>CAMAPF010000973.1:0-600000 GCA_945859915.1 Cuscuta epithymum | reverse complement strand
CACACAAGTATATATTTATAAATAAATGATCAAATTTTAGGTGATAACTACAGTACCTTTCAAAAACCTTAGGGTACGGTACCATATACAAATGGACCTAGAATATTATGACATGTGTTTTTCATTTACACATAATAGAAGATTAGCAATTCAATTTATATTTCTCCCAATTTGCTCGTAGGCCCCTGCGTTACTGATTGAACGTTATCCTCCCGTTACATCATCGTTGCCTTGCCATCATCCTGTGTCAACAACGATTAGGTCTCCTGCGCCATGGATAGCCACAACTCTCCCGGTGTCACGATCTCGAATTCCACCTTCTCTCTACCCCAAAGGAGAAAAGGTTCTCGCTTACCATGGCCCTCGTATCTATAAAGCTAAGGCAAGCCTCTCTTTCTTCAACACGAGCCCAAAAATTATCAAAACATACATTGATAACAATTTCACTTTCATTTCCTGCTGCGAAAAGCTGATTGTTTATATGCAGTAATTTCTTAAAGTTTTTATGAAGAGTATTGCTACTTCATGAAATTTAACTTCTATTCTTGGTTGGTACTTAGGTTTCTTTAGGGCATATTTGAAATCCCAAAGCTATTCATTTATAACGTGAAATCATAAAACTATTGATTCATAGTATGAATCCAACAACGTCATGCTTCTTGTGACAATCTAAATACTATGAGCACAGGATGTAAGCCTGTAACAATCATTGAATTTTGAGCAAAGGGATTAGTCTAAGTGAAGTCCGAGATTTCAAAACTCTGAAACTTAGACATGCTCAAATTTTGTAATGGACTTTTTCAGTCCATGTCCGGAACTTGTGTTGAAACTGATGGGAGATTGTCTAGTGTGAGACTATGAGTATCGCACTAACTTAGCGGAGTAGTATAGAAGCGATTGTCTCAGACTCTCATTATTGTAATATTAGAATTTCACAATTTTGCTATCTGTTTCATATTCATATTATTATCCTTATTTAATTTCCTTGTTTGGTTTTATTCAGCTTCTTATTAGCTTATTGATGTTTTCCACTCCCTATTATAATTTGGACTCTTGTATATGTAATATCTATATAAAGAACCTTAGATTGCTAAACTATGGTGACCCGTGTACTCTGTAAGTGATATTTATGGTCAGAACTCTGATCTTCGTACGATCAATCAGATATATGGTTTCTTTGATGAGGGTAAACGGAGGTATAACGTTCGTGTTTACAAAAAGCTTTAACTGTTTGCCTGTTGTTGCCCGTATATGAGAAGATACTATGCATACATGGATGACTATCTCTTGAACTGAATTTGATTAAGAGTGTAAGTTGATCTCCACTTCCTAGTTTACTAACTATTATGGAATGTTTCAGGGCAGTGATCTGAGCTATAACTTAATTGGATGCTTAAATTCCATCCTCTCTACCAGTTAAAGCTTAAGTTGCATTTTAGTACTATAGTACTATACTATCATTAAATCAGAAAACTCAACTTCTGTTATAGGATTAACTAAAGGTTGGGATTATTTTTATTAGGTGACTTAGTTTAAATGCGATTGGGGGCATAATCTGCTGCAATGATTTTATGCATTAAATCAGAAAACTCAACTTCCAACAACTCATTTTATCATTGAACTGGATAACTTGCAGGTGTGCTGCTATTCGAGGAGAGATATTGCTCCATTAGACCCATGGGAAAAGCTGCACGCGAATAAGAAGCCAATACAACTTCAAACATTTTGTTTTTCCAGATCTATTAATGCTACTGTTAATCGGGTGGCTGAATATATTGCTTTTAATGAAGTTAGAATTAGTCGATCTCAAACGCATTGTAACCAGTATGTCATCATCCTTAAATATGATGCCATTAGCTACCCTTATATCTAATATAAACAATCACTTATTATGCACGTTTTATCTGCTACTTTTTGTGTGTTCAAAATAGTTTCATGACGTTTTTTATTTTGTAATGGCCAGATTTCTACCTGTAAATGCAGCAAGATAAAGGCCATATCAAGGCTCGAAATGCAGCAAGTTAAAACTGTAAATGTAACTAAGTTAAATACCATATTCAACCTGTAAATGCACAAGTTTATGTTGTAAATGCAGCAAGTTATAGGTCAAATTTGAAGCTGTAAATTGAGCAACTTAAATGCCGTATTAAGGCTTTAGATGCAACAAGTTAACACTCCAAATGCAGCAATCTAAAGCTGTAAATGCAGCAAGTTAAACGTCATATTCAACTTGTAAATGTTCAACAAGTTTATGCTGTGAATGCAGCAACTTAAAGGCCATATTGAGGCTCTAACGCGGCAAGTTAAAGGTCATATTAAGGCTCTAACCGTAGCAAGTTAAAACTCTAAATGCAGCAAGTTAAAGACCATGTTTTGACAAGTTATCCGATATACGACATATTAAACTTAGATTTAAATCTCTAAATGCAGCAAGTCCAATGCTAAATTTATAAAACTACAAGATGACTAAATGCAAGCCATCTGCAAAAATAAGAAAACCAACTTAAACATCAGAAATTAACATAACATTGAAATTAACATAACATCCGACAGTGCTAAGCATCCTACAATTACAAGTACAATACACCATAATCTAGTGCCTTGTTTCTACGACACAAATCATCATAGCAACAGCTACCAAAACAAACGCTATTACAATCGTAATCAACAAACTATAGTTCCTCCTTTCTTCACTAGCTTCACGAACACATATGATTTCATCTCTTAATTCAAAAACCACCTTTGTGACCTCCTCCAGCTTTGTGAAGTTCTTCCTTTTATTCCACTTTCTTCTACCCAAGCAAATAATTTGCATCCTAGTCCGTCCTGCACCAATTTATAAAATCAAAACAGCAAAGCATATCATTAGTAATTTTCCCCAAAATACATTCTTTTCAAAACATCAAGTACTTCGCATACTAATAATTCAATTTCACCAAATTATTTATCCCTGAACGCTATTAAGAAACTCATATACATAGTTGAGATTCACTTACTTTCCATCGTGACACACTTCCCCTTGTGACACACAAATGAGCCTTTAATCCACAATTACAAAAAACAGCTAGTTTGCAGTACATATTAGAGGAACCTTTGAACTTAATGTGAATGAGGTTGAAGACGTGCCGCGAAGGAATAATTTGAGCTAAGCGAGATGATGAACCCTAATTCTGAGAACTTTGCGACAGGCTGAAGATGAACGATGTATGTTAGCAAGAATGCGTCGACCTCTTAAATTCGATAATCCATGACAGGCTGACTTGGAAAAAAGGCGAAGTGTGGCAAAAACCGGGGCCACATAACATTAACCGAGATTAAGTGGTTACTAGTCTCTTTTTAATTTTTGATAAAACAATTTTTCATGAAATAATACCTAACTCATAATGAATGTTTTCTTGTAAAATCCAAAAATGGGAAAAGTCTAGTTTCTGAGAAAATCGATAGTGCAGTGCACTGTATGAGCTAGATTTGTTGACTAAGATCTTCTGTAGATACTAAATCAGGATTTTGTATTACATAATATTCCATGGATTCACGATCCTTTGAAATAATAATTATATGAGTTTATTGTTCCCTTTTTGTAGAAAATTTCATCTGTTGAAAAATAAAAGACTCTTTTGAAGGAAAGGGGAAAATTCTGACAGTGTCTCCCCGATAGAAGATGGCTAAACAGTTAACCAGGACATGTGAGGATGTAGTATTGCATTCTTTAGCAAGAGTTGGAAAATTGGGGCAATAAGATAGTCGATTGGGAAGACCGGAGGAGGGGTAGGATTAGAAGAGTTTTAATAAAGCAAAGCTTAGCAGCAGAAACATTATGTGGCTGCGAAATATGAGGAAAGTTGATTTGGTTAGAGAACTGATCACATATTATGACCTTGTGGCTGCTGGGATCAAGGCGAAAAATGGGTTCTATGCCCTCCACAAGGCTGCGTGGAGCCTAGTTAGCTTTTTTCCGTTTAAAACGCATTTTAAACACGTACCGTTTTTTTGAACAACCAAAACGCGTTTAAAACGAAAAATAATGTCGGTCCGTTTAAAAAGGAAAAAAACTCCTACTTCCCGTATAAAACGTATTTTTTCCGCATTTTACAAAAAATAGAAACTTGAAGTGATCAATTGAATTAGTGCATTAAATGCATAGGAGATCAACAATAGCTTAAAAAATGAAAACCTCCTCCTCGTGACCCCATGTTTTGTATTGTTACAATGCAATTATTAATCACTAAAATTATTTGCATGGCGGCTAAAACTAGCTTCCCAAAAGACCAAAACTTGTAATATTATTGGATTTATGATGTTTTTCCAATCAATCATATCAAAATTAAGGTTTTTCTAAACCTGACATATTTTTAGTACAAACTTTTACACATAAACAATAATAAGCATAGCAGTCGCACAACGTATTTTTCTCATATGTCATTCATCATCTTGATGAAAATCATGAGTTTGACTTGAGTGTTATTTGATGATCATATAAAGACAATGATTTTAACTTAGTCTCATTCTATTGTTATTATTCCTCATTGTTTTGACATTATTTTGCAATATTATGTCTTGGATTTAATTAGTATTTTTATTTTTTCATCAACTTATGAAATTACAAATTATTCTTTTATGTGGTAATGAGATTTGCTACTTGAATATGTGTATACTTTTTTTACTACGTAGTACATATCTTATTTTGTGAAGTATATACTTTAAATGTTCAAAATAATACCCCATATTTTTTGTCTGGATTTTTGTAACATATATCGTATTATACACGTATACGTATTCACACGTTTATTAAAAGTCAACGTATTTTTCAACGAATTTTTGACCGTCTTTTTCATTCTTGTTACCGAATAAAACACGTACGTATTAAACCCCGTTTAATTCCCGTACCGTATTTAACTAACTGTTCATTTTTTCAAGAATGAAAAACTAGATGACATATTCTTGTAATCAAACTAGATTCGTGTTAAAATTATTTGCATGGCGTGGAGTATTAGGTACTCCAACATTTCTGGTTCCACCGATTTTTACTCTTATTAAGAGTAGACAAATTCATTTTTAAGGAAAAGGTAGGTTGGATTTGGATTCAAATGAAAGTCGATTATTTTCCATACATGAATGAATATGCAACTTTATGAAGTTCAGGGGTATAATAATAAGAGAAGAGAAAATGTGATATACTTTCTGAAACTAGAACCAAACAAGGTCAACTCCACACCATTTTTTTTACAATACGGTATAAACAATATCTGCTTCTTTTGCATAATTATTACCACCGCGCAGGCTGTTGAATATGACCAGCCATATCACATTACAATACTAAAATTGATACAACACGTTGCGAGACACATTTTCTTTTAAGTTTAATTATTAAAAGGATTAGGCACCAAAACTGGAGTGTCCAATATACATTTATCCAAAGTGTTTCAATGTTATAGCATTAATTTCAAATCCGCTTTTTAAAGGTGAACCACACATGAAAAGAAAAGTTTCAATGACCATTCTGAACAAGAGAAGTGTTTTAGGAGATAATTAAGAAGGCATACATTTTATTACATAATAAGCTAAAATGTCAAGCAAGCTGCTATCGGAAAGTACAGTTCAAGAAACTGAACAAAATAAGCCCTCAACCATATGTCATCTAGTTTGATTAACATCACTAAAGGAAACCACATGAATCTACAGCTGGGAATATTTGAATTATACTACAGTACATTAACTGCATGGTAACTATAGAAGCACCACTGTAATGAGTATGATAAGATTAAGAGCAAACATGTATCAAACAACCCCAGGTTAATTGGCTTCTTCAAACTATTGGCTAACCCAATTATGGAACTTGAGGATGCCGTTTGTAAGTAAGAGTTGGAACTGTAAAACTTAGTTTTATGAAATTGTGAACAGAATCGACTCAAAAGAATCCTATGATCTAGTATTGCAACAAATTACAGGAAGATAAGAAAGATAGAATAACATGAATGTTATCAACAGGCAACACCTTAATGCTAATTCTCACCACATGCAAAACACAATTTTTAATACCCAAAATTGGATATGATGATTGAAACATACCAATTGGTTTGGTTGCGAGCGAGAGAAGGAAACCAGTGTTCCCGTCTCATTTGGTCACGAAAGAGAGAAGAGCCATTGCCGCTGTCTAGTGTCTTATGTGGTCGCAAGGGAGAAAAGACCAGCCGCCGAGTACTGCCCTTTGAGGTCGCGAGGGAGAGGAGACCTGCCTCCGTCTATTGTATGTGGTAACGAGGGCGAGATGTGTCGCCGCCGACAATTGTCCTCCGTGGTCGCCAGTGAAAGAAGGAAGCGAAAGCACGTCTCATGTCCTCGGTGGTTGCCACTCGCCAGGGAGAGAAGGAAACAGAGCACCGTTAAACGACTCAAACCTCCGTCTATTCTACGTCTTCGGAAGGACTCGAAAGCAAATTTGAAATACTTAAATCATTGTACTTGTCCACATAAGCGGGGTACCATACCTCAGAAATTGTAAAGGTACGGTAGAAAATACCCAAATTTTAACATCATATTACTAATCATAATTTTCAAATAAAAAAATCACTAAGAAAAAAAATCATTTCCACAAAGATTGTTTTTATAACTTTTGAATAACATAGCTATTGGGATTCAAGTATGAAGAGCTCAAGGGAATAAAACTATTTCTTGCGAGGTAGAAGCGATTATGGTGAGTTTTATACATTAGAAAGTAGAGCTTTAATTTTGTCAATTTAAAATTTTGATAAACTAAATAAAATTTATGTGTATGCATGAAATGATTTTATATCCTTTAAATTTTCATTAAAGCTACATGAATTCCTATATATTACAAGTATTTGAACTTTAAAGTTTAAAAAAAATTGGAGGACCAATATAAAGGCATTTGTTTTAAGAAGTGAGGATGCTTACTCAAACGATCAACCACAACTAACATTGTGTTTTTCCCTAAGATTTTGGAAAACCATCAATGACATCCATTGAAATGTTAATCCAAATAGCTTCGAGAATTGGTTAGGGTTGGAATAATCATGCAGGATCTTGAAGAAGTGGTTTATTTTTCTGGCATACTCACAGTTTTTATCATATATTTAATATCCTTCTTTATATTTTTTCCAATGGACTAGAACTCCTGCCCTTTTATAAGTGACCCGGGCCCCTTGTTAAGATTCAGAGGTTCCATCCTAAAAGGTCAACCTGATAGGAGGAGTACCTCAGATCTTAATATAGTGTTTAATTCTTTCAGAGATATCTGGTGTGAGACTTTAACACCCCTCCTCACGACTAGACATTTCGTCTGGATCGTGCCGTCATTCATTTTTTTCATCGGTTCGTCATTTTTTATAATCGTGTCGTCATTTTTTCATAAGGGGGCCCACACCATGTATCGATTTGGCACTGATACCATGTTAAGACACGAGTTCCAACCTAATAGGAAGAGTGTAGCCCAAAGTCTTATGTAGTGTTTAATTGTTTTATAGTTTTCCGGTGTGGGACAAATACTTCAACATGCCCCCTCAGTCCGAACCGGACTGGACAATATCGGAGTGTATAAACGGGCCAAACAGACCCTTAACAAGCTACCCGTAATCATGGATGCTAAACAAGCAGTATGCTAAGACACGGGTTCCATCCTAAAAGGTCAACCTGATAGGAGGAGTAGCTCAAAGCCTTATATAGTATTTAATTGTTTTATAGTTTTCCGGTGTGGGACAAATACTTCAACACGCCCCCTCAGTCCGAATCGGGCTGGACAATATCGGGGTGTATAAACGGGCCAAACAGACCCTTAACAAGCTACCCGTAATCATGGATGCTAAGCAAGCAGTCAAACCACAACCGGAATTGGCTCTGATACCATGTTAAGACACGGGTTCCATCCTAAAAGGTCAACCTGATAGGAGGAGTAGCCCAAAGCCTTATATAGTGTTTAAATGTTTTATAGTTTAATGGAATGCCATCCATCCCATTGGAGAGTTATATTTTTCCTAATATCAGCATTCTGACCTACCAAAAGCTTCCCTTTTTTGAGCAATTCCTCATCTTGCCAAGGGAATTTGGTGTTGGTCAATGAATTAAACCATCTTTCAATAGATGGATTATTAGTTTGCTTTCATCATCCTTCCAGCTGTCTTGGATCTCTTGGAGTAAGTCAGGTCATGCTTCAGTTAGGACCATGCTCATTATATCAGCCATTTTAATTCTTTATAAAGCATCAGTTGCCACATTTTCCTTCCCTTTCTAGAGATCACTTCATAATCCATGCCATGCAATTTAGGTAGGCATTTGCACTGAAATGGTATAGTAAATTTTCCTTGCAACAAATATTTAAAGGCTGAAGTGAGATAGTGTTCCCCAGCTAGATGTCATCTCCATTTCTCGACTAGCATGACTACTCAAACAACTCTTTCTCATAGCAGATAATGCTTTACTTTCTCAGATAATTAGCTACTTATTTTATTAATTATTGGCTTTTAATAGGTTTCCTAGTATGAGTTATGTTTCCTAGTTTAAGTTTATTTCCTAGTTTGAGTTTTAGGAGTCTTACATTAATTAGGAGAAGTAGTCTATTTATACCCCTAAGAGGGTTATTCAAACTATGCTTTATTATTAATAAATTTGGTGTGTTTAAGCTTTAAGCTTTGGTGTGTTTAATAAATTTGATTGTTATTTTCCGTTCTTATACACCATAAGAGCATTTGCTTCTCTCGGCAAATGTACATTCTTCCTCAGTAAATTTAATGTTTGTTGCAGATACACTTCATGTGTTTTTCGTATCAAGGCTGTATACTAAAATATCATAGGGTTCGGAATGTAGAAGGTGCATTTGTGAGACCAAAGGACATTACCACAAACTCATAGTGCCACTAATGAGCTCCATATGCAGTTTCCACAATGTCTTTTTCACGTAGTCTAATCTTCCAATAGCCAGACCTCAAGTCAATTTAAGAGAAGTAAATGAAGCCATGTAGTTCGTCTAATATCTCGTCAATCATAGGTATAGGGAATTTATCTTGTATGTTGTGTTTTTTTAGCTCTCTATTATCATCACCACAAAAAACCCAACAGCCATTTTTCTTTTTTATCGTCACCAGACTCACCACTGGAGAAGAATAAAGACTTGACTATTCTTTATGATATTATTGTCCAGCATTTCTTTAGTAATCTCCTCAATGGTTTTGTTTTGAAAATAGGGTATCTAAGTTCTTAGGGGTGTCACATTGTTAGGAGCGGTCTTTGTTTTGAGGTGTATTTGATGATCATACCGGTTATGTGAGGAGGCAGTTGCTTAGATTCCTAAAAAGTATCAGAAAACCCAGCTAAAACTACAGAAATATCGAAGCAGATCCTTTTAAGGTAGGATGTAATTAAATGAAAAATGCGGATTCTTTTGAAATGATCGGCGAAATTAGCAATTTCCTATTATGTGAGGCCTCAATATAGCATTTAGAGCAAAGCCTCTTGAATATTTTAAGACGGCTGTGAGATTTTTTCTTTTCCCTAGCATTTCCATTAAAACACATGCCTACTAGCTTGGAGAAACACCAGTTGAAAGCTATGTTTTCAATTTTGACCAACGTCTAGTGAAACACCAATTGATATTTTACCTGGAACCATATGACATCAAGGAATCCCCCTATTTTCGTGAAAGGAAAACTAATAGGATGGTATCAGGTGGCAGTGTTATACTTTCAGCCCCAATTTATCTGGAGTAATAAGTTTTCCATAATACACATGTTTGATCAGTGTGCACCTTTTTAAGTTTAGAAAGGTACAATTGCTATATATCATGAATCATGCTTATCCTTTTTAAGTGTCATACTATTTTCTTTACCAAATGACATGAAAATTTACTTTCATTAGACCAAACAAGGCTCTTTTTTGGTGATTTCTTAGTGTGCGGAAGTCAATTTCCAATCGGAGCTTTTGTTACGCTGATGTGCTGCAAAGAATATGGAAAGTTTTCATTGAGATTTTATGTCAAATTGTCAACCTCATATAGTCTTATGAACATGTTACTTTTTCAAAACAATGCATAGCAATGCTTAACTTAGTCGTTGACCGGTTGGACTGTAAAAAGTCTTGTTACTCTACTTAACTAGTAATTAACAAATGTGCATATTTTTTTGAGAATATGTAGACTGTAATTTTATTATCTTCATTGGAATTTAAAATGTTGAATGCTATTTCAAAAGTGGTCATCGTGAATATTATCAGATACTTTTTGCTGCAATTATCTTCGCTGGAGGATTACTACTATGGCCTTTATTTCCTTTCCTCTCTTATATTAGGATAAAAGTGATGTAAACTTTCTGGAGGGATGACTAGCTAAGCGGTAAGTTATGCATCTTGCGTAAATTGCTCCTATACTAGCAGCATTTGCAATTCCTTCCTGGACCTCCTGGTATTGGAACATACTATTACTTTACTCTGCAATGAACTTTTACTTTCCCATTTGTCATTGGCTTCTAAAAACAACTTTTGGTCGTTTTGGAGCATTGGTAACAAGGTTTCTATTGTTTATTTATTTGTCTGTTTGTTTGTTTCCTCACTTTTCTTAGTTTTATTTTTACTTACCTATGTTATCTTTTATTTGTCCCTGTGAGATTTTCATGGAGATTAAGAGTGAAATATATAGTAGGGGTAAGGGGTATAGTGGAAGAAGTTGGATAATGAAGATGAAAAATATGAAAGAGAAGATGAAAAAGTAGAAAACATGCAAAAGAAAGGATAAGAAAATGAGGCAAACGTTGTCAAGAATATCACTGGAACAAATATTAAAAGACTTCTAAAAAACAAATCTATAATAGATAATTAAAAAACAGAGAGACTATATGTTAATTTGCACTTCTTAAGCTTCAGCTTTCCCAAACTATCCTGTTAGCAATTGTTATGTTAAAACTTGCAACATATGAGATGTTTTCCTATTATAACTTATCCTTGCACCGAGCTATAAATAAATATGAGGCTGATATCCCATGCATTTTCAGGAGTATACAAGTCACTGAAGAGTTTATTGTCCGTGAAGAGAAGAATTGTTAATGGTTCCAGAGATATTTGTTTCTGTCCTTTCTGTTATTTTCCAATTTTGCAGACTCCGAACAGGATTCCTACTGTTTCTGAAAACCTGTTAGTGTGGCCATAGTTAAAGTTCTGAGCGGTTCATGAAGCCAACCATGAGCTTTTGCTGACAGTTCTTGTGCTATGAAGCACATGGTGGGCCGCGTCTCGGGTGTGCGACGTGTGCATGCCAATGCTAAGATGATCACAGCCACAACTTCTTCTGTAAGATGGCGAGTGGGGGGTGAGAGCCTTTGGTCAAGCAAGTCCTTCAAAAGTTGTTCTCTGGACACCTCGGTAGCCTCAGATAGTGAAGACAGCAGTTCCCCGGGATGCCTCCCCATCATAACTTCCAATGCCACCACTCCAAAGCTATAAACGTCACATTTATCTGTGACCCTCATTGTGTATGCCAACTCTACACATCATCAAAAAATGTTCGTGTTATGGAACAAGTAGAAAAATTTCCACTTCTGTCACTTGACTAATTAGGTCATTCCCACTTTTGGTCTCTAACAATCATTTTTTCCACTTTTGGTGTACTCATGACAATGAAATTCTTGTTTGTGTTGGTCCCTTACAGTCACTTACCCGATGAAAATTAACCATAAATTATAGAAACGATAAGAAATACATAGTCATATACCAAAATGGAAAACATGAAAGTCTGGGATCAAAACAATAAGAAATCAACCATGAAACTTTTGATGCCTATTGTCACTTCCCACTCTTGCTCACTGCCTTTTGTTTTTTTAACACTTTTGGTGCTTGACTATGGAATTTTGTACTGGTCACTTTGCTTTTTATTTGTCACTTATCATGCCGCGTTGTGAACGACCTAATAGCCACTGGAGCAGAAGTGGAAAATTTTCTAAAGAAGTGACCCAATCAATCAGCAACCGAAGTCCAGTTGGTTACCATTGAATGAATTAAATTGGTTCTAAAATAGTACCTGGAGCCATGTAGCCATAAGAGCCCGCAACCGAAGTCCAGTTGGACGATTCACCACTCAACAGTTTTGCCGTGCCAAAATCTGAGAGCCTCGGCTCAAAACTTGACTCCAGCAGTATGTTATTTGCTGATACATCACGATGCACAATGGGAGGAGAACAGTCATGGTGCAGGTAAGAAAGCGCGTGAGCTATCCCTTGAACAATTCTTGCTCTAACTCCCCACGTAAGTTTCTGTGCCATTCTATCATCCTTCAAGACTTTTCCCAAGCTTCCCATCTCTATGTACTCGTAAACCAGGTACATGCAACCGTTCTTGGAACAGAATCCAAACAGTTTAATGATGTTTCTGTGCCTTACCTCTGTCAACGTTCTGATCTCGTTCTCAAAACTGTGACGGTTTGTTGATGGAGTGTCGTTGCTGTCTGTCACATTGAGTTTTTTGACAGCAACGACTCGGCCTTTGGAGAGGTCTGCTTTGTAGACTGTCCCAAACCCCCCTCTTCCAATGCAGTGCTTATCACTGAAATTATCTGTGGCTTCCGCGATATCCCCAAATGTGAACTTCCCTTCTCTTTCCCATATCAGATATGCAGAAGCATCCTTACACTTTTTCTGCCTGACTCTCATTTCTTCTTCGCGCTTCTCCTTCTTTCTTCTCTTCAGAAGAAAAAGATATCCAGCTGCAATTGATAAAAGCACAAGGCCTAATATGGGAACAAGGACAGCAATGAGAACTTTTCTTTTATTGTTTTTAGATGGCCTTCCAGATTCTTGGTTACATGGGCTAAAGAACTGTTCTACATTTCCACATAGACCGGGATTCCCAACGAAGGCTTCAGCTTTCAGACCCCGGAATATTCCGTCACTAGGAATTGGACCGAATAGTGCGTTGTATGAGAAATCCATCATTTGCAAACTGACCATATTGGATAAAGCAGAAGGGATTCTACCAGAGAGGTTGTTGTGTGATAGGTTTAGCTTCTCAAGTGAAATGAGCTTCCCCAGGTTTGATGGGATTGAACCAGAAAACGAATTGTTACTAAGGTCCAAGAGGATACTCAATCGTTGTATGTTTCCAAGCTGTGGAGGTATATCACCTGATAAATTGTTGTTCTTGAGATCCAAACTCAATAAGCTCTCACAATTCCCAATCCCTTCTGCAACTTCTCCCTCCAGATTGTTATTCGAGAAATCGAGCTTCTGGAGGTTTGTTAAGTTTCCCACATTCTTTGGAATTCGACCAGTTAGGTGATTCTTGCTGAGATTAAGAGTAAGTAACTGCTGTAGATTGCCAAGTTCCGGTGGAATCTCACCTGTCAGTTCATTTGCATCCAAGGTAAGAACGCCGAGCTGAGTAAGCTGCCCCAATTCGGGAGGAATGTGACCAGAAATCCTATTCCCCGACATTCCCAAATTAGTGAGCTTCTTGTACTCTCTCCATTGAGAAGGCATTTGCCCACTGAATTTGTTACCATCCAGTGAAAGGAAATCAAGAACCGGATGCACTCCAAATGCTTTCGAAATGTCGCCTGAGAATTCGTTTCCTTCTAGCCTAATCCTAGCCAGTGCCGAGCAGTTCTTCAAGCAAGTGGGCAATTCCCCACTGAAGCTGTTCCAGTTCACTGTCAGTTCTTGTAGAGCAAAACCACTACATAGACCAGGTGGAAGCTCTCCAGTAAAGCTGTTATTTGCAAAGCTAACATTGGACAATAGAGGACTGTTCAAACCCAAGTCCCTGGGAACACTGCCTGTAAAACCATTAGTGAACAGTGAAAGGACCACCAAATTACTGAGACTGGAGATGCCCTCTGGCAACTCTCCACTCAGTTGATTGTCACTCAAATCAAGAGTAGTGATTGATGTTAAACTCCCAATCTCGGATGGAAGTGTTCCATTGAATTTGTTGGAGGCGATGCTTAGCAAAGTGAGGTTTCTTAGGTTTCCTATTGTCTTAGGTATTGGACCAGAAAGGTTATTTTGTGACAGGTCTAAAGTAACCAAACCCTGCAAATTTCCTATCTGGGGTGGAATTGTGCCTGAAAACTGATTTTCGTACAACAAAAGGTATTGAAGCTTTTTTAACAAACCGATTTCAGATGGAATGCTCCCATTGAAGGAATTGTTCTGAAGCTGCAAAGAGGTTAGGGCTGTCCAGTTGGCTATAAAATGCGGGGAAATTTCGCCAGAAAGATGATTATCTGAAATCCCCAACTGAGTCAACTTTGTCAAAGAAGACAAGGATGATGGCAAGAAACCAGAGAGGGAATTTGCAGCCAGAGCCAAGTAAGTGAGGTTAGTGCAAAGACCAAGCTCAGAAGGAATGTTTGATTCCAGCCTGTTTATCCTAATATCCAAGTATTCTAGACCTTTGAGTTGGCCTATAGAAGATGGTATCTTTCCCTGAAATGAATTGTTGTACAAACTTAGATTCTTCATCATGGAAAGTTTACTAATATTTGGTGACAAAACCCCTGAAAATTTGTTGTTGGAAAGATCAAGATGCTCAATCCTCTTCAAATCCGTAAACAACCTCTCCGGGATGGTTCCATTCAGATGGTTAATAGACAGATCAAGAAAGCTCAGATTTCTGCAACCCAATATAAACCCAGGGAACCCTGACCTTAATTCATTGAGATAGAAACTAAGATGCCCAAGAACAGGAAAGCTCTTAACTTTAGACCAATCAGCAGCCTCCAAGAAATTTGCTCCCAAGTCCAAGAACCATACCTTCTGGAGATTCCCAATCTGATAAGGAACAACACCTGCAATGTTGTTGTTGAAAAGGGTGAGGTATTTAAGCTCCCTCAAGTTCCCAATCTGTGGCGGTATGGTCCCACTCAACATGTTGTTGCTCAAGTCCAGGGAAACCAAGCTTGACGATGAATCTCCAATGGAGGAAGGGATTGACCCGGTGAAGTTGTTCCAGCTGATGTTGAAACGTGTGAGGGTTGCAAAAAGAGTGAAATTGAGGTGATCAAGATTTCCGGAGAGACCTGCACGGGGAAGGTTGATCTCAAAAACAGTTCCTTCACCATTGCAGGCTATACCCGACCATTTGCAGAGGTTTCTTAGGTTTGTAAGCGACCAGGAATTGATTACAGAAGAAGAAGAGAAGGAGAGGGTGTTCTTCCATTTGACCAGAGCTTCAGCTTCTGTTCTTGCTGATGCTTTTGTCTCCAGTGAAAAAGAACCGAGTAGCACGAGGATGAAGAAGAAGAAGAGTTTTACATAGTACCCACCAGTTTGTTTCATTGTAGTTTCTGAGTTACTCTGTGGATCGATATGACGATATTACAACATATTTTGACAAGTAAAGGAAAGAAAGAACTCAGAGATCGAGATTCCAATACAAATGGGATAAATAAGTTCATCAAAGTGACCACTTTTGCCTTTTGGGTATAGAAAGAACATGAGAACATGTCACATGAATGACTTTCCGCAAATGATTATCGTTCACACTAATTGAAAGGGTCAATACCCACTAGCTTTTGCATGAATTTATCCAAAGATATGGGTGTACTTCGTTATGCGTTGAAAAGTACATATCCTCTTCTCGAAGTTTGGTGTTCATTACCAACTTGCACTTAATTATGATTCGGTAAGGGGAGTTGATCTGATGGTGCCCACCGTGTCTTTCAGAAGGGGTCATCCACAATGAACACAAGAATTGCTGAATTGATATTAAGACTTTTCGAATGTGTATTGTAATTTAGTTATCTATATCTTTGGTACATGATTCCTGAATATATATGATAAAAAAATTTAATAATCAAGATAGAGGATTTTTTTTTTCAAAAATATTACTTGAATAAAGATTACTTATAAAAATATGACTAAAAGATACTCTGTACTAAAATTACTTAAAAGTTACATTTAAGTGTAAAATTAATCATAAATTGTTATGGCTAAAGTTACTTTATAGTCATTACATTTAAGAAGTTACATTTAAATAAACATTTTTTATTTTAGTCACAAATATGTAATTAAATATGTAGTATTAGAAAGCATAAGACAAATTTAGCTAGTGGAATGGATAGAATTAGAATACATATATAAAGATTAGATAAGATTCTGGATTAGGGTTATCCCGGTCCCAACCCAATTGGTAATAATGGTTCAGGGCGGTAAGATACAAGGCTTTGTCATAATCTTGTCACATTTAAAACAAGACTGAGACGATTATATTTTGTAAAAACCTCGTCTAAATTTGCTAAATATGTCTAATTGGTGAAATTTTGATTGAAATGACTAAATTGAATGCACGTGTTGAATTAAAAAAGATGCATGCAAAATACATTTTAGTAATGAAGGAAAAATTATACTCGTATAACAAAAGTTAAAATAATCCACTTCGATAAAATTACTGAGTCAGAAAAAAGATCTGGACTTTCATTATTATCGTAGAACCCAACATGTAAATTTAAAAGTTTGTCTCATAAAATTACTTGTTATATTTTTAAAACTTTGTCAATTGAATGTTCCATTAACTTTATCATTTTTCTTTTAAGTAAACAATTTGTGATTCTAATTAATTCTTTTTCTTATATACAATTTTAATCATACGGTTTTTATTTTATTAATCCTTATGTTGGCCAAAGTTTGTAGGAGAGACTAGGGAGATACTAAGGGCATGTTTACTAACAGAGATATTTTCCGGTTTTTTTACTTCTGTTTTTTGTTCTCCAATTTTCTGTTTTTCTTTTTCAGTTTTTCTATCTCCAATTTTCTGTTTCTATTTTTCAGTTTTCCATTTTCAAATCTGAAAACATATTCATCAATTTTTTCACCCAATTCTCCAATTCCAAACCCTTGACCCCTACCCTTACCACGATCTTACACTCTACCCATACTCCCCCACAACCCTTCATACCCACTCATACCCACTCGTAGGTGTCGGGGGTAGTGGGTAGGGGTGGGGTAAGGGGTATGGTCGGGGTGGGGTGGTAAGGTCTAGGGGTAGGGGGTGGGGGTAGTTGGTGGGTTAGGGGTAATGACGGGGTAGGGTTGGGGTAGTGGGTAGGGTTGGGGTAAGGTAGGGGTAGGAGTTGGGATAGGATGGAGGTAGGGTGGGGCCAGTACCAGGGTGGGACCGAGGTAGGGAAGGGGTAGGGTGGGGTGTAGGATGGCGGTGGGGGTAGAATGGCGGTAAGGGTGGGGGTAGTGGGTAGGGTTGAGGTTGGGATAAGGTAGGGGTAGGGTAGGGAGTTGGGATAGGTTGGCGGTAGGGTGGGGCCGAGGTAGGGGAAGGGTAGGGTGGGGGTAGGGTGGCGGAAGGGTAGGGTAGGGTGGGTCAGGGTGGGGTCGAGGTAGTAGGGGTGGCGGTAGGGTAGGGTGGATCGGGGTGGGGCCGAGCTAGGGGCATGTGGTAAGGGGTGGGGTAGGATCATTATAGGGAAAATGGGTACGTGGGGTGGGGGTTGGGTGGGTAGGGTAAGGTAGGGGTAAGGGGTAAGGTACGAGGATGGACGTACCGGAATGGAATCAACATCGGAGCGGGACCAGACCCACCACTAGGTGTAAGTATGCAAATTCATTGCAGCGACACTGTACCATCTGTGTTTTCCAAATTTGGAAAATTAGTAAAAGTCACTTCTCCAAATCATTTAGGGAAAGAGAGACATGTCTCATTTTTTTCGTTTTGGAAAATGATTTGGTAAACGTGTTTTTCTTTTTTCCTTCGGTTTTCCAGCAATTTCTTTGTTAAACATGTTTCATGTTTTCTGTTTTGCAGTTTTTCAGTTTTTCTAGAAAACTGGAAAATACCTCTGTTAGTAAACATGCCCTAATTAATTTGATAAATTGAATTTGGAATGTTGGTGAGAAAGCACCGAGTCCGAAGTCCGAACATAGCTGTAAGCTGTTGAGTGTTGTTTGTGTTGACTAATCTCCAAGCGTGTTGACATATACGGCCGGAGTATATATAAAAGGTTTGTCCTTTGACATGTGTGAAATCTGATTTGGTCACGAATGGTGTGCGGACCAGTGACGACACTTCCCTCAGTTCCGTGACCCTACCTTTTGAGATTATGCATCCAATAATGAGTTCCACTTTGTCAAGTTTAACTTAAATACAAAATAAAAATTTGAAATTTATGTAGAGAAAAAAAATGAAATGAGATAAAAATTAGCTGCTTTAAAAGAAAATTCATAAAGTATTTTGAAACAAACAAAAAAGAAAAGTTAACAAAGTCTAGTAGGAAAGAGTACTTCGTATAATACTCCGTACTTCATATGTGCCAATAAGGTAAATATAACCGAGCATTCTCCTATCAATAGCAAGCAATCAGATTAATGTTTCAATGAGATTGCAATATCAAACAACTTTTTCACAAATTAGTCCATCATTAACAGTTGAACATCATGCTTATCAATACTGCCTAGCAAAGGAGGCAATAGAAAATGAGAATTCTAACAAGTTAAAGCTTAAAAGGATAAGAAAAACATGTAGTTTGATCTAGAAAAGTATCTGGATGGACAGTAGCAAGTTTATGTGTGAAGATGTGCTTATTCCTAGCTTGCCAAATTGAGTAGATAGTGCAGCGCAACTTACGAAAGGAGTGTTTGCGGGAGCTTTTAAAAAGTGCTTTTAAGCTTTTAGCTTAAAAAAGCTGAAAAGAGTGTTTTCAAATGACAGATTCTGTAGTAATTTTATAATAACAATACCAATTTAATAAATAACACTTTTATTACCCCTAATTAATTCACAAAGTCTACTTAGTTTTTTTTGTTGATCGTAAAAGAGTGGCAGTTATATTAAAATCGAGAACACATACGAGACATTCTTCAGACAGAATTTACAGATCCAATTGTGAACCCTAATGCTTTGTTTGGTAAAGTGAAGTTAAGTAAACCTAGTGCAATAAAGCAAACCTAAGTTTTAATAAAAACTAGGTTAATGTAATAAATGTTGTTTGGATGAAGGTACTCTAGCTCATTTTATGTTATATGAGAATTTAACCTCCAAAACCTCCCGACTCGGAAGTTCTTCAATTTAAGGTTATTCCAGGTTCTCGGGAGTTAAGTGAGGTTAACACATAACCTAGGTTCTTGTTGCAAAAATACAAACAAGCAGGGTTAACTAGAAATTGAAACTTCAATAACCTAAGTTAACCCCCAAACAAACAGACCATAAGAGTAGGCTTAGAGTCAACTATCTTATACTCTCTAAAACTAGAAATTGAACCTTCAATAACCTAAGTTAACCCCCAAGCAACATGACTCTCTAAAACTGAACGAGTAAATTTAGACCTAAAACAACCGGAACTGAAATACTGCCTATCAAAAGAACTCCAAAAATTCAAACATTCAAACCAAATCTACTCAAACTAAAACAGAAACAATTGCTACTAAAGAGAAAATAATACTGAAATAAAATCTTTCCACAAATCTCTTCCTGGTATGGAGGTGGTTACGGAGGAGGACGATTTCTTGCAATATGGGTGAATACCAACTCACCACCGTCGAAATGACCGACCAAGACTTCACGATCCAGCCTCGATACAACCTCCCAGTCGCATCCCGTTCATTTGCCAACACTATCTCCTCCGAGTAGTTGCAATCCAAAACGTTAGGACACTTAAATTCAATATAATCTGCCTCTCCAACCCCATATTGATAGGGGCGACGGAAAATCTCAATCCCTACAAAGAGTGGAGACGACCGCTAGGGTTCCTCTCTCTCTACAAAGAAGAGAGGCAAACGTTAACTTGTGAATAATAAAGTCTACTTAGTTTTTTTTTTTTTTTTTGGGGGGGGGGGGGGGGGGGTAAGAAGTCTACTTAGTTTGATTAATATAATTTGCTTTTATTTACTTATTTAAGATCAATTTTTATAAGAAATTGCTCTAAATTGGAGCAAAAATATTGTCAATCATGGCATTATACTATCATTTTTGCGTTTTGCAATTCTAAAATATGAGTAATTACAACTTGCTTGGGAAATAATGTGAATCATGGCATTATACTATCATATGTGTTGGGTAAATTGGTGTGTTTAATCAAAAAATAAATATATTAAATAAATAAATAAATAAATAAATAAATGGATGGATGGATGGATGGATGGATAGATGGATAGATAGAGAATGATAAGGGGAGGGATGGTTTTGCCGCAGCCTGGAAATCAGCGACCATATTTCGATCGATCGGCCCATTGGGGTTCGACGTTTGGAGCGCCACAGAAATATGAGGACCGCACTCGCTTCTGGGTGTCGACTGATCGAATCGGAAATCTGCGAAGGGATGAAGAAGAATGGTTGAATCAGCGCAGGAACCTTCAGCGAAGAGGCAACGAACTGGCGAAACGATTCGGGAGGATACGATCTGCATCTCAATTTCAACGGCCTGGGGCATGGGGCGATGAAATCAAAAAGGGTTTCCAAACGGTCTTCAGATCGGCGACTCCACAGGGATGGCTGGAGGCAAGCTCGGCAGCGCTGGGAAGATTGGGACAGATTCTCGCTGCAAAAACTCTATTCCCAGAGGCGGACCAGACCGAATTCTTATTCAACAAGTCCTGAGGAACATTTGTGGGAGACGGACCAGTCTGTATTTTCAATTGAGAGCAAAAAAATTTGCTTCAGTTCATCATCTACTGCTTTGAAGGTCGATCAATTCAAAAAAACTTTGATTCTTCTATTTCTTTTGATTTGGATGGAGCTGACTGGTTTTGTGATGCTTTCCGAAAACTTCAGTCTGAAAATACTTGGCACTTCACTAGGTATGAAAATTCCAGAAAGATTTGTTTATCTTTGGAAAATAATAGATTCGGAGGTTTTATCCATTTAGTGGCTTTTGAGAATGGGGTTAACACCACTATTATAGTGCATAAAGGTTGGAAAGGTAAAGGATTTCATTTGTTCTATAGTGCACTTCTTCGTGAGCGGGACATTCTGAAAGAAGCTAAAAATGGGTTTTCACACAACTCTTTGGAGGATTTTGGGGTTCTTTGTGCAAGTTCTGAGATTGAGAAGTCCGATTTTGGGAGTTTCGTATCAATTTCCTCTTTGATTTTTCATGAAGATTTAATTCACATTGGTTACTCTTCTTCTTCTGGGTTAGAAATTTGTTCTATTGAATCAGAGAATTTGGTGAGGGAGGATACTCATGAGGGACTATTACAGATTAATGAGAAGGATTGTAGCGCTGACGTAATTTTCGAGGAAAAGCCGCTTCAGATAGCTTATCCTTCTCCTGATGTGCGGGAGATTGCAGATACCGATGAATCAAATGATGAAGAGATCACTTATATTAGGAGGGAGTTGACAGACAGAGAGCTACTTGATCGTATAACCGATCCTGTAGTGAGCTTCACCGGCTATCGAATTGAACCAATTAGGAGGAGTGCTCGTATAAAAGCTAAACAATTGTCTGGACATTAATTTTGTTTTAGGTTTCTATGCTTACTGTTGGGATTCTTTAAGAAACTTGAGTTTCCGGGTCTTTTGGGTGTCAAGCTTATAATGGGATTGAGAAGCTATACTAGGATGGCAAGGCGCTGGATTGACAAGCTTATGTTGGGCATTAGATTTGTTTTGGGTTTCTATGCTTACTGCAGGGATTCTTTAAGAAACTTGAGCTTCTAGGTCTTTTGAGTGTCAAGTTTATACTGGGATTGACAAGCTTATACTGGGATGGCAAGGCGCTGGATTGACAAGCTTATACTAGGATGGCAAGGCGCTGGATTGAAAAATTCCATTAGCAATTGGAATTTTGTTCTCCATTTCCTTTCGACAGCGATTTCTTTTTTATCTTCTTTAGCTTTCTTCCTTCATTTACTTTTGTAATTCTTAAATAATTTCCTTAATAAAATTGATTTTTTCGATTAAAAAAAAAATAGATAGATGGATGGATGGATGGATGGATGGATGGATGGATGGATGGATGAGACAGAAAGTCAAATGTTGTGCAACACACAATTTCCTTAAAATTTATTCGATGTCTCCCATGGTTCTAGGAGCGTTGCAGCAATAGTTTCCAAAGATATGATGGCTACAAACAACCGTATGAGCACACAATCGGTTGTTCCGGCAAACGAAAACAAAGCAAGAACAACAGAGGTATTTTCATAGAGTTGGAGGCAGATTTTAGCTGAAAATGTAAAATCTTTGAATTTAATTAATTGGAAATTAATTCCCCTTGACTTCTCAATGATTACATCAGGTATTTATATACACATACATTACCCACTCTAGGTATTACGTCCCATATGCTAATTACAAATTGATACAAAATGATAAAGCCCAAAAAGGTTCCAACACCCCACCCCCAAGTTGGAGAATGCGAATAAAAAATGTCCAACTTGTGAAAAAGAAAATGAAATGATCGGTTGCCCAGTGCCTTGGTAAAAATATCAACCAGTTGAGCATGAGTAGAGAAATGGGGAGAAGAAATCAAACCATCCTATAAGGGGCATCACATACAAAATGACAGTCTACCTCTATGTGTTTCGTTCAATCGTGAAAGACAAGATTCTGAGCAATATGGAGAGCAAACTTGTTATCGCAATAGAGGGCCATGGGATGAGGATGTGAGACACCAATACTAGAAGAAGATCCTTAAGCCATTTGAGCTCCGCTGTGGTGGCTTCTAGGGAACAATACTCAACTTCAGCAGAGGAACGAGAGACCGTATGTTGTTTCTTGGTCTTCCAAGATATAGGTGAGCCACCAAGAAACACCAACCAGCCAGTAAGTGAACGACGAGTAAGAGGACAACTGGCTCAATCAGAATCGCACCACCCTGTAAGTGTGAGGTCTCAAGAGGAACACAAAAGAATACCTTGGTCGGGACATCCCTTGAGATAATGAACAACTCGAAGTGCCGCATTCCAATGTTCTTGACGGGGAGCCGCCATAAACTGAGAGAGAATTTGAGAATTTGAGCAGATAGGCCAAATCAGGATGGGTGAAAGAAAGATAAATAAGACGGCCCACAAGACATCTGTAGGATTTTTGGATCAGATAAGAGATCACCGCTAGCAAGACCCAAACTATGATTCTGTTCCATGAGAAATGCTGCAAGTTTCGCACAAAGAAGACCTGCCTCGGAAATAATATGGGAGAATTTGACTTTGCACCCCACTTTTTCGGTGATATTGGACTTTGCACCCCATTTTAAAAAACATTTGACTTTGCACCCTATCATCTAAAATTTGTGAAGGAAAATTTCAAAATAGGGTGCAAAGTCAAAGGAATTTGAAGTGAAATGGGGTGCAAAATCAAAGTTTTTTTAAAATGGGGTGCAAAGTCCAATTTCATCCCAAATGTGGGGTGCAAAGTCAAATTCCCCCAAATAATATCTAGTGTATACTTGCGTTGACACAAGTAAATACCATCAGTACTGCGTGCTACTTCTACACCAATGAATTTTTTTAGAAGACCCAGATCCTTCATGTGAAAGCAGGTATGGAGATAGGCAATAATCAGAGTATGACTGAATAAAACCATAGTGCTTAAGAGAAGCAGTCAGCTTAGCAAACCAACATATGGGAGATTGATGTAACCCAACCCATAAAGAGACTTTTTCAGGCGGCAGACAAGTACAGACTGAGAAGGACGAAATCCAGGGGGAAGCTTCATGTATACCTCCTCATGCAAATCACCATGAAGAAAAGCGTTGTGAACATTTATATGATGTAATTCCCAATTCCGGGCCGCCGCGACCTCCAGAAAAACCTGAACAATAACCATCTTTTCCACGGGAGAAAAGGTCTCAGTCTAATCAATACCTTCCTCTTAGTGATTTGCAAAAACCATCAGACGGGCTTTAAGACATTCAATGGTGTCGTCAGAATGGTATTTAATTGTATACACCCACTTACAACCGAGGGTGTTTTTACCAGGAGGCAAGCACTCCATGACCCAAGTGTGATTATCTTCCAACGCTCGAATTTCACACTACATAGCCTCGCACCAACCAGAATCAAGCATAGCTTCCTTAAAAGATCAGGGTTCACGACCTGAAGTAATAGCAATAAGAAACGCACGATGCCAGGCAGAAAACTTATCACATGTTACATAATGAGTGGATAAGGCGTACCTGAGGAACCAATAGAATCGGGTAGTGACGTGGATGGGCTCTCTTGTCGGACAAGATTTGCGACGAAATCTCGTAGCAAAACTGATGTGCACTTATTGTTAGTGCACAAATTTACATTTTTATATTTGTTTGTGGTGTACTTTTACTTTTATTGTGCTAGTTTGTAGTTGTTAGTTTGTACTTGATTGTAATCCTATTTCTAGCTTTTAATTGTATGTTGTAAGCAGTAGTTAGCTGGGCTTATGAATAGGAAAGCTTGGAAAGGCAAAAAGGATATGAAATCCTGATTTTAGTGCAGAACCCGACCGGGTATGGTCTAAACCTGGTCGGGGATCACATATACCTGGTCGGGTATATAGTGATTTCGGGCAAAAAGACGTGCGCGGAAGAACACAAAGACGTGCGTAAAAGATACGATTTGACAAATACCCAGTCAGGTATCCGGCATAATTGATGCTAAACACCTATAAATAGCACCATTTTCCTTCACTTATAATCATCCTTCCTTCCATATACTTAAGCTCAGCTTAGAATAATATTTTCTTTATATTTTTCTAGCATTGTTTAGTCTCCAAATGAGGAGCTAAACTTCCTTTTCTTGGTTTTGCTCTTAAAGCATGTTGAATGTTTAAGTTGTATGTGAGTTATTTTCTTAATTTCTTCTCTTTAATATTAATTATTTCCTTAATCTCATTGTTGGGGTGTTGCTAAGTGATGATTAGTAACTCTTCAACATTAATTATTACTAGAAACGATCAATGAACCAATGGTTAATCTTTGGTAGTTTCACAAGTAAGTAACTTTGGTTTATTAATGCACGGTCGTGGTTAATAGACTTAAGAGAGATTAATTTTGTTGGTTAAACTGAAACCGTTGTGTTGAGGTTATCAATCTCAATTGATTTCATCAAGGAGTTAAAAAGATTAAATGCTACTATTAAATCGGTATACGACATTGTTCTATATTTGATTAATTGTAAGGATTGTTAATGAACAGTCTTTATTAATAACTACCCTCGATGAATTGGAGACACTCCCTGATTGAGTATTCGAGAGGGGATAAGTTAAAGTTATAACCGGGATGAACTAAGCATATCAACAAGTGGAAAGTAGCAAAGCCAAATCCCTTTTATCTTTGAATTAAAACTCATATAAAGTGTTCATCTTGGTGTTTAATTTAATTAAATCACTCAATCCCAAAACCCCCCCTTTTATTTACTAGTTTCATAAAAAGATAATTATTCATTTCCCTGTGGATACGAACTCTACTTCATTATACTACGTATAAGTGTTAGTATCGATTTTATTTTGAGGCACATACGACTTTAGTGCCGTAAAAAATGGAAAATCGTTTTTCTCTCAAACCGTGTCCTAACTGAGTACTTGGCACAATTGCTAGAGTGGAAGTTGATGTGATGCCTACTCCATCGGACCCAGGGTTGAGTTCCAAGTCTAACACGGCCGTTTGGGTAGGTACATGAAACGGCTCTTCTTCGTCCTCAATAGGCAGACCAAAGTTTGAATCTGAGAACGCCTCAGGAGCACTGTCTGAGTTAGCCGGGGCAATATGAGCAATCATAAATGGGAACTCGTCTTCATGGAATTCTGCCCCTTCTTCCCATTAGGATAACCAAGAAAAACACACAGGCGACTACGTGGAGCAAACTTATCTCCTTTGGACCGAGAATCATGGACAAAGCACAAACATCCAAACACTCGTAGATGATGAAAATCAGGAGCCCTCCCAGTGAGCACTTCAAATGGGGTTTTCCCTCCAAGTAAACCAGAGGGGGTACGATTAATTAAATAAACCGTTGTCAATACACACTAACCCCACAGACGAAGAGGCCACTAGATTGGAACATCAAAGCTCGTGCAGCATTTAAAATGTGCCTATGTTTACGTTCCACCCTCCCATTTTGTTGGGGGCGTATGAACACAAGAAGTCTGGAAGACAATGCCATGAGTATCAAAATAAGACAACATACAGTTGAATTCAGTGCAATTATCACTCCGAACAATTTTTACAGATCTCCCGAAAAAGGAAAGAAAACTTTGATAAACTTCCTTTTTATTGTGCAATAAATATACTCATATGGCTCGGGAAAAAGCGTCAACAATTGTCCAAAAATAAATAGCATCACAATTCGAAGGTGTTTTGTATGAAACCCATAAATCACAATGTATTAAATCCAAAATCTGACTTGCTTTATTATCACTTAAGAAAAAGAATCACAAACTTGTTTAGCCTGTGGACACACCTCACAAGTTGTATTTATTTTCTTAGCAGCAGAACTAGTACTAATAGCAGGAAGTAATTTAACAACACGATCTGAAGAGTACCTCAACCGATGATGCCACAATTCAAACTCTGTCAAATTAGCTTTATGGATAGCATGTAATGCAGGAACCCCCTCAGAAATAAAAAAGCCCATCAGGTTCCTCGAATGTAGGTCATGTATAGCGCACATAGAATCAGTGAAAGTAACAATACAAGCAGAGTGATCAATCAACTGAGAGACATAAATAAGATGACAATGCAGGTCTCGAACATATAAAACATGCTCAAGAACAAGATTATTTAAGAGAATCACATGTCCGTCCAAAATAACAGTTGCGGTCCATCCAGCCGGTAGCCCAACCGGGCATTCACGAATACAGGCAGCATTGCTAAGTCGTGAGGAATCATCTGTGACGTGAAGGGATGCCCTGGTATCAATAACTTAATCACAAGAAAATTTCTTACATGTTCTCTGCTCAATCCATGCATGCCACTCGCGTTGCTATTTGATGCAGCAGTACCCATGGTGGAAGGCCCGGGGACCGGAGCAACGGCGTGAGCGTGTGCCCCCCCCTCCACGTTCTGCTGCTACACCTTTGTTACAGTTTCGTTCTTCCCACCACTACGGGTAGCCGTGCAGTTTGAAACAATCACCAGCTTTGTGACCTCTCTGTCTACAATGTGCACATAGAAGTTGCGGTCAGTCTTGTCCACACGCCCCCCTGGGACGCTCTGCTTAAAGACGAAAACCGTCGCTTTCAGTGCTTAAGTTTCTGCCACGAGCAATAGCTCTGGAACGTTCTTCTTCAAGGAAACTTTGGTGTGTTCGGTTGAGATCGGGCAAAGAAGTTTGAGATTGTTTTTGGTCATTAAGTTTCTCCTTTAGTGATGGGATAAGGAGAATAACATTGGGTATTAAACGTTGTAATGCCCAACAACTGTCACCAGTAGCCCTCCTGATGACCGTTGAACAGAGACCAACACTCTGCTCTCCCAGCCCACTGATTCTGGGAAAATAGGAACTTTACGGGAATAAACAAAAATTAAATTTTATCTTTGTAAGCTAGATAGTCGGATGACATTCGTGTCTGTAGGTCGCCCGCGCACGCAAGTCGCAATTTTTCTTCTCCGTTTTTTAGATTTGATCTACACCCCCATGCGCATGAAGAGAGACTTTCCACCTAGAAATCTTAACTCCTTCAAAGAGAGTCACCTTTATAAGGGGATGAAAAACTCTTGGGTTTTCCGATGTGGGATAAGTCACGCTAGAAACTCATCATTTTCCTAGTTTTCTCCATTTCAACGAGTGAACTTCGAGAATCAATTTCTCATTCACACGTTATCCGTTTTGAGTGTACTATATATCGTATTGAAGCCCTTAGCAAAGAGAATCCAAAACCACTTTGACCCGACTCATATAAGAAGTGGGACCCACTCAAAAAATTTCCCGAAATTAACCATTTAATGTCATTTTAACACATTTTTCCAACAATTTTTAAAGGTTAATAAAAGGGTTTTTTACAAGAATATTACTAAAATAAAATTTATTTACATAAATATGACTATTCATTACTACAAAGTAGTGTTGTGGTAACTTAAGTTCAAAACTTGAATATGAATTACTATGATTTCATTAAAACCATAGTAACTAGTCATATTACTCTAGTACTCTAGTAACTACTTTAGTAACTCGTCATATTTTTGTAAACCATCTGTATTTTGGTCATATTTATGTAATTATTTCTTAATAAAACCAAAAATTGATGGTAAGTTCTTAGGATGAAAGTAATGTACTGTTATATAGCGTAAAAATAGTAATTCAATTTTGGACCCGCCTCTGTGTATGCCTCTTTGTTGTGAATATGTATTCTCGTGTTTTCATCATTAAAGAGGAACCAAGGTCTTTTACAAAGTTCAGTGAGTGATCTATCCCTTTCCTCTTTTCAATACACGTTTTCGAGCTAGAATCTAGTTTGCGAACAATCTAAAGGAATTCTATGGTGGCCGAATGTATCAATTTTCACAATTCTCGTGTTCTTTGTTTCTTCTATGGATGTTGGGTTCACATTCGGTTCCCTCCCAAACTATCACCATGTGGCATATATAGTGGTTGCGAGTCAGGTTGGAGTTATGGAAAGGTGAAGTATTCATGTGACTCGAAAAGCGACACGCTATTTTTTGAAGGCTTGAAAATTAATGTAATGAAGGAAAGGAGGCATAAAAAGAGGTAAATGTGAATTTAATTGTAGGCCATAGTTTTTTTTGAAAGCGAAATGTCAATTCAATTGGCAAATGTGAATTCAATTGTAGGCAAATGTGAATTCATTTGGCAAAAGTGCCATAATTTATGGGTTAGAAAAACTTCGGGCCAACACCCCCCAAAAGCAAATTCATTAAAGTTTTTCCCCATGTGCGCCCTTTTTCGTTTTTATAAGCATAAATTCTGATTATGTTTCATATTTTATCTTTTTCTTTGATCTAAATTGGGCCAAGTGGACTTTGAAAGTCACACAAATCTTCATTTCCCAAGAGTGAATAGCGATTTGGTTTACTTATTCGGTGGAAAGAATGGTTGGAAGAGTGTCTAAGATGTACAAATTATGTGTCTATGTGTCCCTTAAAACTTTGCCAATTTTAACTAGCACGAGGAATATTTTTGTAAAAAATTATACTTACTATTTGTGTAGAGGAAAGAGAAATAATATTTCCTCCATCCCACTAACATTGGAACATGAGGAGGTGACACATTTATTTAGAAAAATGGATTTATGTGGTTGATATTGAATTGATAAAATAAGAATAAAGTAAGAATGATTTTGAACCACAGTAATTTCACCAAATTTGATATGAAACAATTTTAGTGACACAGATCAAAAAAGAAAGATAAGTCAATCTTAGCGGGAGGGAGTATGAGTCACAAATACGTAGTAATTCTGTAATTGACTCAAAGGATAAATGCTAAATTTTTTAGGAAATGAAGGATGATTAAATTATAAAAGATGCAGTACTATTTAAGTGATTTCCCATACAAAAATAATTACATATACGAAGTACTACCTCCGTCCTGTTGGAAGCTTCCCATAGCAAAAATGACATGGTTATTTAGACAATAATTAAATAAAGTACTTTGAGTAAATTTTGAGAAATAATTTTAATAGGTATAAATTACTCCCTCCGTCCCGCTAAAATTGTCCCATTTTACCTTTTCGGGAAGTCCCACTAAGATTGTCTCATACCAAATTTGGTAAAGATTGTGTGATTCTAAATCATTTTTACTTTATTCTTACTTTATCAATTTAATATCAACCACACAAACTCACTTTTCTTAATAATCGTGCCACCTTCTCCCGTCCCAATCTTAGTGGGACGGAGGTAGTATAATGTAGTTAGTATTGATAAGTGTGATGTTATAAATGTATTATCTTTAATATTTAATGATTAATTTGTCACTTAAGATGGTTAATTGTTTCCTAAAATGGAAATGAGAACCTTTATATGAGACATTCAAAAAAGAAAGTGAGAACATTCTAATGTGACGGGGGAAGTATATGACTAAAATAAATGTTGATTACAAAAGTATGACCTCCGAAATAGGGAGACTATAGTAATAACTTATTCATAATAAAACATGTTCAATTTTTAAACTTATGTAACGATAAGACTATATTATAGTGTAATAACTATGAAATATAGATTTAATGATGGGGGTTTAAAAATGATTACCCCGTTTGTTTAATACTCTTTATGTGTTATATAACTCCAATACCTCTACATGAACAATTCCGTTGTAGTCTAGTTGGTCAGGATACTCGGCTCTCACCCGAGAGACCCGGGTTCAAGTCCCGGCAACGGAAAGATTTTTTTCTTAATGTCAGCAATGCTACTGGTTTGGTCAAAATTCATGGTTTGGTCCGAAATATTATTGGTTTGCTTCAAATTCGGAATTTTGTATTACATCATCTGCATGCGATGTTAGATTTTCTTCAGGTTGCGCAAATCAAAACCGAAAATTCATGATTTGGTTTGATTTAACTTTATTTAAGTATACCGTTTGCGTTTGGTAAGGACTAGATTCTCACCCGCGCGATGCGCGGGATATTAAAATGTAACAGCGATACGACATTATTAGAGAACGTTATTTGGTTGTGTGAAATGAAAGCAGATTGTCATATACTTCACACATATAATAAATTATAATTAAAGATTGGATAGCGAAAACGCGGAGATAGGTAGTAAGTATGTTCTGGAATAAGTAAGAAACAGTAAAGGTTAACAGGGTTTCACAATCTACACATTATGAAAAACTTCCTTATAAACTACATTGGTGGTATGGTTAGTTGATTGGCCATCTTCATCTTCAGACCCTTAGGATTTGTTACCCTTGACACTGCAACATACAGCTGACCATGCGTGAAGACCGACTTTTTCAATAAAAGTCCAACATGAGACAAAGATTGACCCTGACTTTTATTTATAGTCATCACATAAGAGGTCATGACCGGAAATTGTCTTCTCTGACTTGTGAGGACGTTTTTAAAATGAGTACATTTTACTTGTAATCTTATTTACATTTTTATCCATGAATTTCATTTGACCAATATTTTAAGTATATATTTTTAATGATTTTATTGCAACAATCACCCTCAATACTCATAATAAACATATAATTATATAATTATAATATTATAATAATATAATAAAAACAATACTATCGATAAATTTGAATTACAAAAAGATTAATTATGATTTATAATAAATGTATAATTTATTTTAATAATATTTATAATTTATAATTTTTATTATTTATAAGATTTATAATGTATAATATTTATCATATTTTTAAATTATAGTATTTATTATAATTTATAATATTATATAATATATTATATAATATATAGACTTGTAGACTTTGAAATGTAAATAAAATCAGCCCAACAGCACCTATTAAAAATCCTAGCCTAAAAGCACACATATATATATATATATATATATATATATATATATATAACCTATTAAAAAAAACCACCCTATGGACATGTTTTCGGCCCAATAGAAATAAATCCCAGCCCAATCGCACCATTAATTAATGCAACCCAACCACAAACCCTAACCCGTCCTATATAATACCCATTACCCAAAGGATAAATCCTTTACCCTTTGGCCACCCTCTCAGACCATTCGGTCACCCTCTCAGACCATTCGGCCACTCTCTCAAACCATCTGCTCTCTACACTCTGCGTGTTTCATACGCTTCACACCGCAAACCACCTCTTTTGCTTAGAGTCTAGGACGAACGATGTGTACATCAACTGAGCAAATGCCTTCCAGCGTCCTTACAGTCCGTAATTACGCCGATGAAGCCTGAGTAACGATCTAAACTTCTCAGATCTGTTTTATTTTTCCTTCGTAATGGTATTTCCCGGGCTTTTTATGATTTTTTGTTTCTTCTTATCCATCGATTGCTGAGTGATGATAAAAATGATCTCAGAAATCGTAGTGTTATTATATATTCAATCTATATAGTTTATATGGCCTGTATGTCAGCGGTATGATGTTGTAATGGACTTCGAAAGGCCGTTTTGATAAAAATAATTCAGGTCTATCAACAATTCAGTGTCCGAGTGATTATTACGAAAGGATCTCGGAGCTGTCGTTGCCTTATGGGCCTGTTTTTTATTAAATTTACGAACGGTTGATAACTTGATATTTCAGTTATTGGAGTTTGATAATTTGGTTTATGCTTCGTTGTCATTATTGGAGTTTGATAATTCAGTTTATAATTTATCCGAGTGATTAACGAATAGTTGTTGTGTATTTAATAATTTATTGGTGTTTTTGTCATGAATGTTATGGGTTTGTTGGGTTATTATAAAGCATTGACAATATTTAACAAAAAGTGTTTCTGTGTTATGAGCCTTTCGATTATGTGGCTAAACCTGTTTTTTATTCATTTTGAAAAGTATGGATACAAAACACTAAGTGCATATTGTCTTCAAAAATTTATGTATCCTGTAATTGACATTCGATTCTTTTTGGCACCCAAACTGTTTTTGTATTCTGTGTACCAGTATTTTGAAAATGAATTTATAGCCCACCATTTTGTAAATGTTTTAAACAACCCACTTCTTTAAGCATGCTTTGGTAAGTATTGTTTCTAAGGCATGTTTCAGCAAAATCATAAATACATATTTTACTAATTTTCCATTACAAATTTAAATACCTTTTTTTAAAATATAGAACTACCTTTGTTGGTCAGGTCTTCAAGACTTCTTTTACGGTTGATTGTCGTGCTTTTGGTGATCCTCTTCATCGAAGAGCTGTTTTTAAACCAAAACGACATGGTGTTAATTCAGCTACTGGAAGACTGGAATACTTGTTGTTTATACTAAGACGTTCATTTCATTTTGTCAGTTTCATTAAAAAAAATTCAGTCTGGTTGAATTTGGTGTTTACTGGTTTTCATGGCCCATCAAAGAAGTCTGGACAATCATTTTTGAAATCTCCATTTCTTTTGTTTCATTTACCTCACATTTATTAAGTCCATTTCTTTTGTTTCATACACCTCACATTTATAAAGTAATGAGTATTTGCAATGGATGAAGTGTAACTTCAAAATAACTACTGAGCAAACATATTTATTTATATATATTTATTTTTTGTAAAAGTTTCTCATAAGTGCTCAATTATGCTTTTACTACTTATTTAAGCTCTAATAACCCTTACCTTTATAGCCCAAGTGGATTTGGTGATCAATGTCTTTGGAAAAAAACTTGAAGTTTCTCACCTGTCATGAAATGCATTCAAACTTTTAAGGCCCACAAAATTCTTACTTTCCATGATGCTTGTTAACATGTGTTATGTTTGTGCCGTGGAGTGAGATACATTTTAACATGCTATTATCTTTTATATTGCAGGTCCAAGCAAAAAAAAAAGATTATATTTTTGAGTAATAATAGAATGCTTTATAACATGTAAATTTGTAGGATCTTGGACTTGAATAAGGTGCCCAAATATGTATTATTCATAAACAAAATGTAGTTATTAAATAGTTAAGATTAGGAAGTGCAGGGTTTTATTATTGCATAATGAAGTTCTCAGGTATGATCTTCATCACCTAAATTTTTAACTCTTGTTTTTTGCATTTAAATTTCATGATCTTCAATGGCAGGTTGGTTCAAAGGACGGGGATGGGTTGCTTGGACATAAACCTGTTTTTCAAAACATGTCATCCTTCCTTGATTTGTTTATTTTTAGTGTTTGGACCTTCAAGTATAGTTTTTGGTCTGTTACACTAAAAAGTATTAGTTACAAACTCTAGGGTATATAAAACTAATAACTAAAACAGCTAAGTTTTACATGTGAGATTTACCTTTTGTTGTTACCATTGATTTTATGTGTGTAACATTCATTCCAACAATCTTGAAAATAAAAAATGTGTTTATCAATTTGTGAGAAAGCATGCAAAATATGTAAATGTTATGAAGTAATTGATTGATTCTTACCAATGTGGCTTTTGCAAGTCATTACTTTTAAAGTTAATACTCTTTTGTTGACCACTTCTAGTCTCTCCATACTACTCCATATAGAACATCTTCTTGTGTCTCATCTCTTAAACCTCAGTGCCATAAAAGTCCCACTTTCAAAGCCATTGTTGTGATGTGTTGCTGTGAGATCCGTAACTAATGAAGTTGGATGTATTTATACTACAATTTTAGAGCTACTTAGAATAGATGTGTAAATTATCCAATGGTCAATAACCTGGAATATCTTTACTTTACCTGAATATGCGAGCTCCTTTTTAGCAGGACAGCTAATCTGCAGCAAAATAAAAAGTGCTTTCGGCCAACATCAGATCAGAAGTACAATACTCAGTACAACGCATTAAATTTTTTTGTGGCTCAAGGATGCATACGGATTGTATATGTGGTCTCCAACATTCTAAGTACAATGCTTATCCTTTTTTATTAATAGTTTCTTGAGCAACACAATCTGAAGCATTGGGCACCGTGCCTCCATTAAATCAAAGTTTCAAATCACAGAATCTGTCTTGGAGCATCATTAAAGCACTGCATTGAGCTGCCTGCAGACCCATTTTTGAACCCATGGACTACCCGACCCAACCCGTTGAAGACCCGACCCGAACCCACTGATGGGATGTTTTTGAGCGGGAACACTGTGCAAAATTTCTTTTGGCTTTGTATAATAGAAGATTTATTCATATCGAATGGTTTGTTTGGTTTAAAATCTTAAATGGAATCAAACATCGAAAATTTTGTTATATATTTTGTACTCCCTCCGTCCCTGTTTTTTCTCCTATTACGGCTGGGCACAATAATTTAGATAGTGAGTTTTGTGTGGTGGAGAGTTGTGCAGAGGAGAGAGAAATGTGTAAGAATGGTTGTGAACCACAAATTCTTTACCAAAAAGGGAAAGAGGAGATAATTTTGGGACGGACGAAAATGGAAAGTTTGAAGATAATTTAGGGACGGAGGGAGTACTAGTTTTCAATAAAAATTTAGTTGTATAAATTTATATCAATAAATGAAGTTTTTCATTGATTCCATAATCTAAATACAATATTAAATTAATTATTTTATTTTATTTGATTCTGACTGTTTATTCATCATACAAAATAAACAACTTCATAGACAAATATCATTTTATCCCCGCATACATCTTTGATGATAGTGTTATAAAAGAATTGTATCATGAATTTATTATCAGCTACAACACGATACTCTTCTTTATTTTGGAACCACCGAGAAATTTTTATGATGTGCATCAATCCTTCCTTTATTTTGGGACGTAATGTATGAACATATCCACTTTTTATAGATGCATGAACATAATCACCCTGCAATCATGAAAAATATAATTACATTTTTATGTAAAATAAATGCATTAAAAATTCGAATTTAAAAAAATACCTCTTCATCGATCACAACCATGTCTAGACAAATTAAACTTCCTTGCCTTTTTTTTATTGTGCAGTCGGACTTGGATGTATCAAGATGACGTATTAGAGAATAATTTCTGCATTTTATGGAATATTAATCATTCAGGTATAATGCATAATATCATACATCATAAACATGTGAATGGTAAAGTATCATATGTACATTGTATTCAATAATATATCACTAAAAATGATGTAGAAACTTACTGTGATGACATTCTTGATATAAGAACAATAAACAATAGAATTCTTCAAATGAAGGATAGAGTCAATAGTGAAAATACACTTTTGATTACATTCTCTTTGTTTTTATAATAGCCTACATATGCATTATAGGTAGTTTTTAATTTTTTATGTTTCTAATTCTAAATTTAGAAACCTAAAATAAACTCAAAGTTTACTCCAAAGTTACGTACTTCCTCCGTTCTTAAATAAATGTAACGGTCAACATTTCACACTTGCTGAGACACAACTTTGACCATTAATATAAATGATTTTGTATTAGTAAAAAATTTTAAAAAATTAGATTATGAAAATTTACAATGAGATAAGTTTAACAATATTTTTTTCATAAAATAATATTATTACATTAATAAATAAAACGTAGTCAAAGTAGAACATGTGAATAGTGTAAAAGTCAAAGTGTTGCATTTATTTAAGAACGGAGGTAGTAGCTTTTTATTTCTAAAGTATGAACTTAGAAATTAAACACGTGTTGGGGCAAGACATGTATTCAGCATACAAAAACAACTTTTTGTATACACGTGTTTCTAAAGTATGAAATTAGAAATTAAACACGTGTTGGCTAAATAAAAAAAATTGTTTCTAAATTCATATTTGTATTCAACCAAAAAAAGTCAGATCTCTAACGAAATCAGATGATAAGTGTCGAAATAATATCAGATTTTGAAGTCGATATAGTTACCAAATAAGGTGATGTACAAAACGTAATACTCTGTAGAAGATAAAAGATATACAAAGTAATTAAATAATTGTTATATATGATGACATGACACGATTATGTGGTACACTGTATGCTCTTAAAAAGTTCCTTTTATATATATTGATTTATCTTTACTCTTTATCTTTAGGATATAAATAAATAATTAAAACATGAAAAATGCATGTTTAGCATATACCATTTTAACTTCTTTTACACGTTTCATATATTCATTACGATATATTTGTATTTATTATTTTGTACTCTACATGTATCATACAAGGCTGTCTGAAAATAAGTTTGGCGATAATAATAGTATATTGCATTTGTATTTTTTACATGATTCATTTGAATAAAATTGTGAATATTACACCATTTGTACCTCTGACTCATTTAGTTTTCCTTGAATATTTTATGTGATACAGTATTATAAATGCTAATCCAAAAGTTGTTAGAAGTTTTAATGTCATCAGTGTTGGTAAGATTAATTAGGTGTTAATTTATAATATTTTATTATTTCTTTTTCTATCTTTTATTGAAATAATAAATACAAGAAGATGATAATCATGAGATGGACTACTACTTTCATTTTCTAATTCTAACATAGAACTTGATCAAATAAAATAATAAACATAAGAAACTGAATCACATCAAACTAAATTGAACCTAATAATTTTCACTTTGATAAATCGAACTACAAACCGAACCGATATCAAACCGGAACTCAAATAATTTTAGTTTGGTACTAATTGCCCCAAACCGAATAATCCAAAACCGAACCGAAACCGAAGAAAAACGAATCGTCCATTCCTATTTTCCTTTATACGTTGGGCGCGTAGTTCGACTGGTAGCGACGGAGTGCCACAAGGGTTAGGTCCCGGGTTCGACTCCCGGCAACTGCGATGAGAAGTTAATCAATAGAGGGCCTCTGCAAGCAGATGCGGCTTTATGGGGAGTTGGCCCAGACAAGTGCCTTGGGCCTCACAATCCAACGGGGCCTCCAAAAAATAAAAAATACCTATTAGTATTACCTATTAGTCTCCTATTATGTATAATAATAATAATAGAAATAATAAATTACGGAGTAGTTATCTGGTTGAAATCTCAAGTATCCGCCCTGACGCTGAACTGTCGATTTGTCAAGGACTTGAAGAAATCCTCTGTTCCGAGTCGTGAGCGGCTTATTCTTGATGCAAGCTGCACTGCTGGCCTGTTGCTACTGCTGTGTTGCTGCCGCTTGCTCTTCCATTATTCCGAGCTTGACTCCGTGAGTTTGCTCTCTTATTTCTCTAATTTCTGTCCCATTAATGAAATACATATACTATATAAATCATAGGTGTATAGAGGCGGAGCAGGAAGGGATCCATCAAGAATGCCCAAAACACCATTAGCCACCAAAAAGGATTCGAACTGAGTACGCCATGGCAAATAATCCTCTATTTTGAGTAATTTTGAGGTTACGATTTGTGTAATTGAGGCCCCAAACATCATACCTTGAGCCAAAGCAGCAAACGAAACAGGTAGTGTGTTGGCTAAGGGGCTGCGGCCGATTGTCCCTGAATTTGGCGGCAAGAGAAGCCCCGGGCTGCCGGAAAGAGTCGGACCAGCAAACCGGGCAGCGGCGGCCGCGCTTGACTCTCCTTGTGAGTCAGCCGGAAGCAGCGTCGGCATCGTGAGGGACGGTGGAGTCGGAGTCCACGTGAAGATCGGCTGAATCCAGGCGGAGCTCTGCGACGTGGGCAGCACATCATCGGAGATGAAGCTTGCGGACGGCGGCTCGGACGCTGCTGTGTGTTGTCCCGCGCTCATCGGTGGCTGCTCGCTCGTCGTTGAGGAGTTGACGGCGGCAGTCGGCTCGGTGGCGGCGGCGGACACTACCAGGGAGACCATTGGAACGAAAAAAAAAAATTTAGACTGTCTAAAACCCTAATGCTCTTGATACCATGTGAGAATAATGGAAAGGCTTACCAATGTGGTAGCCCTAGGTGTCATATATATAATAAAATATGTCCTGAATACATTAGGAAACCTAATAAATATGCAAACCTAATTAATGGTATTAATTACACTATTACAGGGCCGGTCCTGGGGCATGGGCAGGAGGGGCATGCGCCCAGGGTCCTTTGCTCCAGTAGGGCCCATAAATTTCTCAAATATATATGTGTGTGCGTGTGTGTACATCGATATTTTAATTATATGTACATCCTAAATCTATAAAAGGTAAACAAAAAAATCAAACTTATTTTTTTTAGATACTTCTAATTAGTTATTCAGCATCTACACACTACAAGTCTATAATTTCGAAACATCCACATTAGAATTCATTGGGAACATATTTCACCAATTCTTTTGAATCATTATGGGTTATTACATTAATTTTAATCTTTTAGTGTACATGTCTTATGTATATCCAGAATTTATTGATATATTTCAGAATTCACAAATTTTCTCCGATTCTCTCATTTAGTGAAATATATATTGAGCTTTAGTGTCCATAATTTCGAAACGTAGAAGTTGTTTTTGTCTAGTGAAAATGTAATTTAAAATATGAAAAATTACTCCTTATACAAGATAGAATTTCACAACATTCCTTAATTTAAATATTTTATTGCACCTAATAGTTGCACCGCTTGTTTCACTCGGCTCTTAGGTACATTGTATCCTCAAATGTCACTTATCAAATTCCCTATACATATATATATACATATATATATATATATATATATATATATAGACACACACATAGTATTTTCTAACCATATGCTTTGTTAGTTTTTTTATGTGTTATACTAGTCTAGTATTTGGACGGTAAAATTGTATAATTTTAAATTGTAGATTATTATAGCAAAATGAACATTATAAACGTTCTCGCGCTATCCCCGAGGCCCAATCTATTTGTACTGTCCCGGGCCCATTAAATGTCAGGACCGGGCCTGCACTATTACTATATTCTCTAAGGCATGTAGATGATGGTATAAATGAGTAAAACTTGTGGCTGTAAAGGGGCCAACCGACCAAGAGCTAAAGTAATACTCCGTAAAGACATTATTTTATCTTTTAAAGTCAGATCCTAATTACTCTGTATTACAGTATAGTCAGTATTAGGCATTTAGATGAATAAGATGATATTTGAAATGATTAATTTGATGATATTGGTAGTAGTAAAGTAGTTATTATGTTTAATTTGTCATTGTATTTAGAATAATAGAAGTTTCAGGTTTTTTGTTAATTAATTTGTGATTTTTGTTACTTTGGATTATCTATGAATATTGTCATTAGAAGTGTCGATCTTTAGTATGACGGGAAAACGGAAATTTGACTCGGGGTCTACAAAAAGAAATAATAAGTTGCAGAAAGATTTGGTTACACAATCGTTTTCCGGCTCTACGGGCAACTTTGAATACGTTTTTTATATGCTGTTTTTTATTCAATTTATCTCTTTTCAATATGTTTCTTGCGGCGTAAGTTTTTTTTCTGTCTAGGGCCTCCGAAATGTTGAAGACGCCCCTGTCTGCAAGTACTAGGGATGGAGCCCCACAATCTATCTGTCAGATTGTGATTATAGTCCAATTTACATTCTTCCATCATGTCGTCCGATCGGTGTTGGAGGGTCCTCAGGGATGGAGTGTCTATCCTTTTTTATACGTTCGACACATTCAATATCTCCTAAAAGCCTTTTATATTTCATGCTCTTAATTTGAAGGTTGAACAAAGGTAATATCTTTGTGTTTTACTTGGGAATGTTTGCACTTTAACTGAAATTCTTTGATTTGACTTGTTATAATGTCTGTATAAATATAATTTCTAATTGTTTATATTTTTATGATTATATAGGTTTGATCTTGTATTTTTAAATTAATTCTGAACTCACATGAAAACAGCCCAAACGTTAATACGGAGTATAAATTTATTTCATCATTGTTGTTTTTATTTAGACGGTAATTTGTCCCAAATCAGACCAGACCAAACTTGAATAGTTATAAAAATACATACAAAGAAACGAGACCAGATCATACCCACAAATTACAAAACATCCTAACTTTTGATGTCCATAACTTTTTGCCATTTACTCGTATATTATTTTGATTATCCTTCATGCAAAAACTTAACAATTTAACATCGATCTATGTTCTAAAAACCAAATCAAGAAGTGTCGACCCATCTGAAGTCTGAACGATGGGGTCACGGCTCAGCCTAAATCCGGCGGTTTATGCCGGTCAAAGTCTGAGAAAACCGGACAACTGTTATAAAGTTTTATACTATCCCGTCCTATATTGGTTGTCCACTTTTTAAATGTAGGCGAAATGTAGGCGTAAATAGGGTTGTAAACGAATCAAATAATTTTTGCTCGATTCGCGATTCGAATTCGTATAATACTATTCGAATTCGAAAAATTCAAATACAAATACAAATAAGAATACTAAATTTGATTCGAATTGTTATCAAATACAAATAAGAATATCAGTGTATTCGATTCGAATATTAATCAAATATATTCGATTAATGATAGTGATATTATTATAATAATATTAATAATAATAGTAATAACACTATAATAACTTTTAAAAGATAGCTATACACTCAAAGGGTAGTCCATATATACATTTATGTATACAAATTTCAAGCGCATTTGTAATAAATCAGAAGTATCATACGGAGTAAGGATTGTAAATGAAACAAATAATTTTAATTTCATTCGTGGTTTGGATTCAAAAAATATTATTTAAATTTGAAAATATAGAATATAAATACGAATACAAATCAGATTTTTGGTTCAAGTACGAATACAAATAATTATGTATTCGATTCAAAGAATAAAATTAGAGGCGTTTGACTACGATATACGAAGTATACAATTATCAACTTGTTTCACACATTATAAGTATAATTTCTAATATGTGTGTGTTAGTGTTTATCTCAAAAAGTTCGAAATAAATTTATATTTATTAATCATAAAATTGATTGACTTTAGTATATTGTGCACAACCTATAAATGTATCGATCCATTAAATTTCAAAGAAAAATGTACTTTTTAAAAATTAAATTTTAAAAACACATATTACGTCATAGCATGCATTTATAAGAAAATTACTTTAAAGTGATATTTGACTAATATTTAACTTATGCTCAAATCGATTCGATATTCGTATATGATTCGTTAAATATTCGTATTGTTAAACAAATACAAATACAAATCGAAATTAATATTCGTTTCATATTTGAATTCGGATTCGTATTCGAAAAAATTAAACAAATACAAATACAAAATCTCACTATTCGACTCGATTCGGTTCGTATACAACCCTAGGCGTAATATCCTAAAAACTTTTCCTTTATGAAATCACAAAAATAATGAACATAAGCGGCTTCAGATATTAATTATAAGCATTAGTGAGATTAACAGCTTTTATAAAAAACCGGTTACCCTACTATCCTCTCTTTACCCGCAAGGGTAGCTCAACTGGTAAAGCGGTGGGAAAGTTGGACAAAACGTGTGGAGGTCACAACTCTTATGTGCTGGATCGGGCCTCTGATGCCCACGGGTATAAGATCTACCACCGTTAGAATTGGTTGAGTCACTGTGATTTAATACCTCCCAAATGCTCTCTCGGGTCGGGGTGTGGGGACCCTTGGGGTTGAGGAGTCAACCTTCTTGGGAAAATAAAAAACGGTTACTAGTAGTGTATAAACATGATAAAAAGTTTGAGTACCATTATGCAAATAAACTAAAACATTGCAAATTTTATTCATGGTGTCAATCTCAACCGATTCTATAATATAATTACAATTTTCTTTCATTAAAGTAGGAAAATGACCCTTATATCTATGAAGCACAACAATTACATTATACTTCCTCCGTAACGTAAAGATCTTCTCACTTCCCCTTTTTAACCATAACTAAATAATCTTCTCATTTCTAAATCTTTCTATCATACCATCAATAATTTTAAAAATAATACACTACTACACATACTTTTTTTTATTTATCCTTCATTCCACCACACTATTTATATCCTCTTTAATTTATATCCTTTATCACTATTCATAATCTCACCTACTTTCAATTTGAGAAGATTCCAACGTTACGGAGGTAGCAAGTACTATTCCAATGAATAGAAAGATCTTTAGTAAAATCACGATACCTAACATGTTTAAAATTCAAATTAGCACGTCATTCCATTTTAAGTGGAGTACTACCCCAAAATCCAAATCATTCTAATAGCCCATTAACCTTATCCATCACATTACCTAATTATGCGGCTATTTAAGACGCCTTTCACACATAAATTAATAATATGAAATGCACAATGTTGATGAAAGAATCTACCCATCAAAGTAGAAGAATCACATAATTCACACAATATAGCTACATCAGCAGTATTATTAGTAGCATTATAAAAATCAATCACAAACACCTTATCAAGCAAATTATATTCAATTAAAAAACATTTTATGATAATATGTAATAGAGTAGTTTAATAATTATTTATTATTATGGTCTCTCTTTGTAATTTTGACATTAATTCTCTATAAATATATCTGCCAGGGCTACCTCTATGGTTAAGTCTGGTAATTACATTCACATGGTATCAAGAGCCAAACTTTCCCTACCCTATTTTTTCGGCCGATATGTCGTCCTTTGCTCCCATGAGTTCCGTCGCTGCAGAGACTTCCTCTGCCGACGGCACAGTGACCATGTCTGCGCCGGTTCTCTCCTCCATTGCTGCGACATCTATTCCAGGTTCCGTCATCGTCAACCATGATGCTCACGCCGTCCCATCTTCTCTCGGGCACTCTCTTTCCAGCGTATCAGCCGCCGGCTCCGTCGGTGCCCTTCTCTGACGGCGTTTGGGTTCCACCCGTTTTTCACTGGTCTCCTACTCGGCAGACACTTCACGCCCAGCGGTCTTCTTCACCGCCTGCTCGCTCCCAGCCTTCTCCGTTCTTCCCTGCCGCTGGAAGTATTCCATCCGCTGATAACTCTGGGTCAAGCTTTTCAGGACCCACCTTTGCTGGAGCTCCGGGTGTTGGTCTTCTTCCGCCTACTGCCTCTCTCGGCCCAATTGGGTCCAGGCCGGTTGCTGTCACTGCTCCAGGTTTATCTCTGTCTGAATTGGTTAAAAATATTGGGTTTTCGGCACTTAATATCACCAATATTGTTACCACAAAACTGGCTGCTGTTGAGGATTATTTGACATGGCGTACTCAGTTTGAATCTTTTTTGGTGTCGAATGGTTTTCTAGGCATTTTAGATGGTTCCATTCCCGCCCCTCCTCCATATATATATATGATGCTTATCATCTTGATACTTTAAGAAGCTGTTCTCTTCGCCTGATCTGAATGTTTCTGATCTGAATTTTTTAAGTTCTGATCTGATCTGAATTTTTCTGATCTGATCTGATCTGATCTGATCTGAATCTTTCTGATCTGATCTGATCTGATCTGATCTGAATCTTTCTGATCTGATCTGAATGTTTCTGATCTGGTCTGATCTGATCTGAATGTTTCTGATCTGATCTGAATCTTTCTGATCTGATCTGATTTGAATATATCTATGATTATAATTATAATTATAATTATTATAATTGCAATTACAAATATAATTTAAATAAAATTATAATTATAATCGTAACTATAAAAATAATTAATAATAATAATAATTAAAATTAAATTTAAAATGAAAAAATTTATACTTATTACACTAATTATAAATATAGATATAATTATAATTGTAATTATATTTTTAATTATAATTACTTATATAATTATAATTGTAATTATAATTACAATATTTATCTCTATAATTGTAATTATAGTTATCAATATTATTATAATTACTCCGTAAAATAATTACAATAGTAATAATAATAATAATAATATTAATAATTATAATCATAAATTATAATTATAAGTATAATTATAATTATTATAATTATAATTAATAATAATTATAATTATATTAACATTAATTATAATAATTATAATTATATTAACATTAATTATACTTATAATTATAAGAATTATAATTGTAATTATAATTATAATTACATATAATTATAATATAATATTATATTAACATTAATTATACTTATAATTATAAGAATTATAATTTTAATTATAATTATAATTACATATAATTATAATATAATATTATATTAACATTAATCATATTATAATTAATCATATAATAATATCTTATTTTTTGCTAATAATAATAATGATGATGATGATGATGATGATGAAAATAGTCTTCTTAATAATTACATTTATATTACTATTATTATAGTAAAATATTATAACTATTATTAATATCTTATTTTTTTATCATATTATTATTAATATTATTAATAATAATTATATAATAATAATAATCATAATTGTAATAACAATATTAATAATAATAATAATTAATATAATAATAAAAGTGATAAATCATGTTTGAACTTTTCTGATCTGATCTGATCTGAATGTTTCTGATCTGGTCTGATCTGATCTGAATATTTTTGATCTGATCTGAATTTTTCTGATCTGATCTGATCTGATCTGAATCTTTTTGATCTGATCTGATCTGATCTGAATTTTTCTGATCTGATCTGATCTGAATTTTTCTGATCTGATCTGATCTGAATAAAATAAGAATAAGCAATAAGTAATAAGAATAAGACGAACAGAACAACACCTAAATCCTGATTATTATAATTGGCTTAAACTGGATCAAACTGTGCGTTCTTGGTTGTTTGCTATATTGTCTCGAGATGTGCTAATTGAGGTGCGTGATTTAAAAAATGCTTTTGCTATTTGGACCCGGTTGGAATCACACTTTATGTCCGCTAGTCTGTCTTGCTCCATGGAACTGAAGCGTAAACTGACTCATTCTAAAAAGGGCTCAAATCAGTCCATGGAACATTACCTTGGTGATATTAAAGACATTGCTGATCGACTTGCATCAATTAATGCTCATGTTTCCAAACGTGAGCTATTTCAGTATATTTTAGTTGGACTTGGTCGGGATTATGAGTCTCTCATCACATCGGTGGATTTGTTTCCGGATAGTTTTACTTTTGAAAATCTTCGTACCAAGTTACTTGAGAAAGAACGCACCATTCAGTACTTAAATGCTCAGGAGGAATCTACCATTCATGCGTTTGCCGGGCAGGCCTAACCGGCACCACCGCAGCAGCAGCGTCAAGGCCAGCCGCAGCAAGGCGGCGGGCAGCAGCAGCTTGGCGGCGGTGCAGCACCTCGCGGCAGGGGGTTCCGTGGTGGTCGAGGTGGCCGCGGGCAACGTGGTCGTGGTGGCCGTGGCCAACGTGGTCGTGGTGGTTATGGCTATCCTCCACACTTTGGTTATGGTTATCCTCCACCAGCTTATTTTCCAGGGGGTGCACCACACGCCGGCATACTTGGGGCTCCAGGTGCAGCAGGTATGTCTGTTCAGTCAAAATCTTATACTCATGCCTTATCTACTTTTTCTACTAACCATGGCTATGCAGGCTCTTCATCGGCTGAGGGAAACTCAGTTCCTCCTCCAGTTATTTGTCAAATATGTTATGCTCCAGGTCATCCTGCTTCTACATGTCCTTCTCGCTTTGTTCAGCCGACTGCACCTGCTCTTGCTGCTCAGGCCCCTGACGCTTCTGATCTTGTTTGGTACCCTGATTCAGGTGCCTCAACGCATATGACTCCTCATTCAGGTATTTTCACTCATAAGTCCGTTTCTCCTAATTCTCATTCTATAGTTGTAGCAAATGGATCTACTCTCCCGGTTATGCACACTGGTCAGGTGTCATTGCCTTCTCTCCCGAGGCCTCTTCACTTAAGATCTGTTTTACATGTTCCTCACATTAAATATAATCTTTTATATATTCAAAAATTGTGTGCTGATAACAATTGTGCTGTGATTTTTGATAAAAAATAATTTTTTTGTTAAGGATTTAACAACGGGGGTGGTCCTTCTTAATGCTCCCAGTGATAATGGCGTTTATCCCATCCGTCAGCCTGCACCCTCACCAGTTGCTCTCTCGGCTACATCTCTCTCCATATGGCACAATAGATTAGGACATTGTGGTTCTCGTGTTTTAGATCAGCTTAGACTAAATAATTTAATTTCTGGCACTTCTGCTAATAATTATGATTGTATTCCTTGTCGTTTGGGGAAATCACAACGGTTGCCTTTTAATAAAGTTTTTCATAATAGTCCATACGCCTTATTTTTAATTCATTCTGATGTTTGGCAGTCTCCGGTTCTGTCTCATACAGGTTTTAAATATTATGTGTGTTTTGTGGATGATTTTTCCCGTTTTACTTGGGTTTATCCCATGCAGCGTAAGTCTGAGGTTGCTACTCATTTTCATCATTTTAAATTAATGATTGAAAATTTACTTGACCGCAAAATTAAGATTTTTCAGAGTGATGGAGAGGGTGAATTTGATAATACTAACTTGCGAACTTTCTTTACTAATCATGAAATTCTTTTTCAAAAATCATGTCCTGAAACTCCGCAACAAAACGGAGTGGCTGAGCGTAAGCATCGGCATCTACTTGAGCTTGCGCGTACTATGCTTATTACTGCTAATTTACCTGCGTCCTTTTGGGTAGATGTTGTTCTTACTGCTGTTTTTATAATTAATAGATTACCCTCTCCTACTCTACATGGCATGTCTCCTTTTGAAAAATTATTTAACTGCCAACCGGACTTATCGTTTTTACGAGTTTTTGGTTGTGCATGCTTTCCAAATTTTAATGCTACTTCTACCAATAAGCTACACCCACGTTCGGTCCAGTGTATGTTCTTAGGGTATGCGTCTGATTATAAAGGATACCGTTGTTTTGATCCTATTTCTGGTCGCGTATATATTAGTAGAAATGTGAGATTTTTAGAAACTATTTTTCCTTATTCTGATCTAGTACGACCTTCGGTGTCTTCATCTGTTGTGCCTTCCACTACTCCTCTTATCTCCCAATCTATTCGAGACCACAAGCCCTCCTCCCCCTACTGCTGCAACCTTTCCCAGATCATGACCAGCCCACTCCTGACCATGACCAGCATACATTCCATTCACCCGACCCCTCTTCTCCTTCCCAGCCTACTTCCAGTGGCTCTGCCGCTGGTACAACACACACCACACCGACTGCCGGGCCATCACCGCCCTCCTCTCCTCCAGCCGAATACAGTCCACCCTCTTCTTCCCCTCCGTCCGCACCCATATCTTCCATATCCCAGTCCGAGACCTCCCTCCCAGTTGTTAATCTTCACCCAATGCAAACCCGATCCAAATCTGGGATTTTTAAACCAAAAACCATTTTTACGTTGAGCACAGTTGTTAATCCACCTGATCCTACATGTTTTTCTCTGCCAATAAACATCTTAAGTGGAGAGCTGCTATGGCTGAGGAGTTTAATGCTCTTATCTCTAATCATACTTGGGATTTAGTTCTATTTGATGCAAATAAGAATGTAGTTGGGTCCAAATGGATTTATAAGACTAAATATTTGGCTGATGGGTCTGTTGATCGTTATAAAGCACGATTGGTTGCTCAGGGGTTTAATCAGCAAGCAGGTATTGATTTCACAGAAACCTTTAGTCCTGTTGTCAAACCTACTACTGTCCGTCTTGTTCTTACTTTAGCTGTTTCATTCGGTTGGACTATTCGTCAACTTGATGTTAAAAATGCTTTTTTACATGGCCATCTCACAAAGGAGGTTTATATGCTTCAGCCACCTGGTTTTGTTCATCCTCAGTTTCCTCATCATCTATGTCGGCTTCGCAAAGCCATATACGGTCTAAAACAAGCACCCCGTGCTTGGTTTCATCGATTCAGTAGTTTTCTTCTTTGTCATGGTTTTGTCTGCAGTCGGTCTGATAATTCTTTATTTATTTTTCGCAAAAATAATGATATTATTTATATTCTCCTCTATATTGATGATATCATTGTTACAGGCAATTCCCCTACACTACTTACTCATTTTTTATCTCTTTTGTCTAAGTGTTTTGCCATGAAAGATTTGGGGAATTTGCATTTTTTCCTGGGTATACAGCGACTAGGACCTCCTCTGGCTTATTTCTGTCTCAGCACAAGTATATATCTGATCTTCTTCTTCGTTTTCACTTGCATATTGTAAAACCTGTCCGTTCTCCTCTGCCCAGTCGCACTAAACTCTCCCTCACTGATGGTGAGCTTATTGCGGATGCTACGGAGTACAGAAGTATGGTAGGTACATTACAGTATTTGACTTTGACTAAGTCAGATATAACTTTTGTTGTTCACTTGGTCTCTCAATTTATGCATGCCCCACGTACTTCACATATGTTGGCTGTTAAGCGTATTTTCAGGTACCTACAGGGCACTTCTACTCATGGGCTTCTTCTTCAAGCTTCTCACGCACGCCCAGCTCTTAATGCCTACTCGGATGCCGATTGGGCTGGCTGCCCAGACACTGGCCGCTCCACATCTGGTTATGCCATTTTTCTGGGACCAAATCTGATCTCCTGGAGTTCCAAGAAGCAGCCTACCGTTTCCCGATCATCTACCGAAGCTGAATATCGTGCTGTTGCTTTCACTGTTCAGGATACTTTGCATGTTCGCTATGTTCTTTTTGAGTTGGGATTCCCTGTTCGACTTCCTACTACACTTTTTTTGTGATAATGTGTCAGCTTCATATCTCTCAGTCAATCCTATTCATCATGCCCGAAGCAAGCACATTAATATTGACTATCATTTTGTTCGGGAACGGGTGACTCATGGTGATCTTCGCGTCCAATACGTTCCTACTCAGGCTCAACTGGCAGATATTTTTACCAAATCATTATCCCCACAACGCTTTATTCTTTTACGTGACAATCTGCGCATTGTTTCCCCTGCACAGATTGAGGGGGTGTAATAGAGTAGTTTAATAATTATTTATTATTATGAACTCTCTTTGTAATTTTGACATTTATTCTCTATAAATATATCTATCAGGGTTACCTCTATGGTTAAGCATGGTAATTACATTCACAATATGAACATTATCAGCATTGTTTTATAAATCACTGTAGGCATCCGATTAATTCCTGCCTAGGCGCTTGGCAATGGCCGGGCGCCCCAATTTTAGGCTAGGCATCTCGACTTATTGGCTGGCGCCTAATAAGTGAATTAGTCGGTCGCCTAGGGCGCCTAGTTTTCCACACATAGAGATTAATCGGTCGCCTATGGCGTCTAGATTTGCCGAAGATTTTTTTCTTTTTTATTTTAGTTTTGTAAGAGATATATGTATCTTTAACTTTAACAACGCATATAAAGAAAGCTACTAGTTGTAGATTAAGATAAAAGCTATATATGTTTGTATGTATGTATGTATGTACTTTTAAATGTTGTTATTATTTAAAACGGAGTAATATTTATTAACTCATGAAGTTAAGTAAGTAGAAATGATATATTATTAAATGTGAAAACTCTATCATTCAAGCATATAAATGTGTATGTGTGTGTGCATATTTTTTTACACACACAAACACAATATTACTAATTATATTTATGCATAACACTGATATAACTATAATTTCTATATCACCGGCTAGTTCCTGCCTAGACGCTAGGCGCTGGACTGGCGCCCAACTAGCGCCTTTTAGAACACTGATTATCACCGGTGTGTCTTTCATTAAAATATCAAAAAACGATAACTCGTTTATACATTTGCCAATCATTACCAATCCAATATAAATCACACCCAAATAAAACAAGTGATGATATGAGTCTTCCCATATATCACTACGACACTAAAAAAAACAGTCACGCACCCATTAAAATTTGCAAAAAAAAAATGATTTAATTTTCCCTTTTCCAAAAGATATTGTTTAATAACTTGTTTTTAATGGTTTTGCGACTATCTTCTCTAAAAACCAGTGGACAGCACCTAGGGTTTTATCCTAAGGTTGAGTAGAGTTTTCCGGAGGCACCGATAGAAGGCTAGTCCGGAAATTTGTTCTAACGCTAGCATAACATAGTGGCTGGGTAAGCCTATATTCATTGGTTCACTCGACATAAGAGGAAGGCATCGTTTTCGTGAAGGCTCCAAATTGTCGGCCAAGACAGGTTTTTTTGCATAACGTCAACGATGGATGATCGTAATGGATGATCGAGGGGTTGGCTCAAGCCTGTGGTAAAATGGAAATGGATGAAGAGGATGAGATACTATTGGTGGATCGTTTCGGTAAAATATTTCTTGTGCATCACGGACCAATATTTCGGTAAAATCGCAATGGAACGCTCATGTACGAAGGTTGTTGGGATTCCAATATAGCTTCACGGTGACGAACGAGAGATTGAGTGGATGTTTTGCTTGATATGGCATGGATAATTCTAGATTCAAGTAGTGGAGGAAGAAGATGAATTCTTGATGATCCATCCCCCTCCTGAACCGCTGCCGTGGACGAACAGTATGCTAAGGTTTGGAAGATGACGCTTAAAATTTGGATTCGACCACTCCATTGGTTCATCGTATTTAATTCAATTTTGTTTTATTCAATTTAGTTGTTTAATTATGAACTATGTTCTTATCGTTACCCTTGACTTTGGGGGAAGTAAGTTTATCTTTTGACTTAGGTTGTTAGCTAGTAATGTGTGTGGAAGCAATCAGGTTGCTTTGGCCGATAATAGCTCAAAACTCTCGCATGTTCAACTATTAGTTAGTTAGTCTCACTTATTTTTGGGTGGACTATTTTATGCTTAATGAGGGAGTGAGGGGGCTTATTGGATATATGATCATTATGATGTTTAGAGGGGGATTTGGAATGCTGTTGTGATTGGTTGTTAGTTACTGTGATTGTAATATAAGTGATCTTCTTTCAAATAAAAAAAATGATTTTTGCCACTATAGTTTATAAATTGTGGATTTAATGAATCCTGAAGACCTGAACACAAGACTTTAAGAAAAATAAGGAGAAGTTTTTTTCACAATTTAACTCATACATAGCTTTTAAATGTTGGTCATCATTATTATGTAACTAATACTTCGAATGATAATAAAGGAATTAAAATTTAAGTAATATGATAATGTGACTAATATTAAATTGCAACTATATTACATATGCAAGTTTGTGATACTTATCTTACACGCCATTAAAGTTTAGAGTATTTAAATTATTTTCCCCAATTTAAAAATAGGATAGATTTATGGATTTGAAAATAGTTGAGAACATATTAAGCAAATAATCCTTTTGTTAGAATAAAATTCAACGCGGAAAATTAAAAATTACATTTGTTAATGAAAATTTGATTAATAAGATTGATGAGCTGAAAGTTTTACCAAATGAACTGCATTTAAATATTTAAATGTTTTGGCAGTATCAGGTTTTAAAGATGACGGTATTTTCCAAACTTGGCAGTAATTATTCCTATTTTGGGAATAAAAACATGACAGTACTATTTTGGAATTTTCAAACGTTTTTAGTCCTATTTCAGGAATTTTCCCAATACTTTATCCAAAGACTTCTCTTACACTAAGCACTTCGTAATATTTTTCGAACACATTATTTTCCACAAGAATTGGTTTTCTTAAACAAAGTTATCATCTAGAGAATGAGATTGAAGGAAAAACTTGTCCAAGTCAACGGCTCATCGCAGAAGCTCTTGGAAACGATGACCTGCAAAGAAAAACTGTTGTCCCGCTCCAAAATATGCAATTGGATTGTCTTTCTAATTAATATTTGGTGTGGCACAAAAAGACAGCATATTCATATGGCATAAAATATAAAGAATAAATAAAACTGTGATACCTATAAGTGAAAGAGTTGAATAAATTGAAAATAGGCAAAGGAAAAAAATGGGAAAAGGGGAAATCATGCGGATAACAAGGGATGAAAGTGGATGAAGCAAAACCAAAAGACAGAAAAATACGAAAGCCGAATGATGCTTCAGCAGACCCCTCAAATACTTTCGTGAAGTCTCTCTTTTGAAAAGTTTGTCTATTCAATTTTTCAAAACCTTTTGAAAATAAGGATAGCTTTTTTTGTTGCAAAGAAAGACAATTAAAAAGAAAAACTTTCTTCTGGTCATCACATGTAAAATTGATCTTGTGAAACATTTATTAAAAGAATGACAACATCTGATGGGAAGAATATAGCACTCATCTTTCTTCTCATACCTTGTTATGCTGCATTAGAGACAAGAACAGAAGAAGCAGAAGCTCTACTCAAATGGAAGAGCAACCTGTTCACATCCTCTCCATCTTCTTCACTCCATTCATGGTCACTTTCCAACATAACACATCTTCGTAAATGGAAGGGCATTGTATGCAATAATGACGGGGCTGTTTCAAAAATCGACCTTTCTAATGAAGGCATATCTGGGACTCTTGAACAGCTCAAATTCACTTCTTTTACAAGCCTCAAGCATTTCAACATCAGTGGGAACAACTTCACAAGATCAATCCCCCCCTCCATCGGAAATTTGTCAAGCTTGGTTTTCCTGGACATGAGCAGCAATCAGTTTGTTGGAGCCATACCGGCTGAGATTGGGAACTTAGTGGAGCTTCATTACCTCAGACTTTATGACAACAACATTACTGGCATTCTCCCAAGTGAAATTGGGAATCTCCAAAAGGTAGAACTCCCTCTTTATTTTTCCTTTTTTTCTTTTTTTTTAGAACTCCCTCAATCCCTAAGGCTAGTTAGATCTTGGAAAATACTAGGGAAATGAAAGAAAATGCTAAGAAATTGAGGTAGTGTAATATTTCTAATGTTTTTACTTTTGTATATATTTCTAATCATCCAAATAATAAAACTAAGGTGAAATCAGTGTATGAACTCCAGTTCTTTATCCAAATTTGAATTTACAATCCATTTCAAAAACATTAATATTTTCACTATAAATATTAAGTTTATGCCCCCATTTTTAATAGATTTTAGACTTTCGGGATGCTCATATTCATTATTTTGAATTTGTGGCGCAAACTCAAATTTGGCTTTAAAATGGGGCAAATTAACTTGGGAATATGATTGGAATAAAGCAAAATGCTCATCACCATTCAAACATCTTAAAACAAATAATAAAGTTCGGTAAGAGTCTCAGAGGTTTCCATCATTTGTCATGGTGGAGAAGGACCAAAAATGACATTATAGTTTTTTGTGAATCTCAAATTGAACACTTAAGTTTCTAGTAGACCAAATCAACACAAATTCTAACTTTTTCGTTGCATTTATGCCACCCGCTAACCTTTTCTGTTAAATGGGCGTTGGTTGAATCTCATTCCCAAATTAAAACAAAGTTAATTCCCAAATTAAATGGGCGTTGGTTGAATCTCATTAACACAAAGTTATTAAATAAAGGAGATTCCTTGATGAATCTCATTCCCAACTTAAACAACTTTGTTACTCATCGATTCAATTCCATCTCCAGTATCGCTTTCTCCGCCTCCAAATTCTCCAATTTTTCCTCAACCTCATTGGTCCGTTTATGATGGTTGCATTGGCCTGGTTCTCCTGTGATGCGGCGACCCTGTCCATCTCCAGAAAAGCGTCCATCAGATTCAATTCTGAAGTAAGAGCAGAATCGGATATGCCTGAACGATTAACCACGTTCTCGATTCCACACATTCTATCGGATTTGCTATCAGTGGAGGCGGCTGTTATGAACAAGCAAGAGAAGAGATATTGTTCATAACAGAAAATAAGAATTGATTGAGCAAGAAGAAGAATAAGCTTTGCATTGACCGAAAACTGTCCGTCCTTCGTTCGTTACATCAGTTTATAACAATCAGATGAACTACTAACAACCAAAACAATTACAGCCGTAGATGAGATGATGATGTGTCATCATCTCTTTATTTACATGTCATCAAAAAGAATATTACATGGCTTAACACTTCAGCAAATGTAAACAAGAAGGTTTAATCCTGACATTGCCCCCATCTTCCACCGAAGCTTGTCCACAAGCTTCAATCCCAGGAAACTGCTTCACTATTGTATCATAATCTTCCCATGTAATTGTTCCTTTTGACTATTCTCCTAGCTAACACTCCAGCAGGAATTAGTAATGAATCCCCTTCTTCATTCATAGCAGGAATGCTACTCACAACTTTATCAGACAAGCCCACCCTTTTCTTTAACAATGATACATGAAAAACTGGGTGTATTTGACTTCCTATTGGCAAATCCAGCCTATAGGCTACTGTCCCTACCTTCTCAATAATTGGAAATGGTCCACAATACTTGGGACTTAATTTCCAAATAGCAGATTTCCTCATGCTCATTTGCCTATAAGGTTTGAGTTTCAAATAAACCCAATCTCCAATTGCAAACTCCCTTTCACTTCTACCTTTGTCAGCCAATTCTTTCATCCTGTTCCTGGAAATATTGAGCTGGTCCTTTAGTTTTTCAGAGATCATTTGTCTTTGTTGTAACTCTTGTTCTACTCCTACCACAGACAATTCTCCATAAGGCCCCATATTAATCAGAGGTGGCTTATATCCGAATAAAGCCTCAAAAGGACTCATCCCAATGGAGGTGTGATGGCAGCTATTATACCACCATTGGGCCAAAGAAAGCCATTTACTCCAAGCCTTAGGAATTTGTCCAGTCATGCATCTCAAGTAACTTTCCAGACATTGATTAACTCTTTCTGTTTGTCCATCAGTTTGTGGATGGTAAGCTGTACTCAAATGATGTTGCACACCTAGAGATTTGAACAGCTCCTTCCAAAATAAACTGGTAAATACCTTATCTCTATCAGATATGATAGATTCAGGTAATCCATGGAGTTTGCATATGTTGTTTAGGAATACTGAGGCTATTGTTGAGGCAGTAAAAGGATGATTCAAGGCTGTGAAATGAGCATATTTTGTGTACCTGTCCACAACAACGAATATAGCCTCATGGCCATTGGATTTAGGTAACTTCTCAATAAAATCCATAGTGACATGTTGCCAAGCTTGATTAGGAGTTGGTAATGGTTGTAATAGCCCAGGTGATTTTACATTCTCATGTTTACACAATTGACAAACAGGACAGATGCTGACTACCTCCTGAACTGTGAGTCTCATATTAGGCCACCAAAAAACATTCTTTACCCTTTGCAGGGTAACTAATACCCCTGAATGTCCTCCTATTGCACTCTCATGTATCATGGTGACCACTTTGCTTCTAAAATCACCTGCTGCCCCCACATATAATTTACCCTTGTACCTTAACAGTCCATTACAATAAGAAAAGTAGCTCATATTGTATGGTGTTGATACACAGTGTAAGATTGCTTCCTCAGCTTCCATGTCCCCTTTATAACTCAAACTCAATTCTTCTTGCCAAACTGGTTGGATAAGGGTTATAGTCGAACAACTATTGATCACATTATCCTCTTGCTGATCTCTCCTGGATAATGCATCTGCCACTTTGTTCTCTAACCCTTTCTTGTATTCAATCTTGTAATCATAACCCAAGAGCTTGGTAAGGTATTTGTGTTGAATAGGAGTGGAAATTCGTTGATCAACTAGATATTTGAGGCTGACTTGATCTGTTCTGATTATAAATGGAGCGTGTAATAAGTATGCTCTCCATTTTTCAATAGCTAAGAGTATAGCAAGGAACTCCTTCTCATAGATGGACAGTCCCAAATTCTTTGATCCCAAAGCCTTACTCACATATGCCAAAGGATGACCTTCCTGCATTAAAACTGCTCCCAACCCACTATAACATGCATCAGTCTCAATTATGAAGATTTTACTAAAGTTAGGCAATTGTAAGATAGGTACACTACACATTGCCATTTTTAGCTCTTCAAATGCTTTTTGAGCCTCATCACTCCATTTGAACATTCCTTTTTTAGTTAGATCAGTCAGTGGCTTGGCTTTGATCCCATATTTAGAGCAAAACTTTCTGAAATATCCAGTCATCCCCAAGAATCCTCTTAATGCTTTAAGAGTAGAAGGAATAGGCCATTCCATAATACTCTTGATTTTTTCAGGATCTACAGCTACGCCTCTGGAACTGATGATATGGCCCAAGTATTCCACTTGTTGCACCCCAAAAATGCACTTGGATCTTTTGGCAAATAATGTATTCTGTTGCAGTACCTCAAAAACTTTCCTCAGATGCTTCTTATGGGTCTCCAAATCTGGGCTATATATTAGTATATCATCGAAAAAGACCAGCACAAACTGTTTCAAGTATTTGCTGAATATATTGTTCATAAGAGTCTGAAATGTAGCTGGGGCATTGGTTAGCCCAAAAGGCATCACAACGAATTCATACAACCCACTAGCAGTGATAAAAGCAGTTTTCTCAATATCTTCTTGCTTCATTCTTACTTGGTGATAGCCTGCTCTTAGATCAATCTTAGAATAGACAGCTGCTCCATGTAGTTCATCTAATAAGTCCTCAATCAATGGAATGGGGTAGTTATTTTTTATGGTAATAGCGTTGAGTTTCCTGTAATCAACACAAAATCTCCATGATCCATCTTTCTTCTTAACTAATAGAACAGGACTGGAATAGGGGCTATGGCTTGGTTGTATCACTCCAGATTTCAGCATCTCCTTTATTAACTTTTCTATTTCTTGTCTCTGAATGTATGGATATCTATATGGGGCTTGTTTAAAGGAATTCTCTCCTTCCTTTAAATCAATTTGATGTTCACAGTTCCTTATAGGAGGCAACCCTTTAGGTTCCTGAAAAACCTCTCCAAACTCATAGAGAATATCTTCTACTTCTTTATTACTGTCACTGTCAGATTCCTTCTTAATGGTTGTTATCATACAGAAACATTGAGATATAGTCCCATTCTTCTTATGTAAGAATTTTTTCATCCTTGCCCCATTTATCATCCTCACTGATATCTCTGATTGTATCCCTGAAACAACTACTTTCTCCCCTTGATGATCAAATGTTATGGAGTGATTATCATAATCCAACAGAATAGGTCCCAATTTTTTCATCAAGTCAACTCCCAAAACCATGTCATATCCTCCCAATGGCAGCACTCTAACACTGGCTGCAAAACTATGTCCTGCCATTTCCCATTTCAGATTTGGACATTTAGAGTTGCATTCAATTCTTCCTCCTCCTGCTACTGTCACTTGTAAAGGATTAGTGATTTCAATGTCACAATTAATCCTTTTGGCTGCTCCAGGGTCTATAAAACTATGTGTGCTCCCAGAATCTACTAAAATAGTGAGGTTGTTATTTTTAACCTTCCCCATCAATTTAATAGTATCTGTGGGAACCTGCCCCCTTAATGCATGTAAAGAGACCCCAAAATTTACCTCCTCTTCTTCACTGTCTTCTTGTAGTAATGGTTCAGGCAATTGTTGCTCTTCTTCTGTCATTAAGATCACAAAAATCTTCTTGCATTTGTGTCCAACTGTATATACTTCATCACAGTTGAAACACAGTCCTTTTCTTCTCCTGGCATCTAACTCCTCTTTGCTCAACCTTTTAATTGGCAATGCCTTTTCTGAAGTTACTGCTCCCTTTATTTCACTCCCTACCTTGGGCCAATTATTCCGCATTGTTGTTTTTCCACTCTTCCCAACTGCTTCTAGTAGAGATTCCTGTTTCTTGGCTATCATGAAAGCTTGATCAAGATTTTCAGGGTCAACAATCTCTACCATGTGTCTAATTTCTTCTTTTAGACCACTGAGGAAGCTTTTGAGGAAATAATATTCATCAAGATATTTATTCCTTTGCAACATGAATGATTTCAGTTCAGAGAATTTGTCAATATATTCTTCTACTGCTCCTTTCTGTCTCAGCTTATTAAATTCTCCGATTACATCATTTTCTTTGGAAAATCTGTCAAGAAACAATATAACAAAAGCATCCCAGCCCATAGACTCTTTTCCAACTATCCTGTCCATATACCAATTTTCCACATTTCCTTCCACATACAACCCAACTAAAGTAATTTTCTCAAAATCAGACATGTTATGGATGAGGAAGTAGCGTTGGCATTTACGAATCCATCCCCTGGCATTCTCACCATTAAAGCGAGGAAAGTCGATTTTAATTCCTTTATTATTCCCTGGTGTTGAAATCAATCCAGCATCATGATGTTTATTTGCACGATCAATATGAGGACTAGGGTTAATACCTTTAACCGCAGCAATGATTTCCTCAAATCGTTTATCTTGTGCCTCTGTAAGTCGTTGGAAATCAGTCCTCTGAACTTCTCCTATCTTTTCCATTTCCGTTCGTATGTTGGTCAACTCCTGTTCCAGCTGCGTAATACGCTCCGTATTGCTCGGTTTTGCCATTAATGGTGTTTCTGAGCTCTGATACCAAATTGTTATGAACAAGCAAGAGAAGAGATATTGTTCATAACAGAAAATAAGAATTGATTGAGCAAGAAGAAGAATAAGCTTTGCATTGACCGAAAACTGTCCGTCCTTCGTTCGTTACATCAGTTTATAACAATCAGATGAACTACTAACAACCAAAACAATTACAGCCGTAGATGAGATGATGATGTGTCATCATCTCTTTATTTACATGTCATCAAAAAGAATATTACATGGCTTAACACTTCAGCAAATGTAAACAAGAAGGTTTAATCCTGACAGCGGCCGACGATGGTGATGATGTCTTGGCAGCCAGTGCCTTAAGCATGCGACACTCACCTTCAAGCTTGTTCGTCCGTTTTACACTCTCCAAACGCTGCCTACTGGCGGGTTCGGCAGCGAGATTGATCATGATTGCTTCGGATCTAGCGGTTTCTAGTTGAGATTGGAGTTCGGAGAGCTATTTCTCGAGCTGAGACTTTGTGGACTCCCATTGTGAGGATGTGGTGCATATGGCTTCCAAAATCTTCTCTTCATGATCTTCCCTTGTTTGTCGAAGATGACGGTAGATTAGGAAGACATTACATCTTTTGCTCTCTTTTTCCTTTATTTTCAGTTTCTCGGAATTCAGAAACGTCCGTTTAAAGCCAACGTTAGTGGATGGCTTAAATGCAACTAAAAAGTTAGAATTTGTGTTAATTTGGTCTACTAGAAACCTGAGTGTCCAATTTGAGATTAATTAAAAACCTTAGTGTCGTTTTTGGTCTTTCTCCCTTTGTCATGGAGCCAACGACTCACTATTTTTTGACTTGGGAATTAAAAGCAAAATGGTTCACTAAATTGTCTGCGCTTCTTTGTTATGAAGCAGCAACAATCAGTCAATGCAATTTTCGACGCGATTTTCATTGTGGCTCATTCGTAAACAATCTCTTTGTGCTTTAGTACAGGGTAAAACTATGTACATCTGACCCCCTTACCCCATCATAGGTGGGAGCTTTTGCGACACTGGGTTAATGATGATGATGAGTAAGAGTCTAACTGGTCTAAATTTCTTATGTGGATGATATTTTTACTTATGTGGGGTGTTTATCCTTTATAGGTATGGTTCTTGGACCTAGGAGGAAATTTCTTGCAGGCTCCAGCTGACTGGTCTAAATTTAAGAGCTTTCCAGTTCTTAAACATCTCAGTTTCACACCAAATCAGTTAAGATCAGGGTTCCCTGATTTCATTCTAGGTTGTCGGAACTTGACATATCTTGAATTGTCTATGAACCATTTGAATGGGCCTATCCCGGTGTCATTGTTCACAAATTTGAAGAAGCTTGAGCATCTTGATCTCTCTCTGAATGAATTTTCAGGAGTAATCCCATCTAATATTTCCGAACTCAAAGCTCTTAAACTCCTTGATTTAAGCACGAACCGTCTCAATTCAACTATTCCATTAGAGCTTGGTCTCTGCACTGATCTAACTTATCTGTCTCTGACAGAAAATTCACTCTATGGACCATTACCTTCATCTCTGCCGTCATTGAACAAGTTGGTAATGTTAGACTTATCAGAGAATCTTCTTTCTGGTGATATTCCATCCCAAATTATCTCAAACTTGACAAACCTTGAAAATCTCTACTTGTACCAAAACCAATTCACAGGCACTATTCCAGAAGAGATAGGAAACTTGGAGAATTTGGTTGAACTAGACCTGTCAGCAAATACCCTGTCTGGTCAAATCCCAAAGACAATCGGAAACCTGACGAGTCTAAATTTTCTAGGCCTTTGGATCAACCAGCTCAGTGGAACCCTTCCGTCTGAGATTGGGAAGCTTACTTCAGTCAATTTCATTGATTTGGGTGAAAACAGATTGCATGGAGAGATACCTGTCACCATTTCAAATCTCACGAGTTTGAAGATTATTTATATGTATAGTAATAACTTCAAAGGCAATATTCCAAGAGCCTTTGGAAGTAAGAGTCCCCATTTAACCAATGTTAGCTTTGCAAATAACAACCTTTCAGGTAGTCTACCACCTAAACTATGCAGTGGTTTTGCTCTTCAACATTTGACAGTTCATGGGAACCAATTCAGTGGGGAGTTGCCTAGTTGCATCAAGAAATGCAAAAAACTTCACAGAGTAAGGCTTGAAGGAAATAAATTCCAGGGGGACATTTCACAAGCATTTGGTGTGCACCCAATTCTCGATTTTATGTCTCTGAACAATAATCAGTTTGGGGGTGAACTCAAATCAAACTGGGGACAATGCAAGAAGCTCACTAACCTGGGAATGTCCGGGAACAACATTTCCGGTCATATTCCACCTGAATTAGGTAAGCTGACTCAGCTCCATGTCCTTACCTTGGATGCAAATGAATTGATAGGGGAGATTCCTCCAGAACTTGGAAACTTGCGACAGTTGCTAACTCTCAACTTGAGCAAGAATAATTTGACTGGACAAATCCCTAGGAATGTTGGAAACTTAACAAGCCTCGAGAATCTTGATCTTTCGAATAACAACCTGAATGGAGAAGTCCCAGGAGAGCTTGGAAATTGTGAGAGCTTATTGAGCTTGAATCTCAGGAACAACATCCTATCTGGTGAAATTCCCCCTCAGCTTGGAAGCATACACGGATTGAGTATTCTATTGGACCTTAGCAATAACTCAATTTCTGGTACAATCCCGTCAAATCTGGAAGTGCTTGTTGCACTGGAGAATCTGAACCTTTCACACAACCGACTCTCTGGTCAAATCCCAGCAACTCTATCTAGGATGGTGAGCTTGCAAGTAATGGATTTCTCATACAACAATTTGTCTGGTCTAATTCCTTCTGAGGGAAAATTCCGTAGTGCAAAAGGAGGTAGCTTTATTGGGAATTCCTATCTGTGTGGAAATGTAGATGGGTTTAGCCCCTGTAATCAAGAAGTTGAAAGGCTCGAAAATGGTTATGACAAGAGAAGAGTGTTCATCGGCGTCCTCATTGCAATAGTCGGCTTTGTGCTTTTGGCAATCAGTGCAACTTTTCTTCTTCGTTTTCATCGAAAGAGAAAGGAGCAGGCTCAGCCATTTCCAACAATCCAGGTGTATCCCGATAGTAATCGGTAGGTATCGATCCGGAGAATGCCAAAATGAGCGAATGTGGAGATAAGACATAAAGACTAGACAAGTAGACATATCTTAAAAACAATTTTCATACTTTTTTCATGCACAAACAAGTAGACAAAAATGTGCACAAACACCTTTTTTTCATGCAAAGAAGAGTAGATGTATGAGATAAAATATACGGAGTACATAGGGTTCATTTGGTTCAAATAAGGTTAATTTTCCATGAGAATGTCATATTGTTGGGTATGTTTGATTGATGTAAATGTATTCAATCTATATCGCATTTATGATTGGTTAAAATTAAGGGAATGCGACATTGATTTGTTTGGTTGACTTGGTGAATTACTTCAATACCCTTTAAATATTTTCTTTTAACACAATAAATCACTTCAACTTACATTTGAAGTAATTTAAATTAAACAAATAATGAAACATCTCAATAATAAATAAAATCAACACTAATTGAATACTCCTTCCATCCCCCCGAAATTTTCTCGTTTTGTCTTTTCGAGAAATCCTCCTAAGACTGATTGCAATGGGGGTGTGAAGACACCCAAATCTCAGGTTTTCACCCCCAAAACTGCTGCAACCGGAACAAAAAAAATGTATACGGCGGGCTCAGCGGTAGTAGATAGAACCAAGGGGAGCGACCTGTAGGAGAGCAATCGCCTTTGGCGCGGAGGTGACCAGCACGAAGGTGGGCCTGGAGCTGAGACAAAAGGAATGGTGGAGCATGATGTGTGGGTTTTGGCAGATTGCGTGAAAATGGTCTGTGTGACTTGCGTGATCCCCTTTTTATTTCAAAGGATCTTCGTGACCCCCCCCCCCCCCCCCCCCCCCCCGATGCTGCTGGGACTTTAAATTTCAATTGATTTAAATTCAATATTACACAACAAGCAGTGGCGGATTTATGTTTTAAGATTTGGGTGTTCATTTTTTGTACAATTAAAATTTGAAAGAACAAAAAATAATTAAATTAAATTTATACATATATACTAGTATGTTTTTCAAAATATTAAGTGTTCAATTGAACACTTATGCACTATATTGGCACTGCCACTGACAACAAGTTCATAGTATATAAAATAAAAAGATTAAATTATAGCAGAAAACCATCGACAGTTTTAAATTTATTTCAAACTGAACTCAAGTACGCATTTTTAATACTTACAAAAACAATTAATTCACATTTTTTTACATTGGAATGTTTGAGTTTTTAAATATATTAATTATTGGTCAAAATAAAATTATATATCACATGAATGATGTGTAATAAAATAAGTAAGGGTTTATGCATTTTATTTAAAAAAATGTGCTGATTGGGTATCTTGACGGTGCTGGGTTGCAGATGAAAACTGAATTGATCGAGTGAATATGTATAAGCTGGAGGGAGATTAGATTTATTGACGGGCTGGGTTGTGGTTAGCCTAATATTGTGTCATACCAATATTCTAAATCATTTTTACTTTATTTTTACTTTATCAATTCAATATCAACCACATAAACCCACTTTTCTTAATAATCATGTCCCCTCCTCTTGTTCCAGTGTTTGTGAAACGGGGATAGTAATTTTTAAGAAAAGTATATATGTTTATTTTCACAAATGACAAACAGGGACGGAGCGAGGTGTTAGGTAGACCTGTACAAAACCGGGCCGGGCCGCCCGGCCCACCCAACTGGCCCGCACAAATGGGCGGGCTTGGGCATATATATTTACCCACCGGGCCGGCCCGAGCCCGGGCCGCAATAACATATGGGCGGGCTTGGGTTAGGGTGTAGGCCCGTTCGGGCCGATAAGCCCGGCCCGCTACATTTAGTGTGCATATATATATATATACACTAATTTATTTATTTATTTACATGTACACATGTATATTTATATTTACTAATATAATTTACCTTTATACATATTTATAGTTTATTAGATGTAAATTTAAGTTTTTAGTTCTTAACAACTAGCCCAACTAATATAGTATCTATTTTTGTACTTAAAGACAATACTTTTTGCTTGAAATTTAAATTTTAGATATAGTTTCTAATTATTATTTTTATGTAAGTATTTTTTTTGTACGTGGTGAAAGGCCTATAAATATTATAAGCGTATTAACAATTTTTTAAATGCTGTCATATTATTTTTAAAGTATTTAAAAAATTATATAATTTAGAAAAATTTAAAGTTTTTCCGGGCCGGGAGGCCCGGTGGACTACCCGGCCCGCTCTTACGGGCGGGTATGGACATGAAGTTAGGCCCGTTTTTGCGGGCCGGGCCGGGCCCGCCCACACATGATGGGCAAAAAATTTATAAAAAGCCCGGCCCGAGCCCGGCCCGAACCCGTTTTTGTGCAGGTCTAGTGTTAGGTTATGGTGTCAAATGACACCACTCAAATTATATATTTATTGTATATATATATGTATATATAAATTGAAAGTGTTAAAAATGACACCACTCAAACTATATATTTAGTGTATATATGTATATAGTAATTGAAAGTATTAAAAGTGACACCTTGTGGCATACACTTGAAATGACTCCTTATGACATACACTTGAAATGACTCCCGCTAGTCGCTAGATAACCGTCTCCTTGTCTCTTTTTTAGCCTCGTGCAATGGATTAGGGGTGGACAAAAATACTGAACCGATATGGTACCGGAACGAAAAACGGGATTTGAAACGGATCTCAATTTTTTTGTTCCGAACCGAACCGTACCGATTCTAAACAATGCCATGACCGGTTCTCATAAAATGAGAACCGAAACCGGACTGAACCGGACCGAAGTATGATTTAATTATTTAAATTTACATTTGTACCATTATTTTGACGAGTGCCTTTACATTTTCACCGTCTTTGCTAGTTCATAGGAATCCTGGAATCGGACCGATGTATGATTTAATCATTTAAATTTGTACTACTATAATTTATCTGAAATTTATTAATTATGTAACACTACCTTCGTCCCAAATTGATTTGCAAAATTAACTTGTTTTTTGTCAAACAGATTCATTTTATTCACTTAACTAGAATGTCAATTTTTAATTATATTTAATTTGGAGCTTGCAACTTTGAAGAAATTTCAATGTAGTTTCTGAATATGTTTGTTTTAATTATTAAAAATTGAATTAATCATCAATGAAGAGAATTTAACTCTAACATTGGTTGACCAAAAAATATTGACTTTGCATGTCAATTTGGGATGGAATGAGTATGAAAATTGATAAATTTTGTAGATTTTTGGAGGATGACTAAACTTTAATTGTCTCTTAAACACTTGGAAAAAGTGGCATTGTTTGGTATTGGTATGGCATGATACCGTCCCGTTTCAAAATGAAACCGTACCGAACGGGTTTAGGTCTAAGACCGAACCGAACCGAACCGTTTGAATAGTAACGGTACGGGTATGGGTTCGGCCAAATATCGGACCGGACCGGACCGCGCCCACCCCTACAATGGATGGAGGGAAGAAGAGAAGCTGCAGAATCGGGCAGTCAAAGCTCACACAAGACTACAAGTAGCAACCAACTCCTTCTCAACCCTCTAACCTCTCTATTAGTAAAGTTTGTAAGCCCGCTAACTTGTAAAAATGAAACCCCTTCAAAATTCAAGAAATTATATAGCAAAAGAGGAGGAATTTTGTCAGTTTATTCGTGTATAATGCACTCAAACGTATAATTCACGTATAATATTCCCGTTTATGAATTTTTCATAAAATTCTGAAAAATTCACGTACTCTAAGGATAAAATGTATAATACACGTACCGTACGTATTGATATGTATTTTATTCACGTATAATACTCTCGTTTATGATTTTTTCCATAAAATTCTGAAAAAACTCACGTACTTTAAGGATAAAATGTATAATCCATGTACTGTATGTATTGATACATATTTTATTAAAAAGCACACACCATTAGACGGAAGCCTAATGCAGTGATTCCACTGAAACGAAATGTCTAGCTGCTTATATGTTCGTTAATTGTTTAATAGTCATTACATTTAATAAAAATTAGCTTCTTAAATGCGTAATCCATTTCGATATTACTATTGTACTACTACTGTATTACTTTTGTTCTCCACCCATACCAAGACCCCAAAGAGATCGAATAATGTTGTGGCGGCTCACCAAACTCACGGTCACACTAATATCAACTATTCTCTAATAATATATCTATACTTCTACTCAAATAGGCAATGCCATTTTTATTACCTATTGTACCTATGCATTCAAATCCGTATATATGAAAAAACTATTCCGTACATTTTAAATTGTTGAAGAATGTGGTGCAAATGTTAAATAATTTATTTATATCATTAAATTAGTGCATAAGACACATATTATATGCCGTATTTTTAAATTGGGTAATGTTTAAAACACGTTCGTATCTTTATATATTTCACGAACGTATGAAACATATATTAAGCCGTATTTTATATAATTGTATCGTATTATACACAAACGTACGTATTATTGTATTATTCACGAACCGTATATTATTAACAAAATTGTCTCGCCCCTGGCGGCAAGAATAAAAAGAAAATAAAATGAAGAAGAAGAAAGAATGAGGAAAAGAAGAGCAGAGCAACACACAAAAAAGAAAAAGCAAAAGAAGAAGAAAGAGGAGTTGTAGTAAAGTCCTTAAAGGTAATTAGGGTTTGTAATAGTGAATGTTTGGTGACAGGGATCCTAATGGTATAAAGTAAACGGCCCATCTGTGTTATCTCATCTTTTTAACGTGAGAGTTAAAATTGTACTTAATTAACACCAAAAATAAAAAAGTACTTTGTTGCATCACTTGCAAGATGATGTACTCTTAATGCTAGTAGAGACAAGTTAAGGTACTAATTTGACATTTTTGTCTATATATGGGTTCGTAACCTTAAAATTTACAACTCTCAAGAAGGAAGGATTTTTTAAATTATAACAAGGCAGCCAGGCAGGCAGGGGCGAGCCGGTGCTGGCGCCACTCCTTCGCCGGAAACTTTTTGCTACTCCCTCCGTCCCAAAATTATCTTCATAGTTACTATTCACATGGTCAACTCAAATTACTCTTAATCTTTTACTTTATATATCAAATTTTTGTCAAACTTAAATTTTCTTGATCAGGCTTTGTAGCGGTTTTAATGTAGTTTCTGAATATGTAAATTTTATTTACTAAAAATAATCCGAGTGTGAACAGGGATCGAGTTGCTTTATCGTCAGTCAAGCATCGTAAACCGAACTATGAAGATAAATATGGGACGGAGGTAGTACTATTATTGGGTATTCTTATCGGCGCCCCCTTAAGCCCTTTCATCTTTTTGTTAAGTATCCCACACCGGAAAGATTTGGATGAACAAAATGCTATGTTAACACATGGACTACTCCTCCTATCAGGTTGACCTTTTAGGATGGAACTCCGTGTCTTAAGTCCTAACACTTATTCGTTGGACTGCCGGCCGGAGATGCAGCGAACCAGGGATCCGAGTGCATGATGAGACAACCTGTTTTTTTTTAATTAATTAATGAAATGACCAAACGACGACGTTTGAATAAGTACATGCACACGAAAACAAAAAACAACGTCATTTTAAACCTCAGCCCTTGACTACTCCCTATGATATACGCGTTGACCACTGATGACCAGGTTCCCCAATTCGGCCATCCCCGATCCCCCCTCATTCACAGTTCTAGTTCGAAGCGTCGTCCCTTCAGGCTGTCCAGAGTCAAGACTTTGTCCAGTTCCAGTGACGGCTAAGGCCCCAATTCCAACCTCATAAGTCAAGAACTAGTCAAGGGAGTTGCCTCGTTTGGGTAAGTTTGGACTGTTTGGCTGCGATTTGAAGAACCAGATTGTAATTAGCTTTAAAATTGAAATCATTAAAAATCCGTCAGATTTGATGAATTACCAATTAAAGTAATTAAAAATGCACCTCTCATTTTGAAATCATTGTTGCAATGCTGCCTATTGGCTGGGAGTTGCCTCGCAGTTCCCTTGAGTCCTTGACCTCTCAGATTTGAAGAAGGGTTCTTGACTTAATATTACAAATAAGTGGACATTTGATAAATAAATAAAAAAAGTGACCTTTTATTCAATTTCCCAAAAATGTGACTGAAAAACTAACTGTGCCGTTACAGTAACGACGCTACAGAAAATACAGTACTTGTGCTACAGTGACAATTTTACAGTGACATGACTACATTGACGATTTTACAGTGACGACGTTGTAGTGACTCTATTTACTGCCTACCCCGGTCAGAGTAACACTATCACCGGTACGGTGACACCACCACCGGTGACACCGCCGCAATGACACTGCCGAATCTGATCAAAGTGACATTTGACCTGCCTCCCCGCCCTAACACCATCGCCGACCAAGACTGTCACCACCGCCCACCCCAACTTAATTCCCCAACCCCCTCTCAGCTCTCCTCCCAGCCTTGCAGCCTCCATCACCAACACCCAATCCCCTCCCCCCGCTCCCTGCCCCACCCCCTGTCTTCCCCCAGGCCTCTCTCCGGCCAGGATCCACCACCATGGATTCCGGCATGACAAGTCCCTACCAGTCCCCTCCATTAGTCTTGCCTCAACCACCAGGCCTTAGCCCCACAGCACCCTCCTCGGACCTGCCCAGAAACGATGCACCCCAGACCCTCAAGTCACAACCTACCTTCAAGCGTCGCTCAAAACATATAAGAAGGAAAACCCTCCAGATCTTGTTGGAGGTATTGGTCCTACCAAGGCCTCCCTTCCACTTTATTTGTTGAGGCTTGCACACTCTATTTTCTTCTCCCTTGGATACCTTTTCTTTGGTATATATCCTGATCAAATATATACCTATTTTGAGTGGTTGACTTACCCACTTGGCTGGCCCCCTTTGTGTGCTGTCCGCTGCATCCATCTTTGTCTTGGCTTATACATGTGACTTTCCTTGTCTAAGTAGCATGTGAGTGTCTTTTGTTGTGACCTCACCCGTGACTCCCTTTGGCAGCCTATTTGTATCCTCTGCTTCTTCCCTTGTTGAGCAGCCTGCGAGAGTCTTGTATCCCAAAGAGCAGAGCTCCCTTCTTCCTCCTTTGTGTGAGAGTAGAGAGGTCCTTAGTGGAGAGTAATATTTGGGTGTGCTATAGCTTCCTCTTAGTGTGGTGTGTGAGAGTGTGTGTAGATAGACCTGAGCCGGAGACGGAAGTAAACAGTCCTAACAGTGGTATCAGAGCCCGGAACCGCCGTCTGCCGCCGTCCGCCGTCGCCGTCCGCCGCCGCCGCCGTCGATTGGAGCTTGTCGGACGTCTCTGAAGCACCGCCTGAGTCCATTCATCTCCAAGGTCGGAGCCCTTCGTCGTCTGGGAGGTATATCAGTTCGAATTTGCGACTAGATATTTCTGGAATCCATTGGAGAGCAATTTCCATCAGAGAAGGAAATCTGCCGCTGAACCGCCGCCTGGAGATCGAGTCCGCCGCGGTGGTGCAGAAGTCGCCCACTTGGAGCAGGTTCGCCGGAGATTTCTCGATGGAACCATCGCTCTCCCGTCGAAGCCGCCGCACGCCGTCGCTCGTTGGTGGTCCCGTTCGTCCGACAAAGATGCCTGCGAAACGGTTGTTCGCAGAAGGCGTGTCGCAGATGTTCTGGTCGCTGAGGATAGGAGCAAACATTTGACATGCTGGGCTTTTTTTCCTTTTTTGGGACCTGGGCTTCGGATTTGGATTGCTGTTGAGCTGCTGTACTGGGCTTCTAGCTTTCTGGGCTGGAGTGCTACTGAAGTGCTGTCGGGATGAAGCTGCTGGACTTGGACTACTGAACCGGGTCAACTGGTCAACGCCGGTCAACGCTGATCAACAACAGTCAACCCTCCAAAAGAAAATCCCAATTGTTTTTAAAAAAATTGGGTAGGTAAGGTCAAAACGCTCTCCTAGGGTTTCGCGAAGGTAAGTTTCCGATAACCTTCCTATTTATAGCATTCCGGTTTTAATTTAATTTATTCCCCCTCCCCGCGGGCCGCCGGTTGATTTAATCCCGGCCGCCAACCCCCCAGGTACGTTTTCTAAACTCACTCCTTTGTGGTAGTTTGTTTTAGTTGATTAATTAAATTGTTTTGTGTTATTTAATTTAATTGTTATGCGTAGGGGTGGTTTATTGGGTGGTAGGATTAATTTTAATTTTCTGCCCGGAATTGTTCAATTGCCAAAATGTCCATTTTTTGCTATGTGTTGCATGCTGCCCGGGGTTATTAAAGTGAATACTTTATAGCCTGGGTTGGATTATTTTCTGACAATTTTGTCTGTTTAGCTTTGTGTTCCTTTGTGGTTGATACCATGGCTGCGAATCAGTATGGTATGCTTCCATTTAATGGAAAAACGGATTTTGATATTTGGAAACAGAAAATAAAGTGTGTTTTAATACAGCAAAAAGTTTTCAGAGTTGTCACTGGTATTTTCCTTGAATCAGAAGATAAGGCTAAGCAAATTGAAATGAACGAAACTGCTTGTTCTACTATTTACTTGAATCTGTCTGATTCTGTGCTTAGGAAAGTGGGTATTCTTGAGTCCGCTAAGGAGTTGTGGGAGAAATTGGATAGTCTCTATACTGATACCTCTTTTCCCGGGAAGTTGTTCTTACTAGAGAAATTCTTTAGGTTTAGGCTTGACCTGACTAAGGATATAGATGAGAACCTGGATGTGTTTAATAAACTGATACAGAATATCAAACAGGCAGGTGATAAACACATAGATGATTATACTCCCATATTACTTAATGCCATTCCCGACTCTTAGGTGATAATTTGCATGATTATCAACTTGCTAGAGATAGGAGTAGAAGGGCTATCAGGAGAACTGCTGATAGTATGCCTGATTATGCTTTCATTGTGCATGATACTTCTATGTTTGCATTTTCTGTGTTTGAATCCCTAGAGCTGAATGAACCCAAGACCTACCGTGAAGCCTTAGGTTCCAAAGAGTCTCAGAAATGGATTAGTGCCATGAAAAGTGAGATGGACTCTTTGAGAGTGAACCAGACTTGGACCCTTGTACCTAGACCTCCCAACTGTTCGGTAGTTGAGTGTAAGTGGTTGTTTAAGGTTAAGGAAGAACCTAGTTGTGACACCGCACCCGAACGTCCTTGAAAATTCAATTTAAACATTCAAAGTTTATGTATTGGATTTTCGATTCCCAAACAATTGTAAAACGATTGTTGTTTCACGTAATTAATGATCGATTATTATACCGTTCAAACTCGTATATTAGTGTCGGGTTTTGCAAATACTTATTTGGGACTTACTTAAATATTGTTACTTAACCTTTCAAGACAATTTTAGGAAGATCGGGCGACCCAAATATTATTTTGGGCCCAACCTACTAAAAATAGCAAGTATTCGAGAATGGCATCCTAGACCCACTCGGGAGTGACCCACACGGCTAGTAGCCCAATAATATGTATGACAAATGTCAAATAAGTGATAGAATGATTGGAGAAGAATACAAATATCTATAGCCCCATCTTTGACATTATTGAGCTAAATAATGGGAGTAGGATTTTTCCTTCTATAATATCCATCAAGTAAATTATTGAGATGAGCCTACACATATTGGAGATCAATAATGTGATGTAGGAAGTTGACTTGTTCTAAATAAATTAGGATGAGTACAAAAAGACATATTTTGACAAAAGATAAAACAATAGAACCTATCTTCCCATTTTTGGAAGTATTGGTAGATGTTTTGGACCCCAAATTGATTGGGATCACTTGGGGAGCACCCCACACTTTCTTGGAACCTGCAAAATAAAGAGAATGAGTTAAAATCCTTGGTTGGGGAGGACAAAAAGAGAGGGGGGCTGAACAAGACATGTTTGTGAACCAAATGGACCCTCTCCCCATTTTTTTGATTGAAGGTATCTTGCTCCATCATCCCACATGCCAACCCACTCCTATCCTTTGACTTTTGAGGATAAGTTAAGGACAAGATAACACTTCCACAGCCCCCATTCGAACTCCCCAAGATAAGAGAGAAGAAGAGAGCCACCCAACCTAAAAGAGCAAGGAGAAAGCAAACTGCCCGCAGGTTTTTCCTCCAGTGCAAGGGTTACTTGTTTGCTTCATATCTCGAGTTATACACATCCAAATAAGGCGTATAATATACCAAAATAAAGCTCTCAAGACGAGGAATCCGTGAAGGCCTGGTTTGCTTCAATCGGAGTAGTGGAAGGCTTTCAAATAGTCTGAGCAAAACACAACCTCGCAGAAACGGAACTACTCTTCAAAAGTGAGTTGTTAACCCCAAAACCTTTCTTTTCATTTTCCAAATGATATGAACGATTGCTGGAAATATTGTACACTAATCCAAGTGTATAACATGTCCCCATAAAGTTATTTTATTGATGTAAAGGTTAGATACTAACCTAGAGCAAATCTTGGAAAAAAAAACTAGGAAACGAGTTAACCGGAAAACACCCATTCTAGGGGCTGTTTTCGTACCAACGATTAAGGGTTGAACTAGCACTATGAGGAGGCTGTTTGACACTCATTTCTAAGCAAGGAATCAGTTCTCAAGCTTCCTTGGCCGAGGTTTTGGTCATTGGATCGAGAAGGAAAGTTTTAAAGCTCATTTGAGGTGAGGATCGACATCTAGTTGCTTACAACTTGTAGGTTAAGCATGAGATTACCTAAATGCCTAAATAATGTTTTCCATGGATTATGATGATAACTTATTGATGGAATATTGATCTATTTTCCAAAGAATGAAATGGGAAATGATTTGGTAAAGTATTGATAAAAATGGAGTTAAATGAACTATTGTGTGAAATATGCATTTTACTCATGTGTGAATTGTGTAGATACATAAATGATTATTTATGTATTAAATTGAATGATTAAGTTTCTGCTACATATCTCTAAATATGTAGGGTTTTACAAATGGAATATATGATGGATAAGAATAATCTTAATAGTATTGAAATACTAGTTAATGATTGTTGTAATTGTTGAAGAATCGAATCTAAGGATTTGATTGTAATTGATGAACTTGATTGTGATGCAAGTGACTAAATTGATGTAATGTGATGCTAAGACCATGGTTGGGCAGTCCGTAAGGATGTCCCAAAATAGATTATTGATATTACAATTCTAGGCATAGCGAGTGCTTAGGAATTGGGGTCTATGCCAATGTAAGGAGATGTACTTAAGCCGTGCTCATAGAATTGCATTGGGTAGACATGATGGGGTGATTGTTGTGCATGGTGATGTAGTTGAGTTGGACTCAAGAAATGCACGGTGGAGTAGTTAGCTTATGTTAATTAAGGTGCATGGTGATGTAGTCGAGTTGGACTCGAGAATGCAAACATATGTGTTAGGGTTGAACTCTATGAATTGTTGTGACTAGGGGTCACGGGGTTTTGGGCTATGTTTGATAAACAAACCTTGGGCCTACGGGCCGACTACTTGACTTATTATATATAAAGTAAGTATATTTTAAAAAGGGGTAACTTGGGGTTACGGCCTAGATTATATTATCACCCTATTTGAGGGTCTTGTGTTTGAAATACTTGTTGTATATCTATTAGATGCCATCCACACCAGCACTTTATAGCCCTATAGAGTGCTGACCCCTTCGGGGGCGTCCCACCACCATTTTTCAGGTTGAGGCTAGAGCTTGCTTCCTGTGCTCGTTGCTCGAGAGATCATCTAGGAGGGAAGACTTGGTTCGTGCTTCCTCCATTCGGTTTTTAAACATTAATAAACATGCTCATGAATATTTTACTATAGAGCCTGCGTGCTCATGTTAGCCACATGTGGCATTTGTTTTCAAACTATGTTTTCCGCTACGTATTCGATTGCTTGTTATGTTGTTTATGGATGGATTACGTGTGAATGATATTCGAGACGCCTTGTATAATATGAATGTGTTGGACTGCGGTTGACTATTCGTATTGTACGGTGGGTTGTTGACGTGTCCGGGGAGGTCCGGGGCGTGACACTAGTGATGTTAGGTTTAAGGCTAGGTTGGTTGCGAAGGGGTTTACTCAAAAAGAGGGGGTAGATTATGCAGAAATCTTTGCTCCTATTGTTAAATTCACCACTATTCGTGTGATGCTTGCTTTAGTTGCTCACCATGACTGAGAAATGAAATAAATGGATGTAACTACTGCATTTTTGCATGGTGAATTGGATAAAACAATTTATATGACCCAGCCTGAGGGCTTTGTGGATCCTAAGAGAAGTGAGCATGTCTGTTTGCTTAGGAAGGCATTGTATGGCCTGAAGCAATCCCCTAGGCAGTGGAACATCAAATTTGATAAATGCATGATATCTTTGAAGTTCCAAAAATCTGTTTGTGATCATTGCCTGTATTTCAAGAATACTTCCTCTGTGCCTGTATTTTTGTTACTTTATGTGGATGACATGCTGATAATTAGTCCTTCTCTGAATGTTATTAAAGATGTGCAAAAATGTCTTTGTGCGAATTTTGCCATGAAAGACCTAGGTGATGCCAAGAGGATCCTAGGCATAAACATTGTTAGGGATAGGAGTAAGCGTACTCTTCCTTTGAATCAGATTTCTTACATAGAAAAAGTTTTGAGTAAATTCAATATGTTATCTGCTTCTCCTGTTAATGTCCCTATGGCATCTCACTTTGTGTTAAGTAAGGACCAGTCTCCCAAGACTGCTCCTGAAATTGAGAAAATGAAATCTGTGCCTTATTCCAGTGCAATAGGGTCGGTGATGTATCTTATGGTTAGCACTAGACCTGATATTGCATATGTGGTTAGTTGCTTGAGTAGATATATGTCCAACCCTGGTTTGCCCCATTGGAATGCTCTTAAGTGGTTGCTTAGATATCTGATTTCTACTGTGAAGCATGGATTAATTTTCTCTAAATATGCTAGTGGTATTGAATTGATTGTTATGTTGATTCTAACTATGCAAATGATAGAGATAATAGGAAGTCGACCACTTCTTATGTTTTTACTTTGTGTGGCTCTTGCATTAGTTGGAAGTCTCAACTACAGCCTATTGTGGCCCTTTCTACCACTGAGTCCGAGTATGTTGCAGCCACAGAAGCGTTTAAGGAAGCCATCTGGCTCAAACGCCTTGTCTCCGAAATTGGGTTTCTCAAAAAGGGAGTTACCATTTTCTCAGATGGCCAATCGGCTATCCAACTTTGCAAAAATCCTGTATTTCATGATAGAACTAAGCATATTGATGTTAGGTTCCATTTCATACGTGATATTGTTGATGCAGGTGGAGTCAAGTTGTGCAAGATCCCGTCGGAGTTTAACCCCGCGGATATGGGTACCAAGTGTCTTTCTGCTGAGAAGCACTTGTCCTGTAAACGCGTGTTAAACTTTGACTGTGGATAACTGTGGGTTGCCTAATAAAGTGTTTGCCCGTTGTGTCTTTTGATATTCCAGGTGACCCGGCGATGATGAGTCTTGTCACAACTTTGTATTATTACTCTACACCACCTAGGACCAATAAGGTGGAGAATGTTGGAGGTATTGGTCCTACCAAGGCCTCCCTTCCACTTTATTTGTTGAGGCTTGCACACTCTATTTTCTTCTCCCTTGGATACCTTTTCTTTGGTATATATCCTGATCAAATATATACCTATTTTGAGTGGTTGACTTACCCACTTGGCTGGCCCCCTTTGTGTGCTATCCGCTGCATCCATCTTTGTCTTGGCTTATACATGTGACTTTCCTTGTCTAAGTAGCATGTGAGTGTCTTTTGTTGTGACCTCACCCGTGACTCCCTTTGGCAGCCTTTTGTATCCTCTGCTTCTTCCCTTGTTGAGCAGCCTGTGAGAGTCTTGTATCCCAAAGAGCAGAGCTCCCTTCTTCCTCCTTTGTGTGAGAGTAGAGAGGTCCTTAGTGGAGAGTAATATTTGGGTGTGCTATAGCTTCCTCTTAGGGGGGTGTCCCCAACACAGATTTTAAAAGATTTTAAGGGATTCTAGATTCCATGGATTTTAACAGAATTTTATAGATTCCATTAGATTGAAATGGAATTCTATGGAATTTTATTTCATAGAACTATATAGATTTCAATAGATTTGAAACACAAGCCAATGCAAAACGTTGCCCCAATCCCCGGTTCCCCACACCTACCCAGCCGCTCCAAACCGCCGTCGGAAAGGTCATCATTGATGTATTTTTCTCTTCTTTCTTTTTTGCTTTTTTTTTCTATCTGGTTATCTGCTATACACACTATTACACTACTAATTAATTCAAGTGAGCTAAATAATTTGCACAAGTATAGTACGTGTAAATAACTATGAATAGATTTCTATAGCCGTATAGGTAGCTACGTATAGGTCTGTAAATCAATCCAAGAGAAGCATTTTTAGAGAAGCATTTTCTTGGATTGATGATAGGTATACCTATGTGTCAACTAGAGCAGAGGTCTATTATTGAACGATGGAGCGATGATGAATTGAACGATAAAAGTCTGGAAAGAAACCGACCTGAGTACTTGGAAGATGGAAGAACACAAGTAACAATGGATGAACGTGATGGATGAACGACGACAGAACGTGAGTATAGCGATTTTAAAATAATGGATTTGAAATCCAAGGGTTATTGGTCAGATTGTTGGTGTATTGAGTTATTCATTATTTTGGTCTAAAAGTCCATCAAAGTCTTTCAAAGTCTATTAAAATCAATAAGAAGTAAAATCCATGGAATGGTTGAGGATACCTGGATTTTAATAGATTCCATGGAAATCTAAATTGAGGATACCAGGATTTGAATAGAATTCTAAATTCCATTAAAATCCATGTTGGGGACACCCCTGTTAGTGTGGTGTGTGAGAGTGTGTGTAGATAGACCTGAGCCGGAGACGGAAGTAAACGGTCCTAACAGATCTGAAAGGAGAAGAAGAAGAAGAAGAATAAAGGAAGATCGGAGATGCACGTCCATATCTCGAGGTTCGTTGTCAGAGGCGGACCAGCGGAGATGCAGCAGAAAAGCACGGCGAAGCTCAGAGAGGCGGACCGGCAGAGAGAAGTCGCCATGGCCGTGCGAAGAGAAATAACGGAGTGGCACCGTGGCTTGTGGCTTGTGGAGGCAGAGAGTAAGCTATGCCGGTCGTGCTGGGAGAGAAATACCATGGCTGTAGCGGCCTGTAGGAAGAGAGAAGCTCAAGGCCGTGTGGAGAAAGAGAGATCTGCGTGCGAAATAAACTCCGTAGAGTGCGAAATAAACTCAGGCTGTTAAGGCCTCGGTCAGTTTTTTGGGAAAAATTAAAGTGGTAATATTTTTGTAATGAGAAACTTAGGGACTAATATTGGTGCCATTTTTTCTTTGAGGAACCAGATTATAATTAACTTTAAAATTAAAAATCTTTTTTAATTATATTAATTGGCTATTTGCTTTGAATATTTAATTAATTATTTACTTTATAATTGAAAATGTGCAATTGGTTTTAGGTTTAATTTATTTTGCAAGTTTATTGATCACTTACTTTAACTGTTTTAAAAACTACTAAAAAACAACGATTTTGGCATGGATTTGGCACGGATTTTTGGCACGGATTTTTGGCACGGATTTGTCAAAATTCAATGGGTGTTGAAAAAGAAAGCCATGCAGGTGGTTGTTTGTGTATATATATTGTTGGGCCGTGCGGCCCGTTACCATGTTAGTTATGGAGCCGAGGCTGCTCGACGCGCTCGAGTAAAAAGATTAAATGACGTTTGGCTTGAGTTCCAAGGACGTTCAAGCCGATTGAAGAGGACACCACGGTCGAGGGCCGTGAGATGTTCATCTTCACCTAGAGGTCGAGGGCCTAGAGGAGACAATCACGGTTGAGAGCCGTACGGCGAGCATCTCCACTCCAGAGGTCGAGGGCCTAGAGGAGACCATCTGACCATCACGGCTGAGGACCGTGAGACGAGCATCTCCACCCTAGAGGCTGAGGGCCTAGAAGAGACCATCACGGCCGAGGGCCGTGAGACCATCCTGATGTTCAGGTCAGCCTATCATTGCCGACACCATCATATCACGACCGGACTCTCGGCACGGCGTGCATGCCATATTTGAAGAGTCCACATCACAATTCACCATTCCTGATGCAACCGTTAGAGAGTTTGTTTCCAGCTTGATCCTCTGCTATCTCTTGATATTGTCTCACTAACCTCATTACCTATTGTGATTCTTGTCGACCAGCTTGCCACTCCCGCATGCCATCCGCTTCTTAGAAAGTTGTCATGCTCGTCCTTATCTACCCACCCATGCCTGCCTGATACGATGTAGGCCAAGCACTGCATCCACATTAATTTTAACTGTCTGTAGGTGGTTTATTTCTTCCAGCCTATCCCGTGCCATGTCACCTTTTTTTACCGTGGAATGGCAAACCACCAAAATCAGTGGGGTAAATGTCGGGGATCATTTACCTAGTTTTATTGAGAATTTCAAAGAGACAAAAGAAGAGAGGGCTATACCAATACCTCTCAAATGAAGGTATTCCTTCTCAAAATACATGCAATGAAAATAAGAATGCTATCGGGGGGTGGGGGGGCTAGACCTGACCCAATAGAAACAAGTGCAAAATTAAAAACGTGAGGGAAACCAAATAAATCCGCGTAAAATCTCCTACGGGTCTGAATTGGTAATTGCAGGTTAACCTGGTCAAAAAACATAACTTGGGCCGGAAATGGACTGTGGGCCGTCAAATAATGGGCTGCTTCATTACCTTCCCGGTACACATGCCCAAATTTCAGACCCGCTACCTGAGCTTTCTGTCTGAATGTTCCAATACCTTCAGACCTGCCTAATTCGTTCCTCAAAACAGAAATGGAATGCTTAGCATCTGTTTCCACCTTAAATCCAACATATCCCCTTTCCATCGCCATATCAGATGCGAACATCAGAGCCTTGAGTTCCGCTTCTTTGCTCGATTCAGCATGGATGATGAAGCTAATTACCCAGGAGAGCTCACCAGATCGGTTTCTGAGGATAGCTCCACCAGACGCATACCCAGTGGCGAATCCAGGAAAAATTTGTATTGGGGGAACTAACTCATAATATTCCAACTTATAATTCATTACGTATATGATTTAGCGCATAAGCAATTTTGTGATTACATAGATTTTATATATCTAGTGGTATTTTAATATAAGAATTTAATAATTTTAATAAACTTATGCATTGCAAAAATCCAAACAAACGGCATGTCACAATTAATATATCTATTTCAACTGTATTTTTAGTTTTTTCTTTACATGGATTAAGGATTAAGGAAGGTTTTAATTGGACTGAAATTTTCTGTTAGACCCCAGATTTTGATGAACTGTTTTGATGATGCCAAAAGCTTTTGTTTTCCCCCCTCTATTGTAGCATCATTATAGGAGTCTTTGTTATCCTCTGTTGTAGCATCTTGCAGTTGTCTAGTACTAAGAAAATTATCTAGATGTGTCGTGCTCCTTTTTATATAGTTAACGAATAAATATGACTGGAAAACCATAAAATGCAATAAGGCAATATTGTATTGCCTTAAAAGGATATCGTATAAATCCAACCAGTTAAATTTATTTGTTACACACAATAACATCTCGTACAAATAAACTATCTATTTTAACTGGAAAACAAAATGCAATAAGGTAATTTTACCTTAATAGGAGTTGATATCCTACCAGTTAAATATTTAGCTTATCATGTTCGAAATACTAGATAAACCATACACTCAGAAGAAGAGTTCTTGATATTCTGTTCACTACAACAAATAACAATGTAAATTCTATATAACAAAAAGAACACACTGGGATTCAAAATGAAATAAGGTAAAGTTGTCTTTATCTTAAAATTGGATATTTAAATCCAACCAGTAAAGTGTTATTTGATATATAGATAAATCAAAGTGAACAAGAATAGTGAACAACTAACTGGAACACAAAATGCAATAAGGTAATAACTTTTACCTTAATAGGATTTGTTATCCTACCAGTTAAGTTGTACACAATACCTGCTAAACTACACAAGTACTTAAAAGTGACAAGAATTCCAATGTACAAACTATGTATCAGATTAAACATACTGGAACGATAAAATGCAATAAGGTAAAAATTATTTACCATACATGGATATTTAGATCCAACCAGTATAGCTTTAATTTGGTACATAAGTTTAATGATGTCACTTAAAGAAAGAAAGTGATTAGTAAAATAAGTGACAAATTTTACTGTGAAATTTGTACCAAATAAATTGTACTGGAAAGAACAAAATGCAATAAGGTAATCTTATTACCTTAATAGGATATTTCAAAGATCCTACCAGTACAAAATTTATTTGATACAAAATATTCTAAGTCACACATTTTACTACTTCACTACTTAAGCAGGTTCACGCACTCAGCTTCACAAGTATAGTTGCAAGACAAATACACGCAGAATGCAAGAGCAGAGAAGACATCAGAATTGGTGAAAAGAGAAAGAGTTTCAGAATAGGCATGCAGCGATAAGAAGGCCTAAGGTATGGGTGTTATCTTCGTACAAAGCAAGTGGCCTTCAAAAGACAAATCCTTATCCTGCTCCAACACAAGAAGACGCAAGTACAATACTTTGGACGTCTAGGATTAAATCCTCTTAACCAACGGAGGAGATTAATCTACTGGAGATGCCTATAAAAATAGGCAGAAGCATGAGATCAAAAGCAAGTCATTGAGTTCAAAGCAAGAGATTCTATTATTACACTACGAATATCCAGCAAAAGAAAAAGTGCTAGAATACTCTGCTTTGACTCATGCTTCACTAAGCTCTTAGACTAGATCATAAATTGTTATATTTTTAGAGCTTAGATTTTAGTTGGTGACCAGAAATTCCTTGTATTTTACAAGTGGTTGTAAACACTTAGGAGAACAGTTGTTCGGATCCTAAAGTGTGGTTAGATAGATAGAGTACCTTTTGATCCCCACTGGATCAATTGAGAAAAGTCTAAGGACTGAGTAACTTTGAGTGGTGTTATACTCATCGTGAAAAACCTTCAATCTAGGCCAGAGTTGTCAAGGCTAGATTGGCACTAATTGTATTGGGCTGAATACTTTAGTGGAAATCCATCTGAAATAGGGTGGGACTGGATGTAGGAGGATTACACCACCTCTGAACCAGGATATATCGTGTGTTGATTTACTTTCATACATGCAGAGCACACACCAAACACATCTCACTAAAGGATTGTAGTTTGCCAGCAGCATCCTAAGCAGTAGTCTTCATCGACTGTACTGCTTAGCCTACTGCTTAATAACTCACTCTCCTTGAGAGTGTTTTCCACTAGAAGTTATCTTACACTCAGAAGGTGCCTCAGCAGTACCCTGGTCTTCACCCTCCTGCTGAGCCCACTGCCCATCCATATGTGTCTTTCCGAACGTCATAACAAGCCAGAACAAAAAGCCATCCAAGAGTCATCCTGTTCTTAACAGTTGCCTCAGCAGTAACCTGCCCACCAGCCGACTGCCAACTCAGCAGTTGCCTGCCAGTCAGCAAACTGCCTGTGCAGCAGTAGACTAAGCAGTTACCTGCTAACCAGTCTACTGCCAAGCCTACTTCCTCTTGTAACCAGTCTAAACATCATCTAAACTAGAAAGTTATCTCACACTAAGTATAAAGAGGTTAAAGACTTCCGCTGTGCATCTATTAATCTCTTAAAAGATTATAGATCAACTCATCTAGAGGGAAAACTTCATAAAGATGAAAAAGATTTAAAAGTCTATTCACCCCCCCCCCCCCTCTAGACTTTTACCTCTATCCGGGACCATCAAGTGGTATCAGAGCCGTGTGTTCCTAGAGTCAGTTTCTGACTATTTTTGAACTAAAGATCCAAATCCACTTTTAATCCCAAAACTTTCTAAATGATGGATGAACAACAAGCAAAGAATCTGTTGATCAATAGCAACAAATCCAATGACTGGAAAACAAAGGATGTATGGGATGAACTCACGGAGAGTCAAACAGAAGATGATAAAAGCAACTCAAATGAAGAAAGCTGCTCATCAGAAAGGCAGAAGGATGCTATTACTTGCCTATTTGGAATGTTCCCAGAAAATAGCTCCTCTCACAACTATGGTATGGCCAGATCTTATGAAGGTGACAATGATGAGGTATTATCCTGTTCTTCATACGATTCATATGATTCCAACTCTTCCAGTGTAGATATGGAGACATTGCTCCATCAATTTGAAAACTTCCAAAAAGAGCACCTTAGCTTAATGAATGAAAACTACAGACTTCAAGAAAATCTCTTAGTAGCTCATGCACAATTGGGTGAAGCAATCAAAAAGATAGATTTTCTTGAAAATGAAAACATCAGTTTGAAAGAAAAGCTAAGCTCCATCACTCCCCCACTCACTATGGAAGTTCAACTCTGTGTAAAGAACACAGGATACACATCATGCTCCCATTCATTGAAAAACTCTCCCAAATACTCTTCTACCACAAAACACATTCTCAAAGAAGAGACAAAGTCTCTTAGCCACCAACACTCCCACATCCATATAGTTCCCACAAGAAGGAACATGTCTGCTCCTAAACCAAAATCAAAATCCCTGTACAAACAGAAACTTCCTATCAAACAAGAAAACCAGAGAACCAGTTGGCAATTCTCCAATAAGACCAACCACCCACCTAAGAAGAAGCCAAATCAACCCAGAAGAAATCATTCTTATCCTACATACAGGAAAGAGATGATTAACTCATACACAGCCACCACAAAAGGCTGTAGATCACACTGCTTTAGGGAAAATGGTTCTAATGGGAATGGATGCCCAAATCTGTTCAAAGGAAGTTACCCACTTCAATGTGGGCTACCACCATTCAACAATGATAAATACAGGAGGGTGCTGGAGCAACTAACTCAACAGAATAGTACATACATTCTAGTTGCTCTAAGCACATGACAAGGAGCAGAAGGCCACTGACAAACTGTTCAAAGGAAGAACCCAAAGAAACACTTGTATAAGAGGAAAAGAGAAGAAGATATCAAAGGAGTTGGAGATTCAATCAAATAAAGAACTCACAAACCAATACACTCCTTGTGTTGAGGTTTTAAAGTTCAATCAAATGCACAAGCCAACTCCAGATCAACTGTTACATCTCCCCAGACATCTAACAAAAGATGTCAAAAATGATGTAACTGTGCTTAAAAAGAGATGAAGGAAGGACCATCCAGATGATGGAAGAAGAAAAGCTGAGACCACTTCAAAAAGGTGACTCAGATGCCAGACTACTGCTAGCAGAAAACTCAGACTGAGACAACTGCCAGCAGTAGGATCAGATCAAAAAGGATCCTCACCAAAACTGAAGCTCATATTTCCCCAAATTCTACCAATTGTTAGACACAAGATGATGAAAAGCAGTAGTCTCTAACCAAGCATGTGGCAACATCCTCCTCAACAAGAAGGCATCCATGAATGGATTCGTACTAGATCATCACTCTAAAGGGAAGCCAACTTCCCTCTCAAACAAACTGAATCCAAGAAACCTTCTCAACTTCAGACTGGTTACGAACCATACACAAAGTTCTCTATCTTAGAGAAGAATGATAACTTGTGAAGGGTATTCAAAAAAATTGGATGATGAAGGTATCATCATCAAGAAAGGCCTTTGCCTTTCTGAATGATCTACTAAAAGAGGAGGACCATGTGAAGAAAGGAGCCCCAAAAGAATGAAGAACTCAACTCTGGAACTAAGGGGGAATTCCTAGTCACCTGCTGAGGGGGAACTCTTATAAAATACTCAAGGATAGCCGGCTGTATAAAGCAGACTACAATGAGTACAGACCATACTGCTCAAAAGAACCCTCTGAAGAACCAGCATCCTGCCTGAGTCCACTGCTGAGCCCTTGATAAAGACAAGAAAAGTAGTCTAGTGCATCCACCCCAAAGGAATAAAGCATCAAGGTCCAAGGAAGTCAATCTCAGACTTTCAATTAAGAAGGGGGAACAAATCCAAACAGAAGATCAGCAGGAGACTACTTTATGGAAGCAGAAGCCTCAGCAGACACCTGCTCACCAAAAACAGCAGACTCAGCAGACTGCTGACACTCAGGACACTGCTACATACGAAAAGGAAACTTCTAAAGAGCATCATCCAAGGGGAATTGAGTGTTGTTCAACAAGAGTCATGACCAATAAACAAGATAAGTCAACAATCTGAGATCACGCATTATTCATAAAGGTACCATGCTCACTTATTCAAACTCTGTAGTATGGAATAAACAAAAAATGCTACTATTCTGAAAGATCCTAATTTTTAGTAGGAAAATCCATCCTATTAAAATAAAGGACACTCAACAAAATAGTTAGCACCCTAGTGATTACTGCTGGTCATTAACATAACAAAACCAGTAGTCTAGAATTTTCCATATCTAAGCCAACTAGAGCTTACACTGAAGAGAGTTATGAGTCATGCAACATGCAAGAACGACACTTGCTGATCCAAGATTAAGCGGCTTCATAAATGATAAGACACCAATATCATTTAATTCTCATACTTTCTCTTTAAAAGAGAAACCTGCCTCTTAACATTAAACAGGTCTCAGTTAATTAAAAACTGATCTCGGAAAACGAAGAGATCATCAGCACAATCAAATATAAATCCCTCCTCTAAAGCCAATGTGAGTCCATTCCAAATTCTTCCTTAGAACTCCGATATCCTTACTCTTCCTTAATCCTCAAAAATGGCCGATAACAACTCCAACAACAAACCTTTTGAACCATTCCTGAACCTCTCACTAGCCCAACCTTCCTCCACACAACAACCTACTCCACAACAGCTGGATCAAGAAGAATTCTTAAACTTAAGAATCCAGTCTCTCAAAGAAAAGGAAGCTCTTGAAAACCAACTCACAAGAGTCCTCAACTGGAGAAAATGGAGAACGGCCCCTATTGACATGCTCTCTCAAGCCACTGCTTTTGTCAGAGTTGAAGAACAATTTGTTCTTCAATGGCTTCAAGCCCCAAATGTGGAAACTGCCATGAACATCTCTGGAATTTGGCGAGTCTTCTACGAGAAAATGAAGAATCTCAGAGAGAAGGATCATCAAAGGATGCAGAAGAGGCTCTCCAACTTTGCCCAAGGAGAATCATCAAGCAGAAGGAGAAGGACCGAGTAATTTGTGGATGCTACCAAAAGAGGGGGAAAGAGAGTTTTAGTGATTAGGACTCTTCTTTTGGCATCATCACAAAAGGGGGAAATTGTTAGACCCCAGATTTTGATGAACTGTTTTGATGATGCCAAAAGCTTTTGTTTTCCCCCCTCTATTGTAGCATCATTATAGGAGTCTTTGTTATCCTCTGTTGTAGCATCTTGCAGTTGTCTAGTACTAAGAAAATTATCTAGATGTGTCGTGCTCCTTTTTATATAGTTAACGAATAAATATGACTGGAAAACCATAAAATGCAATAAGGCAATATTGTATTGCCTTAAAAGGATATCGTATAAATCCAACCAGTTAAATTTATTTGTTACACACAATAACATCTCGTACAAATAAACTATCTATTTTAACTGGAAAACAAAATGCAATAAGGTAATTTTACCTTAATAGGAGTTGATATCCTACCAGTTAAATATTTAGCTTATCATGTTCGAAATACTAGATAAACCATACACTCAGAAGAAGAGTTCTTGATATTCTGTTCACTACAACAAATAACAATGTAAATTCTATATAACAAAAAGAACACACTGGGATTCAAAATGAAATAAGGTAAAGTTGTCTTTATCTTAAAATTGGATATTTAAATCCAACCAGTAAAGTGTTATTTGATATATAGATAAATCAAAGTGAACAAGAATAGTGAACAACTAACTGGAACACAAAATGCAATAAGGTAATAACTTTTACCTTAATAGGATTTGTTATCCTACCAGTTAAGTTGTACACAATACCTGCTAAACTACACAAGTACTTAAAAGTGACAAGAATTCCAATGTACAAACTATGTATCAGATTAAACATACTGGAACGATAAAATGCAATAAGGTAAAAATTATTTACCTTACATGGATATTTAGATCCAACCAGTATAGCTTTAATTTGGTACATAAGTTTAATGATGTCACTTAAAGAAAGAAAGTGATTAGTAAAATAAGTGACAAATTTTACTGTGAAATTTGTACCAAATAAATTGTACTGGAAAGAACAAAATGCAATAAGGTAATCTTATTACCTTAATAGGATATTTCAAAGATCCTACCAGTACAAAATTTATTTGATACAAAATATTCTAAGTCACACATTTTACTACTTCACTACTTAAGCAGGTTCACGCACTCAGCTTCACAAGTATAGTTGCAAGACAAATACACGCAGAATGCAAGAGCAGAGAAGACATCAGAATTGGTGAAAAGAGAAAGAGTTTCAGAATAGGCATGCAGCGATAAGAAGGCCTAAGGTATGAGTGTTATCTTCGTACAAAGCAAGTGGCCTTCAAAAGACAAATCCTTATCCTGCTCCAACACAAGAAGACGCAAGTACAATACTTTGGACGTCTAGGATTAAATCCTCTTAACCAACGGAGGAGATTAATCTACTGGAGATGCCTATAAAAATAGGCAGAAGCATGAGATCAAAAGCAAGTCATTGAGTTCAAAGCAAGAGATTCTATTATTACACTACGAATATCCAGCAAAAGAAAAAGTGCTAGAATACTCTGCTTTGACTCATGCTTCACTAAGCTCTTAGACTAGATCATAAATTGTTATATTTTTAGAGCTTAGATTTTAGTTGGTGACCAGAAATTCCTTGTATTTTACAAGTGGTTGTAAACACTTAGGAGAACAGTTGTTCGGATCCTAAAGTGTGGTTAGATAGATAGAGTACCTTTTGATCCCCACTGGATCAATTGAGAAAAGTCTAAGGACTGAGTAACTTTGAGTGGTGTTATACTCATCGTGAAAAACCTTCAATCTAGGCCAGAGTTGTCAAGGCTAGATTGGCACTAATTGTATTGGGCTGAATACTTTAGTGGAAATCCATCTGAAATAGGGTGGGACTGGATGTAGGAGGATTACACCACCTCTGAACCAGGATATATCGTGTGTTGATTTACTTTCATACATGCAGAGCACACACCAAACACATCTCACTAAAGGATTGTAGTTTGCCAGCAGCATCCTAAGCAGTAGTCTTCATCGACTGTACTGCTTAGCCTACTGCTTAATAACTCACTCTCCTTGAGAGTGTTTTCCACTAGAAGTTATCTTACACTCAGAAGGTGCCTCAGCAGTACCCTGGTCTTCACCCTCCTGCTGAGCCCACTGCCCATCCATATGTGTCTTTCCGAACGTCATAACAAGCCAGAACAAAAAGCCATCCAAGAGTCATCCTGTTCTTAACAGTTGCCTCAGCAGTAACCTGCCCACCAGCCGACTGCCAACTCAGCAGTTGCCTGCCAGTCAGCAAACTGCCTGTGCAGCAGTAGACTAAGCAGTTACCTGCTAACCAGTCTACTGCCAAGCCTACTTCCTCTTGTAACCAGTCTAAACATCATCTAAACTAGAAAGTTATCTCACACTAAGTATAAAGAGGTTAAAGACTTCCGCTGTGCATCTATTAATCTCTTAAAAGATTATAGATCAACTCATCTAGAGGGAAAACTTCATAAAGATGAAAAAGATTTAAAAGTCTATTCACCCCCCCCCTCTAGACTTTTACCTCTATCCGGGACCATCATTTTCTAGTCTAGTCTGGACGTCTGGTATAGTAAATTTTTTATATATGTGTATTTTATGATTATCCAAATGTAATTTGATATGGTATGATCTGGCTTGATGTGAAACTCAAAACAGTTCAAATAAAAACACTTTAAAAACGAACGTCATTGCGTAGAACAAGTTTAAATTACCAAATAAATTCTTAGTAGTGAGCATTACTTTTACACAATTAAAAAGGGGTTAAAATTCATATATGATATCAAAGAAAAAAGAACATTAGTCAAGAGTATTCTAATTATTTGTCCGTGAAAGTAAAATGAAATGACTACACATTTTAGACTAAAATTAAGATTGTTTACAAAAATGTGACTAGTGAATAGAGTAGTAATGAAATCGTAGTAACTTATGTTCAATTATTAAACTTAAGTTATTATGACACTACATTGTAGTAACTATTAGTAATATCTAATTTTGGTAATATCTATGTAAAAAAACCAAATAAAATTCATTCATTTCTATAGAATTTTTAGAAATTACTTTACTTCTTTTTTATAATTAAACTAATTTTGTCTTGGATATTGTTTGTAATCAGTTTTTGTATACGGATTATTTGATATTGACAAAGTTACATTCAAGTATCCAACGAATGTTCATATTTTTGAATATTGAATTAAATTTATCTCATCTAGATTCAATTATATTGAAATCATTTTTTATTTTCTCATAATTTATATTACTTAATATGCCTCAATTAAATTTCCTTCAAGCAAATTATACATTTTATAGTTATAGAGTTTTTTCCTAAATTAATGTTAATTAAATAAATATTTACCAAATTAAGGTTGGGTTAATAATAATTCCCATACTACTGCTACCTTGGTTAAACAAACCTATACGGCCATACGGCTTTTCTAAACATACGGAGTAGGCCACAAATGTAGGAATCAAGATGAGTCCCTCATAATTATAAAACTCATTTTTTCTTTAAATGACTATAACTTTTTTATTTTTACTCTATTTTGTATAAAAAAAATATATCACAATTCATAATTTTTTATGAGCTTTCATTTGAAACCAATATTGACATGTAATTTTAAAAAAAATGAAGAGTATATGGAGCCCGTTTGAGAACTCTTTTTTCTGACTTATCAGTCTCATCAACCAACTTTTTTACCAAACACAAAACTTTTGATTTTGTGTGCTTATTGTGTAATAATCAAAACAAGTAAGGTTGAAATTACTTATCAAAATGCATTGGTTGAAGTTACTGTACATGTATTGATGTATATTTTAACTATTTTTATTCATTTATTAATAGAAAATATTTTGAATTTTTCCCGAACTAATGCTAATTGAATAAATAATTAAGAAAATAAGGTTGGGTTAATAATTATCAGGCCAAATTTAGATTTTTTTCTTCGGGTTTTTATCTTCAGATTTGAGATTAAATAAGAGACCCTGAGGTTGTTTGGTAAATCTCAAAGTGAATGAATTGACTGATTCTGTTAAAAATTATGAAGTTCAGGTGAAATGACTCTATTGGTTGAATTGGCTTATTCATTAAATTTTATACTTATACTACGTTATAATTTCTATTCATAAAATGGATAAAAAAAGCTAAATTGTAATTTCAGTCAATGCAGTCAGAAAAGTAATTTCAACTTCACTTATTTTGAATATTACACAATAAGCACGCAAAATCAAAAGTTCAGTACGTGTTTGGTGAAAAGGTTGATTGATAAGATTGATAAGTCCAAAAAAAGAGTCCTCAAATGGGCTCCATATGCTCTTCATTTTTTTGTAAAAAATTGACATATGCAATATTGGTGTCAAATGAAAGCCCATAAAGAATTATGAATTGTGATATACTACGTATTTTTTATACAATATAGAGCAAAAATTAAAAAAGTTATATCTATTTAAAGAAAAAATGGATTTTATATTTCTGAGGGACGCACTTGATTGCTACGTCTGTTGGTGCTCGGGTTTAATGCATCAAACACTCTCGTGATATAGAAATCCAACACATTAGCCCCATATGATTTGGAAAATACGTCAGACCCCCTGTATTTTAATTAATCATGCACAAAACCTCTTCTATGAATAAATTTAATGAATAAGCCAATTCAACCAATACAGTCATTTCACCTGAACTTCATAAATTTTAACATAACCAGTCAATTCGGTCACTTTGAGATTTAACAAACGACCTGAGAGTGTCTTATTTAATCTCAAATCTGAAGCTAAAAACCCGAAGAAAAAATCTAAATTTGGCATGGTAATTATTAACCATACCTTATTTTCTTAATTATTTATTCAATTAGTATTAGTTCGGGAAAAACTCAAACTATTTTCTATTAATAAAATGAATAAAAATAGTTAAAATATACATCAATACATGTACAGTAACTTCAACCAATGCAGTTTGATAAGTAATTTCAACCATAGTTATTTTGATTATTATTACAGAATAAGCACACAAAATCAAAAGTTTCGTGTTTGGTGAAAAAGTTGGTTGATGAGACTGATAAGTCGGAAAAAAGAGTTCCCAAACGGGCTCCATATACTCTTCATTTTTTTAAAAAAATTACATATGCAATATTGGTGTCAAATGAAATATCATAAAAAATTATGAATTGTGATATATTTTTTTATACAAAATAGAGTAAAAATAAAAAAGTTATAGTCATTTAAAGAAAAAATGAGTTTTATAATTATGAGGGACCCATCTTGATTCCTACATTTGTGGCCTACTCCGTACATTTAGATAAGTCGTATGGGTTTGTTTAACCAAGGTAGCAGTAGTATGGGAATTATTATTAACCCAACCTTAATTTGGTAAATATTTATTTAATTAACATTAATTTAGGAAAAAACTCATAGTTATATATACTACGTATATAGTCAATTTAGTGACCTAAACTATCATTATTTGAAGAAGTTCAACTTTATTGGGGGCACCTTGAAATATTTAATGGGGACAAATAGTTTTCTAATATATATAACTAATGTATTACCTAATGAAAACACTAAGTTATTGGGGGCAAGTGCCCCCATTAACATGAGAGTACATCCACCCCTGCGCATACCCAGGTACGAATGATGCGTCAACATTAAGTTTATAATCTCTATCAGGCCTTTTCCATTTAATCAACTTATATCCAGTTTCCTTGAACTTGAAATTGGTAGAAACCATATTCTCCTGAATCAGAAAATCTTCCACACGTCTGTTCCTTAAATTCCTCAGTTTATATGCCAAATTTTGAGTGTAGAGCTTTATCTGCCAAATAACTCGATCTGTTGAAGGAATGGGTTCAGATTTCAGAACCCCATGTAAAGGAGGAGTAAGTTTTCCATAAAAACCAGCAAATTATCCCAGGCATATTATGTTAAAAAATATCACCCAAGGTTTTAGAACCTGCAACTAGCCACCAGCTGATTAACTTCTGTCTTATAGAAGAGTAATTCCTTGGGATAGGAATGTTAAAAATACCTAAGAAGTAATCTCATATTTTCCTTGAATAAGGGCATGCAAAGAAAATATGGTTTGTATTTTCACTATGATTAACACAAAATGGACACCTGGAGGGATTAAGAACAAACTGAAATCTGTCCAAATTATCCACCAAAGGTAAGGACTTATGTAATAATTTCCACATAAAAACCTTGACCTGCATACTTTGATGTTTATTCCAAACATTCTTTGAAGTGAATGTAACAAATTGAACCTCTCTTATCTCATTGTAGGCTGAAGATAAAGAGAAGATTCCATCCTTGCCTGGAAGCCAATCAATTGAACCTGAAGGCTGAGTGTAGCAAAGGTCAACTGAAGTATCATGAATGGAACATATCCTTTTCCATATTGTGGAGTCTGTGATTTTTGGAACCATATCCCCTCCCCTAGGATACTTAGCATTAATAAAATCACACCAACATGATTTATTATTCTTCCACTTCCACCAAAGTTTTAAAGTGTAGGCCTTTTCAACATCAGTTAGAGACCTAATATCCAGGCCTCCTTCAATAGCTGGGTAGCATAATTTAGACCACCTGACCCAATGTAATTTGTGATGACCTGCAGAAGATCCCTAAAAGAATGAAGCCAATTTCCTTTTAAGGGTAGAAATAACCCTCCAAGGCAGTACATCAGTTGCCAGAATATGATTAGGGATGGAGCTGAGGACATGTTTGATCAAAATTAGCCTCCCTCCCTGAGAGAGATTATTCTGTTTCCAGGAGAATAATTTTGAATCAAACAACTTAATAAGATGATCACAGTAGTGGAATCTATTAATGCCTTTGTGAAGAGTAGCACCCAAATAAGACATAAGAAGGCTGGTTTTTTTCATACCAAGAATATCTTTGATCACTGAGCTCCTATAGGTTGCATTCTTCCCAGAAATAAAGCTGCTTTTGTCTAAATTTACAGTCTGCCCTGAGGCATCTTCATATTCCTTAATAAACCGAATGAATTTAGTCAAAGATCTGGAGTCACCATTAGTAAAGATGAGGAGGTCATCAGCAAAACCCAGGTGTGTCACTAGATGATAGGTAACACTATCCAATCACAGAATAATAACAGAAATCAACAATAGAAAAAACAAGAAATCTGTTATTGATATCAAAGGAGATAAACCGTATACAAGTTCCCAAAGAAAGAGATAAAACTCTAACTTCCCAGCCAAGACATCAGTCTAGAAACAGCCTGCCTTCCCACTGCAGTGTTTATTCTATTTATAGCATTCACAACAGAATGGTAGTTATTAGCTTTTAACAGAACAACTAATAACTAACTAACTAGTCTATTTTCTAGGCCTTCGTACATAAACTTGCCCATAGAATCTGTCATCTACATTTAGACTAGTGGGGTCTCTAACACTGGATTGCCCACTGGGCCGAACCAGTAAGATTTAATACTTCCATTCATCATTCTAGCATTTAGAGTCCTGGTAAAGCCTTCAGAAGCAATAATAAATAAAAAGGGGGAAAGGGGATCTCCTTGTTTAACCCCCCTTTTGGGTTGAAAATAACCCTGAGGGCTGCCATTGATGAGTATGAAGAAGTAAGTAGACCGTAAATTAGCCTTAATTAAGGATATGAATTTACCAGAAAAGCCAAATCTAGCCAGGACCTCAAATAAATAATGCCAAGATAACTTATCAAAAGCCTTAGCCATGTCCAACTTGATAACCACATTAGAGCCTCTTACTTTTTTATCTATGGCATGAATCATCTCTTGAGCAATAAGAATTTGATCCCTATCCTTTACAAACCCAGCCCGTTTATTAGAGATAATAATAGGAAGCAGTTTTACTAGCCTGGATGTTAGCACTTTTGTGCAGATTTTATTAGTGAAGTTTGAGAGACAAATCGGTCTGTAGTCTGCAGAAGAGGTGGGCATATCCTTTTTGGGTATTAAAACAATAAATGAGCTTGAGAACCCTTTAGGAGGATTAATCCCCAAAAAGAACTCCTGCACTGCCCTTGCTACATCTCCTCCCGTGCTGTGTCACCCTGTAGCTACTCTTTACCGCCACCTGAGCCGCCTTCCAGCCACGCATAACTTATGAGCATTCAAACACTGGTGCCGGATTGCATCTTTATTCTTCCAAACCTTGTCATCGCATACCTTCCAGAAACTCAAAAGATTAACAATGAAAGTACACATATCTTTCTCTGCAAATTGTCAAAAAAAAAGTTATAGTCCAATTAGTAAAATCACTTCCTTGTCGGATAAAGTGGGCGCCCAATTTAATTTGCCATGTTCTGTCTGCAACCCAGTCATACTGGAAGATATGCTCTTCAGTCTCATATCTGTCCTCAGAGTTTACAAATGTTATCCATCTCCACCCTTCGTCGGCAAACATTATTAGTTGTGGGTAAGCATTCAGTCATAAGTTGCCATGCAAATAGTCATGGACTCGGCTGCCTAGGCCCGGACGGACTTTTGTTTTTTGGTAGAAGGCCCGAGACCGGCCCGGGTTACCATCGGGTCCGGGTCGGGCCGGGTCCATGTTTTTTTTCTTTTCTTATTAACCCCCGACCCCCTATCCCAACCCCCCAACCCCCCCAACCCCCAAAAAAAACACCCAGCCCAACTCAAGAAAAAGTCCAAAACAATGAAAAAACCAAAAAAATTGTCTTATTTAGATGTGATTGGGTGGATCTAAATAAGGGCCTCAAAAAAGACAAGTTTGGTTTTACACTTGTCAATTTTTCACAACTTACACATAGTGGAATAAATTTAGTTGACGATCCGTCTGTTAGAGAGATGATGATAATAGCATGACAGAAAAGATAGTGTCTAACAGAGAGGAGAAGAATGCACTTGTGATGTCGTCTGAGGTTGTTGCTGAGTTACTGCCTTCTAAGATAGATGAAGTGGTCATTAGCATATCAGCTGCTCATGATGGGAAGTTTTTATGTTGAATAATACCAAAATACCCTTAGGGTGTTCTATAAATAATTGTACTGTGCTGCATAATGAATAAGAGAATTTCTCAGATTGTTGACTAAACTTTTTATTCTCTCTTAGACTTTCTGTTGCAAGTTGTTACTTGTTCTAACAGCTGGTATCAGAGCGAGGCTCAAGAACGAAGGGGACGATACTGAAAGACGAAGGAAATTCATGGAGATGAATAATTTGGTCTCAAATTTGCCGATTCTTGACGGAAAGAACTGACATAGATGGTCAATACAGATGGAGGTAATCTTTGGCTATCAAGAGGTCAGTGAGATTGTTGATGATGGATACTCTGCGATTACCGAAGAATCAACGGAAGCTCAGAAAGTTGCGTACAAGGAAAATAAGAAAAAAGATTGCAATGCGATGTTTATACTTCATCATTGCCTGGACGATGCGCACTTTGAGAAAATTGCCAACGCTTCTACTACTCACGAAGCTTGGAAGATTCTGGAACAGTGTAATGAAGGCGAAGAGCAATTGGAGTGAGACTTCAAAATCTGAGTAGACAATACGAACAGATGAGAATGGAGGAAAACGAAACTGTAGCAAGCTTTGTCAATCGTGTAGTTGCCTTGACAAATGCTATGAAGAAATGTGGAGAAAAGATACCTGAGCAGAAGATTGTGGAAAAGGTATTAAGAACTCTTACTCCAAATTTTGATTACATATCGGTGGCAATTGAAGAAGCGAAAGATTTGACTACTCTAAAATTGCAACAACTACAAGGTTCTCTTGAAGCTTATGAATTACGTCTGGTAGAAAGAAAGGTTGAAAAACCGATTGATCAAGCATTTCAGGTTCAATACACTGACAGAACTGAGAACAATAGAGGTGGTTTTCGAGGAAGAGGCAGGGGCAGATCTAATAGAGGGGGTTATTCTGGAAAAAACACTTTTGCACAAGATCAAGAACAGCCTGAAACATCTTCCAAAAGAGGTGGTTTCAACCAGTCTAATAGAGGCAGAAAGAAGATTGATAAAAGGAAAATTAGGTGTTTCAACTGCAATAAAATAGGCCATTTCTTGAATGAATGCAGAGCACCTAGCCAAGATGAGTTTTATGATGTTGATAGGCAAGCAAATGAGGCAAATTTGGCTGAAGATGACAAGGAAACAGATGAAGAACCAGTCACCTTAATGATGACCACTTTTCAGGAAGAAAGTAATTCAGATATATGGTATTTGGATTCTGGTTGTTCGAACCATATGACTGGTTAGAAAAAATGGCTTGTGAATTTTGATGAGTCCAAGAAAAGTAAGGTAAGATTTGCAGATGAAAGACTGACTTGTGCAGAAGGCACAGGTGATGTGGTATTCAGAAGGAAGGATGGCAGTGAAGCATTTATATGTGAGGTGTTGTATGTGCCCGGGATGAAGAGTAATCTGATCAGTATTGGGCAATTACTTGAAAAGGGATTTACTATTCACATGGAGAAAGGAACTCTAGATGTTTATGATTCTCAGAAGAAAAGAGTTTTCAAGATAGCAGCATCAAGCAACAGAACCTTTCAGGTTCAGATTACTGCCTTGGAAACCCAATGCCTTGCAACTGAAACTTCTGAAAATTCCTGGATATGGCATTATAGATATGGACACTTGAACTTCAGGGATTTGAACAAACTATATAATCAAGGTATGGTTCATGGTTTGCCCCCTATAAAGTTGTCTAATACATTGTGCGAGAAGTGTGTGATTAGTAAGCAAACTAGAGGATCTTTTCTGCTTTCATTCCCTCCAGAGCTACTGCGTTGCTACATGTAATCTTCTCAGATGTTTGTGGACCGTTTGAGACTGAGTCCCTAGGAGGAAATAGATATTTTGTTTCTTTTGTTGATGAGTTTAGCAGAAAAATGTGGATATATCTACTCAAAGTAAAAAGTGAGGTGTTTAGCACTTTCAAGAATTTTAAGGCTCTTGTTGAAAAGCAATCTGGTCATAGCCTTAAAATAGTTAGAACTGATGGAGGTGGAGAGTTTTGTTCTAAAGAACTTGAGCAGTTTTTTAATGATAATGGAGTAATTCATGAAATTAAAGCCCCATATACTCCTCAGCATAATGGAATTGTTGAAAGAAGAAATAGAACTGTACTTAATATGGTGAGGAGTATGATTAAAGGGAAAAATCTTCCACATAATCTTTGGGGTGAAGCTGTGTCTACTGCAATTTATATACTGAATAGGTCACCTACTAAGAGATTGAATAATAAGGTACCTGAAGAGGTTTGGTCTGGGCAGAAACCATCAGTTAGCCATTTGAGAATTTTTGGATGCTTGTGCTATAAGCACACCCCAGATCAAACAAGGAAAAAGCTTGATAATAAAAGTGAATCTATGGTGTTTGTAGGTTACAATTCTACTGGTTCTTACAGACTCTACAACCCAAGAACTAAAAGGATTGAATAAGCAGAGATGTAGTGTTTGATGAGTGGGAATATTGGAAGAGTAATGCTGATGGTGCTTATATTCCACAAGCAAGAATGGAGGTTGACTGTGAAGAACCTAATACTCATCAAGGGGAATCAAACACTTCTGGTGATAACATACTTGACAGAACTTCAACTCATAGGTCAACAAGAGTAAGAACACTTCCATACAGGCTGAGAGACTATCAAATAATCAGAGATGATGAAATTAATGCTGAAGGTGATCCCGTCTATCTAGCATTGTTAACCAGTCTGGATTCAGTTGAATTTGAACAAGCAATTAAACAGAAAGTCTGGATTGATGCAATGAAGGAGGAGCTGCAATCTATTGAGAAAAATCAAGTATGGGAGCTGACTGAATTACTCAGAGACAAAGAAGCAATTCCTGTCAAATGGGTTTTCAAAGTGAAAACTCATACAGATGGTTGAGTTGCAAAGTACAAGGCTCGTTTGGTAGCTAAAGGCTTTATGCAAAAACCTGGTATTGATTACTCTGAGGTATTTGCACCAGTAGCCAGGTTTGAGACCATAAGAGTAATTGTAGCAATTGCCAGTTACAGAAATTGGCATCTTTGGCATCTTGATGTCAAATCTGCTTTCTTGAATGGATCATTAGAAGAATTGGTCTATATCCATCAGCCTCCAGGATTTGAAGTTAAAGGCTCAGAGAATAAGGTAGTGAGATTAAAAAAGGCCTTATATGGGTTAAAGCAGGCACCTCGAGTGTGGAATAAAAGAATTGATGATTTTCTGAAAGGTGTTGGATTCAGAAAATGTACTGTAGAACATGGTGTATATGTTCTAAATGATGCTATCAATGGAATTCTGATTATTTGTCTCTATGTTGATGATTTACTCATCACAGGAAGTGAATTGAGTAAGGTAGAAGAATTCAAGAAGAAACTGAAACAAGAATTTGAAATGACAGACTTGGGAGAGTTGTCCTTTTTCTTGGGGATAGAGTTTACACATACCAAGCAGGGGTTAGTTATGCATCAAAGAAAATATCTAACTGAGGTACTGAACAGATTTGGTATGCATTCATGTAAACCAGCAGAAACTCCAGTTGAAAGTCATCTGAAACTGGATGCTTGTGAAGATGAAGCAAGAGTTGATGCTACTTACTATAGACAATTAATAGGCTGCTTAAGATTTTTATGTCATAGTAGACCTGAGATATTGTATGGAGTTGGTTTAGTAAGTAGATTCATGGCTGATCCTAGACAGTCTCACCTGATAGCTGCAAAAAGAGTGCTCAGGTACCTGAGGGGAACAATTAATTATGGAGTTCCGTTTTATAAGGAGAAGTTAGAACATCAGACTTTGCATCTCACTGCCTATACTGATTCTGATTGGTGTGGGGATAAAACAGATAGAAGGAGTACAATGGGTTACATTGTATACCTAGAAAACATCCCAGTTTCTTGGTGCTCAACCAAACAAGATGTGGTAGCTTTGTCTACCTGTGAAGCAGAATATATTGCAGGTTGTCATGCTACATGTCAAGGAGTTTGGCTTTTATTCTTGCTGGAAGAGTTGAAGCAATTGACTGATATCAAGATAGAATTGTTTATAGATAATAAGTCTGCTATAGACTTGGCTAAAAACCCAGTTTCACATGGCCGCAGCAAACACATTGAGACCAAGTTTCATTTCTTAAGAGATCAAGTGAACAAGGGAAGAGTGTGGTTAATTCACTGCAGCACAGAAGAACATGTTGCTAATATACTGACTAAAGCTTTGAAGGTGGACAACTGTAGAAAATTTCGGAATATGTTGACTTTAATCAGTTTATCATAGTTTCATTACTTGAGATTCTGTATTGTTTGTTCTGTAGATTTGGTATTATGGGGGTATGTTGAATAATACCAAAATACCCTTAGGTATTCTATAAATAATTGTACTGTGCTGCATAATGAATAAGAGAATTTCTCAGATTGTTGACTAAACTCTTTATTCTCTCTTAGACTTTCTGTTACAAGTTGTTACTTGTTCTAACATTTTAACCCATCTTAAATTGATGCTTTCTGCCATTGGCCTCAAAGGTTTTAATGCTGTAGTATTTGATGGACATTATGGTAAGTTGATGGAGCTGGTGGAACAAGTTGAACGTGAAGCTCAGGACTTTGTAGATATATGATGGCTCATACTTTAATCTACTCCACTAATACTGTTACATTACTTTGTTATTGTTGAGGTTTCCTATAATTTACCAGTCATTAATGAAGTTACATTATGAAGTTACTAATCATTTTTTATTCATGCAACTAATTTCAGGTGTTATTGTTTTTGGAAAACAAGAGAAAGCTGCTTCTGGACACCACGTTGATCTTTTAATTTGAATTTGTTATTTGAACCAAGTTAGTTCTTATATTTTATATTCGGGATTGTTTGTATGTAGTACTCATATTTTTATATTAACTTGATAAATCTTAGTACAATATTTTTTGTTCAGTACTTATTCGAATTATAAAAAGATTTTCACTTGAGATTTACTGATGATTAAATGCAGGTTTTATTTTGACATTGAATAGTAATTGTATTTTGAATGTGGGTGTTCATGTATATGAATTAGTAAATTATTATTATTACATATCATAGAGCAATTCCAACGGTATACTGAGTGTTGGTATAGCATAAAATTAAGTATGCTTGATACAAGTCTATACTAACACTAATGTACATGATACTGATGAGCTATTCCAGCACTAAGAAAGTCTATACCAACACACATTATCTTGTTGGTAATGATAATGAGCTATTGGGATCGAAACAGTCTATCAAAAGTACTCTACCAAAAATCTAAATATCCAAACAAAACCTACTCGAACTAATATGAGTAAAAAAATATGGGCTAAAAAGGAGTTGACACTACAAAAAAAATGAGTAAATTAAAGTATTTCCATACAACTCTTTTGGGCATGGAGGTGGTTCTAGATAGGGGATGAGCTGTTGCAATATGGGCTAATAAGGAGTTGACACTACAACAAAAAGTTACGGGATTGACGTGGATTTGACACAAATTTAGCGATGATTTCTTGCCAAATAGCTCGTGCCAAAGTGTTTTTGACACGAATTTGGCATATCCTGTCAAACCCTCCATGAATTTTTGCGAATCCCGCCAAAAATTCATGTCAATCCCGTATTTTTTAGTGTGAAAACCAATTTTATATCAAAGTGACACTACCGTCTACCGGGGCATGCCCCAGGGTATACACTGGTGAAGTGTAATAATTAAAAATCATATTTGCACAATTTTCAATTTCCCACGCTTCTAGCTATTTTAAACTTTTCTATATTTTCACTACTACAAAAGAGGGTTTTCACGTCGGTTATTTATACCCTTTCACGTCAGTTTTTAAACTGACGAGGAAAGTCGCGACGTTATAGGTAGTATGATATTACGTCGGTTTAGTAACCGTCGTAATAGTTAAGTTCTCACGTCGGTTCTTTTGTAAAACCGACGTAACAAGTAATCGATTTTCCATAATAACTAAGACCTACCACGTCAGTTTTTCTGAAAAACCGACGTAAAAAGCTTTATTTAAAAATAAAAAAAATACATATAACGTCAGTTTCTTAAACAAACCGACGTTATATGTACTTTTAAAAAACAAAAAAAAAATAGTAAAATACATTTACATAGCCCACGAGACAATTCAAGTTTCTTATTTACGTGTTCTCCCATGTGGTTAAATGTACGCCGCAAGTGGGTTATTAATTGCTGCTGTACAAAAAAAGAATATCAGATTGTGAAAATATGAAAGAATGTTTTTTACTATACAAAGATAACAAAAAATCCCTCTGCAACCAAATTATGTTATCAAATAATGAAATTTACGAATAGTGAACTTTTTGGTAAAAGGTTATATCAAATAACCATTCCGCCCGCTATATCAAAAGAGGCTGCTTCCTCGGTAGTCATATTCGCCCGTGCAACTCTTTCATTTTTTCAACCTTAAATTCAAACAAAACAAAAACCAGTTGATCACTTTGATAATGCTTTGGCTAAAAAACAATGGATAACATCTTGTAGATTTTAAATATACAAATCAGATACAAGAATTGCACCTGCAAATATTCAAATACTCATCTCTTGAACTTGTGAACTCAATAAGATCTCTCTCTTCCGAGCAGATTCAATCCCTGAGATCTGTAAAGCATGTCTAACAAATTAACATTCAGAAATTAAAATACATGAAGTCACAGTATTACAGCTTAAACCTGAAAGCAGAAACTCAATTAAAAAACAACTATCATATATTTCGTTGTCCAGCTGCATTCATTGGCTTTAATGTTTTGTAAATGCCAAGTATAATTCAAAGAAACCTCCAACAGTAGCCAATTTGTATGAAGCCATCAACCTTTAAAGTAATGTTTTTCATAAAATACCTATTTAGATAATAGAATGTAATTTATGCAGCCTATAAAGACCATGCCCTTTAAGGCATCTAGCTACCTCTGCATTTCAAGCATCATTTCAAGCATCAGGAGGCAACTCTTGCAAGTCAATTAAGTCCTCTTTGATCACATTTATATTCCTAAAACAGTAGGAGAATGTTATTCAAACTAAAACTTACAGCATTAATATATACACATATATATAGTAAACTCACGTTTTTCTAGGACAAAACTGAACAAAGAGAGAATCAAATGAATGAAAATAGTAGATGGAAAAGCAGAGCTGTGATAGAAGATCATATTCTCCTCACCAATCTGCTATACAAAAAAATAGCTTTATATGTTCATTTAGATTCGCATACTTTATTTCATCTTTAATACAAGAACAAATGTAATAAAGAAGCAATTGACAAAAGAATCATATAATGTTCATCTATGCCATTTCTTACGCCACACATGAAAATAAAGGACATCCACTGAAGTGTGTACATACTCCACATGTGACATTGGGCAGAAGCTACCTCTTTCTTTCCTTTAAAAAACACAAGAAAATTTTCAACATTATGCATTAGAACAACCTAAATTCAATGGATGCAAGCCTGAATACTATCTGGAGCGGAAATAATGAAACAAACACTAAAAGCAGCGACAAACTAGCAATTCTAATTATTAACACTAAGGTGAAATTATAACTAATGATTTCGAATATAGCAAATTCGAATAATTCACAGTATGTATTCAAACAAACACTAAATTTTAAATGTCAGAATTTTTGAATTTCAATTCAAAAGTAAAAATTGAAAGTCTATTCATATGAAACCTGAAGGTCAAGGTTTTTGCTGTTTTTCATCTATTATGCGTAACCTCAAGCTTCAAGGAACCAGTGCTGCAAAAGATTTCAAAGGCCGAATAAAGAAACATGATACTAACACAAGATATTCATATAAGATTATTCTTGCCATCCCTGGAGTGATAGTGTTAAAAAAACATGATACTAGTACAAAATATTCATATAAGATTATTCATGTCATCCCTTCTATCAAATATCTTCTATCGGTATTGAGAATCCTATAAATTTGCTATGGTTTTTGCTTGCATACCACGTTCAGAACGCTACCCAAAAATGAGTTTTCATTCTATTCTTCTAAAAAGAATCTATGATGCTGAACATGTGAAACTAGCAATTTCTTTAAAACACTTCAAATGCTTCTTAAACCACTAAATTATTGTACCACTATTCATAAATACGAGTATCAATCAAAACATCAAAAAAAGCGCATAGCACATAAAAAATAGGTTTTGGAAACAGTCCTACACTCCTACTAAAGATTAAGGTACTTAAATTTTTCAATCAAAATATCTAGAAAAACAGAGTTATACGCAAATGGAGACTGGATAGGTCGAGATGGTGAAGGATATCAGGACTTAGGGCGAACAATGGAAGAAAGAGAACCTGATTAGCTGCGGAAGTCAATCAGAAGCCTAGCACCCGCGATTTCTTTACCTGCAGAAGTTAATCAAAAGTTTGGCTGTCTGGGCGAACTCACCTCAATATCTGTACCAGTGGCTTTATCCGGCGTCTGGAAAGAGTTGAATGACTCCAAATTTGATAACCCTTGAAAACCAGACAACCCTACATCTTTTTAAAAAAACTAATTGATCGGTCAAGCCAATGCTTTTCGATTATGCGAGTTCAAGAAAAACGCCAGAAAATCTAGGGTTTATCACGCAGTGTCGCTTGTCTAAACCCAGGCGCAATTCTACCCTCTCGCCTGCGCTTTGAAGATTAATGACGCTTTTCAACGATTTTAAGATGATTGGCCCGGTGAGAATGGAGGAATATACCTGTATAGGGCGTCTGAGTAGGGGGATTCATGAAGTGAATCAGTTCGTCAAGATCGGCGGGGTAAGACGAGAGACGAACCTAAGCGGCGCAGGTCTGGCTCCTCGATATGAAAGATGCGATTGAAAGTAACTCAAAGGATTAATTAGATACGAAGTATTAAGAAGTTTTTTTAATATTACCACCAAACGGTCTAGTATTATTATAATGCAAGTCGGTTGTAAAGAACCGTCCTAAAACACCCCGCTATTACGCCGGACAATAAGAGGACCGTCGAAAGAAAGTGTGTGTCGTTTTTTGCATGTACCTTACTACGTCGGTTATTTTGAATAACCGACGTTAAAACAAAAACCATATGTTACAACGACCGTTTTCCAAAAACCGACGTTATACGTGTGACGTGAAATGTCATATTTGTAGTAGTGTTTTGTTGCCAAGTTTTTTATTTTTATGTTTTCTACATGCGTAGTAATTTTTTTTAGTTTTCCTTACTTTTGTTTTTACAGTTATACATTTTATTTTATTTTTAAAATTTCATTTGCATGTTTCTGAATTTTATTTTATTTCTATTTTTTTTAGAAACTCAATTTCATCTTAGAATTTATTACGGAGTATTTTGTTGGCTTTATCGTCTTTTTGAATTTAAAATTTTCCTATATAAAAAATAATAATACTCTCTCCGTCCCATTTTACATGTCCTACTTTCCTTTTTGGGATGCTCAAAATAAGTGTCTCATTTTTTTTGGAAAGAAATATGTAGCCTACACCATTTCACTTTATTATACTCAAATCTCAACCACAACTTTTATTTTTTTCAACCATTTCACTAATAATCATGCTAAGTCAAACTAAGATACATAAAATGGGATGGAGGTAGTAGTGTTTTGTACACTTGGTACTGGCAAATTATACCGTGGTACCGGCATACCATGAGCATGGTATGCCCGTACCACGAACTGAAATACGCAAGGCTTCCTCCCGAAATTTATTCTTCTTCACCATGCCCATGCTTCCACTAACTTTTCTTTCACTGCTTCTACTTTCCTTTCTCTTGCCTGCTTTGTGATCTAATTCTCTTTCTTCTTCTTTTTACTTCTTTTCTTTTTCAATTTTGTTCATCTCCTTTATTAAAATATTAAAAATATGATTACAATTACTTTTTATATAATATATTTTCTGAAGAAAAAAAAATCTTTATCTCTTTTATATGTTTTTAGTGTTTATTAAGACATAGAGTTTGTTCATTTCTATTTACATAGGATAAAACAGGTGATTAAATTTTCATGCATGTGATTCACATTTTCATATATGTGAGTTACATATATACATGATTCCTAAAGTTATATTTGAGTTACACCTTCTCATGTGCGAGTTACATATTTTTATGCTTGAGTTACATTAATTTATAAGCGAGTTACATCTTCTGAAGCGCAAGTTGCATTTATCATCAACACGAGTTACTTTACTTATATCATGAACATCAAAACGATTTTAAAAAAAATCATTTTTTTATTTCAATAGCAAGGCTGCAAGGGTTAACTTTTTTATGTAACTCATGTTCTTACAAATGTAACTCACGTAGATGCCAAATGTGATTTAGGTGTATACAAATGTAACTCGCGTATTAAACGATGTAAGTCGCATATAAAAAGATGTAACTTAATGTATTATCAAATGTAAGTGACAATATAAGATCACATTGAGTATATTTTAGAGATAATTATCCTAGGTGTTACTAAAACTTCATCAGTTTCCCAATCTATGAGTTAATGAGTTTTTTCCGCAAAATATTTTTAAAATTCGTAATATTTAATTAATATATTAATAAATAATTAAATAAATAGTTTTATGGACTAATCTGCCCTTAAGTTATTGTTATAAAACCCTAACATCCTACACCTCTTCTCCAACCCTAGCTGTAGCTACTCAGCCGTCCAGTCTCCCCTGCCACCGCCATCTAGCTGCCTGCCGCCATCCATTGCCACCACCCACCATCCATCGCCGCCCAACCGCCTAGCCACCGCCTGCAACTCCTTGAATCATTGTCAATTACAACACAATGGATTGAATGGAATATACGTACTTAGTATGGTATATGCAATCTGGCATCCTCACATTTTGATCTCTTTATTGTAGATCTGGCGAAGAGGCTCCCCGAAGGATTCATCATCTTCCCAGTGATTTTTATTTCAATTTGGTCTGTCACATCTATTTTTATCTTTGATTTCAATTTTGTCCGTTCCATTTGGATTATTAAAGCGTTGTGGCAACTGGCAAGTAGTAATTGATTGATGAAGGGTGGTTGTCTGACGAAATTTGAGATGGGAGGTGGTAATTGAGTATGGTTGACGGGAGTGGAATCTAATGCGCTCGGATGAATTTTTGGATTTGTCGAAATTTGGGTTTGTAAACATGAGCATTGAACTTGGGCAGTGAACGTGAGCAATAAATATATCGATAAATATGATTGAGTATGAGGAATGAATATGACAATAGATAATGTTGTACATATGCAGTGAATGAATGCATTGACGAAGTGAATGAATGCATTGACGAAGTGTGTTGTGCAGTGAATCAGATGCAATATATTGTGCCATAACGTTGACGGAAAGTGCAGTGATTATGACATGTAGTGCATTAATGTAGAGCAGTAGCACCACATGAAATGCGATATATTTAATTAGGCAAAAAATACTACAATTATTAAATTTAAAAAAAAAGAATTATAAATAAATTCCTAAAGTGGGATGAAAAGAGAACTAATCTTGGCGGAAGTGCACTCATATGTTAGCGGATGTGCATTAATGTCATGCAGTAATGTCTTGCAGTAACTGCATCATTTTTAATTGGACGGAAATAGTGTAAAATGCTCATTTTTTAAATAAGGATATTTTGGTCATTAAACATTTTAATATGAACGAATTTTTATTTTTATTTTGGTTTTTTAGTGATACGAATGTCAAAAAACATAATTAGTCATATTTAGGGAAACTCAATATGTTTTAGTCATATCCCGGGAAATTTCCCTTTATTTTAACCTTAATCATAAGGAGTATGTAGTTTGATGTACAAAAACAGAGATTGAAATTTAGAACGGACATTTGCAATCTTCCATCTTCCTTCAATGTGTATCTTTCTCAGAAGTGGCAACTCCATGGAGATTGTAAATATGAAGACAAGAAGGATAAGAAGTTTAGCCGGCAACGCCACCGGAATGGGATGATCGGAAGCAGCAGAAACAAAATGGGCTGGAAGCTACCACTTGGCTTCCCAGGATTACTCTCGTTTTCAATTGCAAACTAACTTTCCCTTTATGTGGTCACGTTTAGGTGGAAATTGAACCACATAATTTCAATGTTTATTTGCGTGCTAAGGCTTGAGCGGAGCTTCAAGATTCCTGAAGCTTGAATGGATGGAGGAAGAGTTAGTAAAACTACGTTGTTACTATTCGCGATTTTTTTTTAATTATGCAAAACTACGTCGTTTTGGGTGTGGGAGCACGGTGCTCACCGTGGGATGATACCACGGTATACGAACTCCTTAGTACTCCATATAAGTTTATGAGATGCAGCGATACGTTCACTTGAGTCATGTCGATGTCGGAGGAGCAGGCAATATCGCCCAAGTTGTGAGCCTGTGATCTTGTTTTGTCATTTTTGTGCGGACAATCTATTTGTGAAAGAAAAACTTTTCGGTAGTCCATATTTGTAAAAAAAAAATTAAGAGGTGATAAAACTGATATTATTTTCACTCTCAAGTCTACTTCTAAAAAATTCTCAAAATGTTATCGTTTCTCGTTGTTGGGACGAATTTTGGCTCTGATTTTTTCGAGCCAATGAACACCGAATTTCTGATTGGCCCCGGACTTTCCGTGCCAAGACCGAAAAGCTATACGGAGTATGTATGTAGCTCTGCCTAGCCAAAAAGCGAGACAAACATGGTACTCCCTCCGTCCCTAAATAAACTTCCAATTTCCCTTTCGTCCGTCCCAATTAAAACTTCCATTTTTCTTTTTTGGCCAGAATTTGTGGCTCACAGCAATTCTTACACATTTCGCTCTCCTCTGCACAACTCTCCACCACACAGTATCCATTATCTTAAACTGTGTGCCAAACCAATTTAGAAGTTTAATAAGGGACGGAGGGAGTACATAATATTGGGGAGCCAAATTTCCCTCCATATAAAGAACTTTTTTTGCAGTGATAATATGTAGTACTACCTCCGTCCCACTAAGATTGGAACGAGAGAAGGTGGCACGATTATTAAGAAAAGTAGATTTGTGTGATTGATATTAAATTGATAAAGTAAGAATAAAGTTAGAATGATTTAGAGCCACACAATGTTTACCAAATATGGTATGAGACAAACTTAGAGGGACTTCCCGAAAAGGTAAAATGGCAAATCTTAGCAGGACAGAGTGTAATACCTGATATTAATTTAAGAGGATTAATAGTACTACTCATACAAACAGAGGTGCATCTCCTTTTAAGGGAGCTTATCACCCAAGAACTCCAAAGTTAAGCGTGCTTGCACGGGAGTAGTCTTGGGATGGGTGACCCCCTGGGAAGTTTCTCAGGGCGCGTATGAGTGAGGACAAAGTGCGCGGTAAAGGCTCGTGGTGGTTTGTGAGGACAGTACTAGAGGTCTGAAGTAACTACCTCGGGTCCCACGGGGACGGGGTGTTACAATTGGTATCAGAGCAACCCTGCGACAGTGTACTGATCCGTTGGATATTGGGCAGACACTTAGCAGGGGAAAGGATTCTTGGGTTTGATTGAGATTGGTTTAAGGGCGCAACGAGGACGTTGCGATCCAAAGTGGGGGTGATTGTAATACCCGATATTAATTTAAGAGGATTAATAGTACTACTCATACAAACAGAGGTGCATCTCCTTTTAAGGGAGCTCATCACCCAAGAACTCCAAAGTTAAGCGTGCTTTCACGGGAGTAGTCTTGGGATGGGTGACCCCCTGGAAAGTTTCTCAGGGCGCGCATGAGTGAGCACAAAGTGCGCGGTAAAGGCTCGTGGTGGTTTGTGAGGACAGTACTAGAGGTTCTAAGTAACTACCTCGGGTCCCACGGGGACGGGGTGTTACAATTGGTATCAGAGCAACCATGCGACAGTTTACTGATCCGTTGGATATTGGGCAGACACTTAGCAGGGGAAAGGATTCCGGGGTTTGATTGAGATTGGGTTAAGGGCGCAACGAGGACGTTGCGATCCTAAGTGGGGGTGATTGTAATACTCGATATTAATTTAAGAGGATTAATAGTACTACTCATACAAACAGAGGTGCATCTCCTTTTAAGGGAGCTCATCACCCAAGAACTCCAAAGTTAAGCGTGCTTGCACGGGAGTAGTCTTGGGATGGGTGACCCCCTGGGAAGTTTCTCAGGGCGCGTATGAGTGAGGACAAAGTGCGCGGTAAAGGCTCGTGGTGGTTTGTGAGGACAGTACTAGAGGTCTGAAGTAACTACCTCGGGTCCCACGGGGACGGGGTGTTACAATTGGTATCAGAGCAACCCTGCGACAGTGTACTGATCCGTTGGATATTGGGCAGACACTTAGCAGGGGAAAGGATTCTTGGGTTTGATTGAGATTGGTTTAAGGGCGCAACGAGGACGTTGCGATCCAAAGTGTGGGTGATTGTAATACCCGATATTAATTTAAGAGGATTAATAGTACTACTCATACAAACAGAGGTGCATCTCCTTTTAAGGGAGCTCATCACCCAAGAACTCCAAAGTTAAGCGTGCTTTCACGGGAGTAGTCTTGGGATGGGTGACCCCCTGGAAAGTTTCTCAGGGCGCGCATGAGTGAGCACAAAGTGCGCGGTAAAGGCTCGTGGTGGTTTGTGAGGACAGTACTAGAGGTTCTAAGTAACTACCTCGGGTCCCACGGGGACGGGGTGTTACAATTGGTATCAGAGCAACCATGCGACAGTTTACTGATCCGTTGGATATTGGGCAGACACTTAGCAGGGGAAAGGATTCCGGGGTTTGATTGAGATTGGGTTAAGGGCACAACGAGGACGTTGCGATCCTAAGTGAGGGTGATTGTAATACTCGATATTAATTTAAGAGGATTAATAGTACTACTCATACAAACAGAGGTGCATCTCCTTTTAAGGGAGCTCATCACCCAAGAACTCCAAAGTTAAGCGTGCTTGCACGGGAGTAGTCTTGGGATGGGTGACCCCCTGGGAAGTTTCTCAGGGCGCGTATGAGTGAGGACAAAGTGCGCGGTAAAGGCTCGTGGTGGTTTGTGAGGACAGTACTAGAGGTCTGAAGTAACTACCTCGGGTCCCACGGGGACGGGGTGTTACAATTGGTATCAGAGCAACCCTGCGACAGTGTACTGATCCGTTGGATATTGGGCAGACACTTAGCAGGGGAAAGGATTCTTGGGTTTGATTGAGATTGGTTTAAGGGCGCAACGAGGACGTTGCGATCCAAAGTGTGGGTGATTGTAATACCCGATATTAATTTAAGAGGATTAATAGTACTACTCATACAAACAGAGGTGCATCTCCTTTTAAGGGAGCTCATCACCCAAGAACTCCAAAGTTAAGCGTGCTTTCACGGGAGTAGTCTTGGGATGGGTGACCCCCTGGAAAGTTTCTCAGGGCGCGCATGAGTGAGCACAAAGTGCGCGGTAAAGGCTCGTGGTGGTTTGTGAGGACAGTACTAGAGGTTCTAAGTAACTACCTCGGGTCCCACGGGGACGGGGTGTTACAATTGGTATCAGAGCAACCATGCGACAGTTTACTGATCCGTTGGATATTGGGCAGACACTTAGCAGGGGAAAGGATTCCGGGGTTTGATTGAGATTGGGTTAAGGGCGCAACGAGGACGTTGCGATCCTAAGTGGGGGTGATTGTAATACTCGATATTAATTTAAGAGGATTAATAGTACTACTCATACAAACAGAGGTGCATCTCCTTTTAAGGGAGCTCATCACCCAAGAACTCCAAAGTTAAGCGTGCTTGCACGGGAGTAGTCTTGGGATGGGTGACCCCCTGGGAAGTTTCTCAGGGCGCGTATGAGTGAGGACAAAGTGCGCGGTAAAGGCTCGTGGTGGTTTGTGAGGACAGTACTAGAGGTCTGAAGTAACTACCTCGGGTCCCACGGGGACGGGGTGTTACAATTGGTATCAGAGCAACCCTGCGACAGTGTACTGATCCGTTGGATATTGGGCAGACACTTAGCAGGGGAAAGGATTCTTGGGTTTGATTGAGATTGGTTTAAGGGCGCAACGAGGACGTTGCGATCCAAAGTGTGGGTGATTGTAATACCCGATATTAATTTAAGAGGATTAATAGTACTACTCATACAAACAGAGGTGCATCTCCTTTTAAGGGAGCTCATCACCCAAGAACTCCAAAGTTAAGCGTGCTTTCACGGGAGTAGTCTTGGGATGGGTGACCCCCTGGAAAGTTTCTCAGGGCGCGCATGAGTGAGCACAAAGTGCGCGGTAAAGGCTCGTGGTGGTCTGTGAGGACAGTACTAGAGGTTCTAAGTAACTACCTCGGGTCCCACGGGGACGGGGTGTTACAATTGGTATCAGAGCAACCATGCGACAGTTTACTGATCCGTTGGATATTGGGCAGACACTTAGCAGGGGAAAGGATTCCGGGGTTTGATTGAGATTGGGTTAAGGGCGCAACGAGGACGTTGCGATCCTAAGTGGGGGTGATTGTAATACTCGATATTAATTTAAGAGGATTAATAGTACTACTCATACAAACAGAGGTGCATCTCCTTTTAAGGGAGCTCATCACCCAAGAACTCCAAAGTTAAGCATGCTTGCACGGGAGTAGTCTTGGGATGGGTGACCCCCTGGGAAGTTTCTCAGGGCGCGCATGAGTGAGGACAAAGTGCGCGGTAAAGGCTCGTGGTGGTTTGTGAGGACAATACTAGAGGTCTGAAGTAACTACCTCGGGTCCTACGGGGCCGGGGTGTTACACGGAGGGAGTACGTTTTAAACTAATACATTTGTATTGGACCAGCCTGCCTTGGATCATTTATTTAATGGGAATTTCCCGGGATATGACTAAAACATATCGAGTTTCTCAAAATATGACTAGTTATGTTTTTCGACATTTGTATGACTGAAAAGAAAAAAGAAAAAGAAAAATTCGTCAATATTAAAACGTTTAATGACCAAAATACCATTATTTAAAAAATGTGCATTTTTACAATATTTACGTCCAATTTATAATGTTGCACATTATGTTGCAGTTAGTGCACGACATTACTGCACGGTATTAATGCACATTCAATAAGAATCACTGCATTTCCCGACAATATTAATTTTCTTCTCATCCACGTTACGAATTTATTATAGTTCTTTTTTATTTATTTGTAGATGTAATAACTTTAAATTAATATTTTACGTCTAGTTAAATCTATTGCATTTCATGCCGGTTTTTACTGCTTTATTGCCTTCAATTCACTGCAAATAATCAATGCACTTCCGCTAATGTTGTGACACTATCGATCTATTGCCTTTGATTTACTGCATGTTGGGATATATTATCCCGACCTATTACTGTTCAAAAGTCCAAGACTTACGTAGTACGGAGCCCAATCAGTAAGGCCCATTTTTAGCCTATCAAGCCTATTTCGGCTTTTGGGCTCATTTCGGCCCATTCGGCCCGTTAGGGTGGAGAACCCCCTTTTCCCCTATGTCTATAAATGGGGAGCTTAGCCTCCATGTAACGGATCTTTTTCCTTCTTTCCCAACTCATTTCTTCTCTCTAGAATAGCTTGCAAGACTCCATTAATGGGAGCTTAAATTGTACTATGTAATGGTGAAGAGAGTTCTAATGAGAAAGAGAGAGTTTGAACATTAGTCTAAAAAGTCCCGCGGTTTTTTCTCTTTCGGGTTTCCACGTAAAAACTGAGCTTGTTCATACACATTTATACATATATTTACTATATCGTGTTGGATTAAACACAACACTGGCGCCCTCCGTGAGAATCTATCCAAAGAGATTCGTGTGTTCTACCGTTCTTGAGTTTTTCTACAAAAACTCATACGAAGTGGAATGACTCCAGCAAAAAAGAAGAAAAAATGCTTCAGAAAAGATTCTGGGAGGTCAAGTCTGGATTTCTCCAGATCTGGGTTTGGGGTCGCCGGAGCCGTCGTCACCCTTCCCGCCGCGGTGGACCCTCCGTGATTTCAGCCGCACCAAACGGAGACCGCTGCAGCATCCCTGGTCTCATCATCTTGGTTGTAGGGGAACTCCATCGCGGCAGCACTGTTCATCGGTTAAAGCTCGGTTCTTCAACGTCGACGCAACACCGTCGTTCGTCGCCAGAAGCGAGCCGATGGTCTCTCCTCCACCGTGCCAGACGCCGCTCGAGCCACTGGGGGTCCGCTGACGCGAGCAGAGGGATCTACCAGTTGGTGATTCCTTGATTTTAGCCTTTAATGGCGATTTGGAGCTCAGGTAAGGTACACCTTGAAGCACCGCCGGACCCCCACCTAGACCGGCCTCCATCGCCGTCCTCGCGCCGCTGCAACCGCCACCACGCCATCACCACCAAGCGACGCGATCCCGCGAACGGCTGTCCTTGGCGGATAAGCTGGTGCTCTATATGTCCGGTCACAAGATATTTTGTACTCCGTATCTCAACTCCTTGGTTGTAGGGTAACCACGTCCGCAAGGTTTGAGAAGTAATGAAAGGCTAGTTCGCTTGGAGAATGTTGACAAGTCAAAATTGCAAAGGAAAAGTTTGATAGTAATAATCCTAACTATTGGAGTATTGGCGGTCCCCTCATAATAATCCCAACTATTGATTATTCCAGAAAAATCTCAACTTTAGGGACCTTCCGCTAATAATGGTCCTTATGAATAAATTAATGTAGTTTCTAAAGTAGATGAGATGAGATATAACAAGTAATCCCTACAAATAATCTCAACTTTTAGTTTTTACGCATAATTTCTATTTAAAATTCAATTTTTAAAGAGGTAATATCTGTTCATGGACCATTATTGACGGACAGTCATACAGTTGGAATTATACAAAAATAATCAGTAGTTGGGATTATTGTCAGCGGACTGACAATAGTTGGAATTATTATTTTCAATTTGTCCAATTGCAAAAGGGAGCAAAATGAGATCTGGGAACTTCTCAACTGGCCGAGCATCTCTTGCGAAGCTAAGTATCCAACATCTTAACTGCTACTCCCTAATTAAATGCCAGCTAGTATTTTTTATTACTAGTATTTTTATCACAATTATTTATTAGGGATTATAATCTCCCGAAATTAAATAGTGCGAGCGATTCTCTAAGTGATAATTAATGTCACCGTCATTTGATTAAATGACTGATTGTTGTGGGCCCGTCGGCCCGCTCCCGATCGTCTTTAATTAGCGAGCGGGGCGTATCTGAATGGCCTTTGGTAGGATAATATCCTTTTATTACCTGTTATATCACTATTATTTATTAGGGATAAAATGTCCCGAATTAAATAATGCGGAGCGAAGCTCTAGTGATAGTTAGTTCCGCCAATATTTTATTGAATATTTAATTTTTTGTGGGGCCTGTTGGCCCACTCTCGATCGGCTTTGCTTAGCGACCTCAGCGTCTCCAGAGGGTAGTGCCCCGATGACGCGTTTTAATTTGGGGGTTATGCATTAGTGCGCATGGCACCAAGTGCCCGAGCGACGATCGTACCCTAGTACCATCTGCGCCACTGAGCGAAATGATTGTGCCAAACGCGGCCTGTGGGGCCCGAGGGCACCAAAGCGCTCAACCTCGTTTTTTCGAGGACAGTGGGACCAACTTGGGTCTGAGTTTTCAAACTCACAGACCAGTGATTATTTCTATGAGACGTTCGGTAGGTTGCTAAAAGGCCCCGCCGCAAGCTGCTACGTCCAACAACCCCGCACGATGAGTCGGGCCGAGGGTCACGATAACCCATAGGCCGGTAATCGTGGATGTTGAAAAAAGGAAGCCACACAGATGGCTATACGTGTATATATTGTCGGGCCGAGCGGCCCGTTACCATGTTAGTTATGCAGTCAAGGTCGCTTGATGCACTCGAGCAAAAGATTAAATGACGCTCGGCACGAGTTCCGAAGGACGTTCCAAACCGGCTAAAGAAAAGGGTCGTGAGACGCTCATACTTCCCCAAGAGGCCGAGGGCCAGGAGGAGACCATCGCGGGCAATAACTGTAAGACGAATATCTCCACCCAGAGGTCGAGGGACGAGAGGAAACCATCACGGCTGAGAGTCGTGATACGAGCATCTCCACCCCAGGAGCCAATGTCCTAGAGGAGACCACTACGACCGAGGGTCGTGAGACCATCCTTACATCACGACCGACCTCATAGTACGCCGTGTTTACATTCAGAAGACCGGTATCATCCCCGCGTTGCGCGGATGAGAGCCGTTGCATGGATACACTTTATCGGCCTCTCATTGCCGACATCATTATATCATGACCGGCCTCTCGGCACGACGTGTTTATCCTTTGAAGACCAGCCTCGTCCCCGCGCTGTGCGGATGAGGACCGTTGCTTGATTTTTAGGTCGGCCTCTCATTGCCGACATCATTATATCATGACCGGCCTCTCGGCACGGCGTGTTTATCCTTTGAAGACCGGCCTCGTCCCCGCACTGCGCGGATGAGGACCGTTGCTTGATTTTCAAGTCGGCCTCTCATTGCCGACATCATTATACCACGACCGGCCTCCTGGCTCAGTGTGCTTTCCATGTTTGAAGAGTGGCCTCATCCTTGCTCCCTGCAGATGAGGACCATTGCTTGCTATCTCAGATCGGCCTCTCATTGCCGATATCATTATATCATGATTGGCTTCCTGGCTCGGCATGTTTTCCACATTTGAAGACCGGCCTTGTCCCCGCTCCTCGCGGATGAGGACCGTTGCTTGATTCTTTCGGGTCGGCCTCTCATTGCCGACACTATCATATCATGACCGTCCTCTCGGCACGGCATGTTTATCTTTTGAAGACCGGCCTCGTCCCCGCTCCTCGCGGATGAGGACCGTTGCTTGGTTCTTGCTGATCGGCCCCCAGGCCGACACTCTTACATGGCCACCGACCCCCTGGTACGGTGCCGTTATCATATTTGAAGACCGGCCTCGTCCCCGCTCCTCGCGGATGAGAGCCGTTGCTTGATTCGCTCTGTCGGCCCCTCATTGCTGACACCATTACATCACGACCGGCCTCTCGGCTCGGCATGTTTTCCATATTTGAAGACCGGCCTCATCCCCGCTCCTCGCGGATGAGAATTGTTGCTTGATCCTCTCTGATCGGCCCCTAGTGCCGATATTTTTACATGGCCACCGACCCCCCGGTACGGTGCCTCCATCATATTTGAAGACCGGTTTCATCCCCGCGCTGCGCGGATGAGAGCCGTTGCTCGGATGTTTTGGCCTGATTGACACTACTGTTATCTTCTTATCAGGACCGACTACTCAGTGACATTATGATTATCTGTATATCGCCCCCCTATGCCGACGACTTTCTTGAGTTAGCGATCGGGCTCACCACTCCCCTCCCGGAGGGTGACCCATTGCCTTCGCATGATGACCAGGTATTACATTGTCTCGTCATTATATTCGTTTCGGTATCCCACCACTATTAGATTTGACACCACTGGAAACCGACGAACGTTTTTCCCCCCTAAAAAAAAAAAGCGAGCCACAAAAAAAAATAGCAAACGAGCCAAAAAAAAAAAGAATAGAGGGGGACGGGCATAGAACCCGAGACTTGGGAATCCTAGCGGGATAAACCAGTTCTCTACACGAGTCTGTCGCGTGCCGAGCGTACTCCGCTTAGCAGGAAGTACATAGGACCACAGATAGGTAGTGAACGAAAAACGGGAACCCTAGCGGGGTAAACCAGTTCCTCCCCTTACTCGTTGGATGGTGAACATCTTCTGCAAAAGCGGGAGATAAGTAAGATCACGAGTGTGAGTTGAACGAAGAATGGGAACCCTAGCGGGGTAAACCGGTTCTTCCCCTTACTCGTTGGATGGTGAACATCTTCTGCAAAAGCGGGAGATAAGTAAGATCACGAGTGTGAGTTGAACGAAGAATGGGAACCCTAGCGGGGTAAACCGGTTCTTCCCCTTACTCGTTGGATGGCGAACATCTTCTGCCAGAGCAAAAGACAAGTAAGATCACGAGCGTGGGTTGAACGAAGAATGCGAACCCTAGCGGGGTAAACTAGTTCCTCCCCTTACTCGTTGGATGGTGAACATCTTCTGCCAGAGCAGAAGACAAGTAAGATCACGATTCACGAGTGTGGGTTGAACGAAGAATGGGAACCCTAGCGGGGTAAACCAGTTCCTCCCCTTACTCGTTGGATGGCGAACGTCTTCCGTGTTGTGGAAGACAAGTAAGATCACGAGTGTGGGTTGAACAAAGACGAAAAAGACTCCAAAAAAATTTAAAATTAAAAACGAAATAATAAAATAAATAAAAATAATGGAGCACAGGAATAGGAAGCTGTCAGTTTATTCTTCGGTAGAACCACAGATACGGTAGACGAACGAAGATAAGCTCCCCAGATCAGATAGGAGGGACCAGTTCTTTACCGGAGTCTGTTGCGTGCCGAGCGTACACCGCTTAGCGGTCCGTACGTAGGACCACGGATACGGTAGATGAACGAAGATCAGCTCCCCAGATCAGACAGGAAGGACCAGTTCTTTACAGGAGTCTGTTGCGTGCCGAGCGTACACCGCTTAGAGGTCCGTACGTAGGACCACGGATACGGTAGACGAACGAAGATCAGCTCCCCAGATCAGATAGGAAGGAAAGTGTCCAGATTCACGGTTTGGCTCGCCCATTCCCTTCCAGGATGGCGACGACCGTCTTATGCAGAACGATCGGCCCCTCAGCGCCATCGTGCCTGGCTTTTGTTCGGCTTGACCATTGCTTCCAGGATGGCGACGAACGTCTTATGCAGCACGATTGGCTCGTCAGCGTCATCGTGTCCAGTTCACGGCTCGGCTCGCCCATTCCCTCCAGGATGGCGACGACCGTCTTATGCAGCACGATCGGCCCCTCAGCGCCATCATGTCTGGCTTCTGTTCGGCTCGGCCATCGCTTCCAAGATGGCGACGAACGTCTTATGTAGCACGATTGGCTCTTCAGCGTCATCGTGTCTAGTTCATGGCTCGGCTCGCCCATTCCCTCTAGGATGGCGCCGACCGTCTTATGCAGCACGATCGGCCCCTCAGCGCCATCGTGTCTGGCTTCTGTTTGGCTCGACCATCGCTTCCAGGATGGCGATGAACGTCTTATGCATCACGATCGGCCCCTCAGCACCATCGTGTCCAGATTCACGGTTTGGCTCACCCATTCCCTTCCAGGATGGCGACGACCGTCTTATGCAGCACAATCGGCCCCTCGGCGCCATCGTGCCTGGCTTTTGTTCGGCTCAGCCATCGCTTCCAGGATGGCGACGAACGTCTTATGCATCACGATCGGCCCCTCAGCGTCATCGTGTCCAGATTCACGGTTTGGCTCGCCCATTCCCTTCCAGGATGGCGACGACCGTCTTATGCAGCACGATCGGCTCCTCAGCGCCATCGTGCCTGGCTTTTGTTCGGCTCGACAATCGCTTCCAGGATGGCGACGAACGTCTTATGCAGCACGATTGGCTCGTCAGTGTCATCGTGTCTGGTTCACGGCTCGGCTCGCCCATTCCCTCAAGGATGGCAACGACCGTCTTATGCAGCACGATTGGCCCCTTAGCGCCATCGTGTCTGGCTTTTGTTCGGCTCGGCCATCGCTTCAAGATGGCGACGAACGTCTTATGCAACATGATTGGCTCGTCAGCATCATCGTGTCCAGTTCACGGCTCGGCTCGCCCATTCCCTCTAGGATGGCGACGACTGTCTTATGCAGCACGATCGGCCCCTCAACGCCATCGTTTCTGGCTTCTGTTCGGCTCGACCATCCCTTCCAGGATGGCGACGAACGTCTTATGCATCACGATCGGCCCCTCAGCGCCATCGTGTCCAGATTCACGGTTTGGCTCACCCATTCCCTTCCAGGATGGCGACGACCGTCTTATGCAGCACGATCGGACCCTCAGCGCCTTCGTGCCTGGCTTCTGTTCGGCTCGGCCATCGCTTCCAAGATGGCGACGAACATCTTATGCAGCACGATTGGCTCGTCAGCATCATCATGTCCAGTTCACGGCTCGGCTCGCCTATTCCCTCCAGGATGGCGACGACCGTCTTATGCAGCACGATCGGACCCTCAAAGCCATCGTGTCTGGCTTCTGTTCGGCTCGGCCATCGCTTCCAAGATGGCGATGAACGTCTTATGCAGCACGATTGGCTCGTTAGCGTCATCGTGTCCAGTTCACGGCTCGGCTCGCCCATTCCCTCTAGGATGGCGACGACCGTCTTATGCAGCACGATCGGCCCCTCAGCGCCATCGTGTCTGGCTTAAATTGGAAGAGAGTCCTAATGAGAAAGAGAGGGCTTGGACATTAGCCTAAAAAGTCCCGTGGTTTTCTCCCTTTCGGGTTTCCACCTAAAAACTGAGCTTGTTCATACACATTTATACATATATTTACTATATCGTGTTGGATTAAACTCAACACTGCACAACACACTTTCTCAATGCATTCATTCACTGCCCATATACAACACTATATATTGTAATGCTCACTGTCCATATCAACACAATTCATTGTCTATGTTTTCAATGCCCCACAAACCCTAATTAAAAAAAAAAGAAAAACAATGAGTTGTCTTTGCCGAAAAAATAGAAAAAGAAGAAGCACAAAGACCATAAATAGGAAAAGAAAAAGAAACCGCACAAACCCTAAATTCGTTTTTTGTTAACCAGAAGAAAAACATCTTGGTGGCCTCTACAATAATCCACCGCCACCAAAAAATTTTTTAAAAAAGAAGAAGAAGATATGGCCACATAGTGAAGAATCATTGCTCCTGTCGTAAGACTATGGCCCCACCATCGTAGTGCTTGGAAGGTGAGTTCCTTGAAGCAGCGTGTGCCAACCACCAATGATGAGATTGATCCAAATCCGCCAGAATTGAAGCCCATGTGAAGATGAGAAAGACGGGGCTGGACAGCGGCGGCAGGCGGCTGGACGGCGGCACAAGTCAACTGGATGGCGCAAGTCGACTCGACGGCGGCGGCAGGCGGGTGGTGGTTGTGGGCAGGAAGGCAACGACAAGCATTGGGGGCTAGAAGTTAGGGTTGGAGAAAATGAGTAGGAGATTATGGTTTTATAGGCAGAGCCTTAAGGGTATATTAGTCCATAAATAATATTTATTTATTTATTAATTACGAAATTAATTAAATAATATTAATTTAAATATTATTTTGGGGAAAAAACAACATAAGTCATAGATTGAGAAAGTGAGAGAGTTTTAGTCATACCTAGGGTAATTATCTCTTATTTGATCGGACTAGTGGCCTTAAGCTAGAAACCGCCAATATATATTCTTTATTAATTGCAACACTTTAACTTCCGTGTTTGTCAATGCAAAACATCGACTATAATTATGTCTATTACATATCTATCTAAAAACCTTATATTTGTGAATGATGGTTGGTACCAATTTTTATGTCAACACATTGTTTGCATAAGATGTTGTACCTTTTCTTTTAAAAATTAAACTTAACCTTTTAATGTACTTAAATACCCTTACTGCCGTTAATTACTTAACTCTGCTCTTACGGCGCATAATAGGTTGTTTACAAATATTAGACCTGCAGGAAATTGAAATGCTTCCCCCAAGAAATTATAATATACTACTGACGTATTTCATACGTTGGAAGTATTTAAATTCTACACAATAATATTTGGCTTTGACCATTTGCAAATTTAATGGGTCCTCATATTAAAATTTTACGGATTTCAAATTTCTATTGAATTTTAAGGCTTTCCAAATTTAGAAATCCAAACTTTTAGTACCTATAATTGCGTTTAAAATTTATATTATAATCATTTTAACATAATTATAGTCACTAAAAGTTCACCACTTTTTCAGAAATAATATTAGATTTTTTTTCACAATAACGAGACAATTCAAATATCTTTTGAAAAATAATTATATGAGTACATAACATAATGAGGTCATTGGTGGTAATTGTAATGCAAAAAATAGGTGTTCTATTTTAAATATTTGATGATTAATTTGTCACTTAAGACCGTTAGTTACTTCTAAAAGAAAAGGGGACGTTTTTTACCTTTTTAGTAAGTATTAGTTTTTAGCGATTGCAAAGTTTTTAAAAGAAAATGTTGTAGGTGTTTGATAAAAAGATGATTGTTTGATTTAGCTCTATTTGGTATACAGGCTGTTGAGACTAATTAATGTTAGAAGCTACCGCCTAATCTGAGATGCTACCCACTGTAGCATCTCAAAAAAGATATTTGGTTTTTACAAAAACTTTTAAAAATTGGCATGCTAAACATATAAATAGAAGTTTTTAAAGACTTTTTAAATAATACAAAAGTCATAAGGTAGTGACTTATGCTTGCCAAATGATGAAAACGGTTAGCAACACAAGAGGAGGGTGAATTGTGTTTGTGTGGAATCCTGGCAGTTTTTCGCCCGATTCTAGTGTGAAGTAAAGGGAATTGCAAAAAGTAAAGTGCACAAGGATTTAACAAGGAAAAATCCCTTGGCTCAAAGGGATTAAAAAACCTCGACCTCCCTCAGAGGAATTTTAAACAACTTCACTAAAACAAGCCTTGAAAGAGTTACAAGAGAGATTCTCCTAATCTACCCTTAAGCCTCCCCAACTCTATCCTCTCTAGGAAGAGTTGTGCATCTCTACCTTTTGGGTAGAGTGCCTCTTGGCTTTATCACAAAGCTTCTCACACACACTTAACCCAACCCAAAGCAGCTACACTTAGCTAAACCTCAATAACCCAAGTACAATATGATAAAGAAAAGAAACTCTATCTAGAACTCCGCTTGAACAGTTTCAGGCGCTATGGACTTGATCTTTTCTTGAGTGAATCTCCTTGGTAATTTTCTCGGTTCAGCACTCTTCTTCCATTGTGCTTTCTTGAATATATATATTAGTCCAGATGTGTCCGTTGTGACTTCCTTATGCAAAAGAATGATTCTTGCCTTGTTTGGAAAACACCCTTCTCTTTTACTCGATCCTTCCTTGTGCATAATAATAATTGCTCCAAAGATATTTTATGCATTTATGCAAACGGATCCTTTTCTAGACAAGGCAACATTTCCAAAGATATAAAAAACTTTCTTTTTTAATAAAAAAAATAATATATAAATTGATAATTTAGTGATTACTACTTTAATATTGGGCATTATCTTTCGAGCATTGCGCTTATAGAAAGCTAGTTAATAAATATATATTTTAAAAAGTTAATATTTTTGGAATTCACATTAATAGAAATTTAATACTCCGTAATATTTTTACCCAATAACGTGATTATATATATTGGTAGAAAATAATGGTCAAAATAAGACTTGTGAATAGTGTAAAAATAACGTTGTTGCAACTCTTAAAAACGGATGAAATATACATAAACTCGATTAATACATCTTGAATTTGATGATACAAATTAGAATTTAGAAAGAGCAAACACATACATATGTTGAAAAGCTTGAACAGTGCAAACACGGAACACCGGCAGGTACCCACAATTCAACACTGATCCCCACAACTCTGGTCTCTGTAATACCTCCATTTGGACAACGAAATAAGCAAAATGAAACACATTCCTGTCTCCATTATTGTGAGCACACGTCTTATTTCCCTTGATTCGTCGTGCCACCGTTCCTGGCAATTCCGAAAAGGAAATTATAATTTATAAATATAATAAAAGGAGGAAAGTTCATGTCAGGCCGGCCTGACGGGCTGATCCGTCCGGCCGAGCCCGTTTGGGCACCTTCTCGGTGGAATTTTTTGATGAAATTCTTTGAGCATGTTCCTCATCAAGTCTAGTTTGTTCATACCAAATTTCAGCTCAAAATGCGATCGGGAAGGCATTCAAACTATATATACCAAGGACGGATCGTTTGAATTTTTCCCTTCATACACGCCCGCCCTTAACATTTTTTTGTCCGTGTCATCGACAAAAAAACCGGACGCATAACATTCATACGTACGTTTATTATCAATACTTAATTTCTAGCATTTTATGTTCACTAATTAAACATCCCTGAATTGGTCGATAGATGCACAATTGCATAGTTGAGTAACTCAAATACGAAGTAGTTTATTTTACAAAAATGTTGTTGGTAGTTTGGTACACATACTATATACACAATATGTGTACAAATTATGTGTACACCAAGCATTACTATTTATTTTAACACACTAGCTACTAGCTAGGATCTATGTTTAAGAAGCTGGACCAGGAAGCGACCCGGCTACATGATCGGGTCATGGTCAACCCGGACAATGCTATGAAACTGGTCAACCATTTAACAATATTAAACATATAATTGTATATAAAGTTAAAATAAAAGGTAATTATTTCATAATAATCAACTAATAATAATACTTACTAAACACTTTAAAGTTAAAAAAAACCCATAATATTCCAAAATACTATTTTGATCTTACTAAAATTTATAATAATACTCCATGTTTGTTACTTTTATTGGACATTTATTATATTATTTGACATGATTTTTTATTCTTAAACAAATCAGTAGTATATAAATATATTGCAATTTTATTGGTTAAAAATGCTTTAAACTTTTTTAAAAAAGGAAAAACAACAAAACCCGGGTTTGGCCCAGATTTTGCCAGGTCGGTCAGGTTTTCCGGTTTATGACCATTTCCAGGTTTTTCATTAACCAAACCCGGCTTCGGTCCGGGTTTTAAACATAGGCCAGGATAGCTAAGCTTTAAATTAATTCCGATTGATAGCAATGCTTTATTCAAAAGGATAGAGAAAAAATTGTGATAAATATTCAAATGTACAATTCCTTTATTTAATTTTTCGAAAATTACACGCTCGGTTTCACGCTGGCTGACACGTTCAAGTGTAATTATCTGAACACTAAGAATTGATTTTAATATATATTATTAAAGGGAAGTATCTTTGGCCCCAACAAATGAACTACTTACAATTCATGATCATAGACACTTCTCTTTAATGAAATTTGTGAGTGCAGAGACAATTAAATTACACTTGTAACAGAGCGTGTACATGTATCATTTTCCGTTAATTTTAATTATTATTAATTATACATATATATATACCCGGCAAATCATGATGCGGAATGACAGCTCTAGTGCTCCAAATACCGCAAGGAAAAGAAATCCGAACAGGACATGGTGGAATACGGAAAGGGTATTAGATGGGGGTAGGGCGACGAAGGCGCAGAAAGTGCCGACACAGCTGCCTACGTAGAGGAGAAGGATGAGAAGGTAGAGGAGGAACTCTAACACTCTGCCCAGCTTACCAAAGCATGGGCAAAAAAAGATTGGTGCCTGACCATGCTGGTTCCCGGGTTCAATCTGTACCGGATTCACCGGTTTACTTATGCAACCTCCCATCTCAAACCACCCGCGCCCTCCCGGCCTGCTCAATAACAGTTAATTTGGTTTCTCTACTCCAACCACGTTGCCACACTGCTCCTACCCTAACGTCTACAGTCCCATATATATATATATACATACATACATACACAAATGGAAATGAATTTCTCTACCAAACCATTTCTAATGTGAATGTAAATTTTTTTATATAAAAAAAATTGGAAGACTAAAAAAAATTGGAAGACTATAAACCATTTCTACAAATCACTTTTTTTTAATAAAGTTAGAGAAATAAAAGTTGTGATATGAATTTCTCTACCAAACCATTTTTCATGACGAATATAAACTGACATGATACGAATCACACACTTTTGTCGAAAAGGGAAACAAAACTTGATTTGGGACAAACCTGCAACAAGGAAAATAGGATAATCAAAATGGGAGGGAGGAAATACTCCGGATAACAAGATTGTGTTAGAACATACGGAGTACGTACATATTTCTTATCATTCTGCCGTAAGAGATAGAATAATTAATTGATACTTACCAAAGAATATTTTCTACTTTTCAATTAAAATTTTGCCAATTTATATTTTTAGTCAATCAATTAAATGTTATTAGTTCAATGATTGACTTTTTAAGCATATTATTTACTTTGTATAATACTCCGTCTAAAAAAGAAATGAAAATAATCTTTGTTAAAAGAATCATTATAAGCATATACAATTTATATCTTTCATAAATTTATACTCTGCATTAATTAATCATTACGCACACAAAACGTGAACGATACATGTGTGCCATGAAAGGGATAGACACATATAATTAAAACTAATAAGTAAAATATTTTTCTCTTTATTTGAATGGTCTTATATGTTTTTGGTAAATTACTAATCACAATGTCAAGTACAATGTCTGGATGTAGACATATATTGTGGTTGACATTGTTAAAAATAAGCTCACTAAAAAAAAGAGAAATGCCATGACTTTATCTCATAACGAGCCGAGTACATTCTAATATTGAAGATCAATGATCAATACCTATCTCTTTGACATTTATATTATTTAATTTAGAGTAGTAATTATGATTACTATATATACAAAGTTTAGTGTATGACCTGGCAATGTGAGTTTTTCAAATGATTTTGCAAATTGAATTTTTGAGGATATTTCGCTCACATATGTATGAAAATGATCTAATAACAACTATGGATGTTTTTACTTGGACTGTAATTTGTCCCAAACCAGATTAGATCGGGCTTGGGTAGTTATAAAAATACAAAGAAACCAGATCAGACCAGTTCAGACCAGACCAGACCAGATCGGACCAAACCAGATCGACCAGCAAATTACAATCCAAGTAAAAACATTCTATAGCGTGAAGCTAAGTACATATTTCACTTTCCTCATATTGTTAATGATACTTCTTACTTGGAGAAACACGATATATTGGCTCCCACTTTTATTAAATATTGTTGATTCTATAAATCAATAGATGATGTCACTGAATATGCAATTTGCATTCGAAAGTGTTGGCCACTTGGACACTAATGTTGATGTTTTAACCTTCCTTTTCTCTTTCTAAAAAGGAATACTACAAAGAATAAATTGGATTTATGAGTTATTCAAATGATTTCGCAACAATTGAATTTCCTAATATATTGCGCTCACGTATATATGAAAATGATCTAATAGCAACCATAGTTTGAAATACATATTTCAATTTTCATCATACTATTAATGATACTTCTTACATGGAGAAACACGGTATATTGGGTCCATCTCTAAATGTTGTTGATTCCATAAATCAATACATGATGTCACTGAATATGCAATTTGCATTTGAAAGTTCTCGCCAGTTGGACACTACTGTTGATGTTTTAACCTTTCTTTTCTCTTTCTAAAAAGGAATACATGTCTACAAAGAACAATTTGGTCTTGCACGCAGGATCGGCTATAGCATTTTTGGGGCCCTAGACTAGGAATAAAAAAATTATTCTCTTCGTTCCACTCAACATTACATGCACACTTTCATTTGAGAGTAGAATGAGAATAGTAAAGATCGTGTGGTTAATATTTGTACATAGATTGATTACTTTGTAAGGAATGTGGCGAACAAATGTTGGCAAAGTCTAATGAGATGGAGGGAGTAACATATTTTCTATAAAAAATACTTCATCATACCTACATCATTGTGTTAAATACACTTTACTTTTCCGGCTTATTAGGCTTATCGGTAATTTTTTTTCACCAAACACGTAACTTTTGATTTTGCGCAATGAATTGTGTAAGGATAAGAAAAAGTAAAGTTGAAGTTACTTTTTTTTGCTGTATTGGCTGAAGTTACAGTAGAAGATCATTTTAACTATTTCCTTTATTACATTAATAATTTTATTTTAAATATACTTTTTTTTATAAATCAGACAATGCAGCCACGTCAGACACAACTTCATAAATTTCAACAGAATCTTTTTTCCATATTTCAGAGACATACTACATTTTAACCTTTTTAGATAATACTACTTATCAACTATGTTCCACTAACATTGAAACATGAGGAGGTGGTTGATAATAAATTGATAAAAGTACTTGTATGTGGTTGATGTTAAATTGATAAAATAAAAATAAAGTAAGAATGATTTGAAATCACACCATTTTTTTCAAAATTAGTAGTATGAGACAATCTTAGTGGGACAGATCAAAATGAAAAGATGAGACAATTTTAGCAGATCGGAGAGAGTAACAACTATATAAAGAATTATGTCCCTTTATTACAAATTAAATCATATTTTTATTTCATTGAAATGGGTGGAATTGTGGAATGATTAATTTATATAGAAGCACCCAAGAAGGAAAAACAAATACAGAGTAGCTTACTTTATTTTAGGAGAAATAAGAATACTAACTAACTTTAAAAATGAGGCCCTAAACAAAATGGAGGCCCTAGGTACTTGCCTACGACAACTCCCCTCATGGCCGACTCGGATTGCACGAAATTTAATGTGTAGTAGTTAGTACGGAGTATTAAAATTCTTCTTTTTTATTAGGGAGATTCTTTTACTTTTTTTTTGGTTTAAACCACACAAGGTGGCGGGGGTGTCGGGGAACATCTCCCTAATTTATTGAAATAAAGTTCTGAGTACAAGAGATTTGAGAATACTTTTGATGAAATTGAAAGAACAAGATAAAGGACAGAAACAGAAAAATTACATCAACAATTGATTTTTTTAGGGGATCACAATTGAAGCTGAAATAGCTCTGTTAAATTTGTTGTGAAACCTGATTACTTTCTTTAGATATGACCTGAATATTTGTTCCTCCGGACGAGATAATTTAAAACGCTGAAGAGCTGCCGCCAATTTATGCGGTGAATCATGTAAGGTGTTAGAGACAGTTTTTTAATTTGTTTTTTGGAAACATGTTTCTTAATTTATTTTAGGAAACACATCGTAGTTGCTTTGGGGTTAGGATTTACTTCTCTATAAATACAAGCTATCTCCCTTGTAATCATTGTGTGTGGATCCGAAAATAGCAATAATATTCCTGGCTTGGTAGCGCCCCCAGACGTAGTCATTCGTGGCGAACTGGGTTACCAAACTTCGTGGGTTCTTCGTTATTATTTTTCGTGTGCGTAAATTAAATTCCTAACAATTGGTATCAGATCCCTGGGTTCGAAGGGAGATCTCACGATGAAAGATAATTCGAAGACACCAGTGATGCAGTTTTGACGCAACGGATTATGGATTCTGGAAGTTGCAGATCGAAGATTACCTGTACGGTAGAGATCTGTATCAACCTCTGGAAGATAAGCCGGAAGACATGAAGGAAAGCGAGTGGAAGTTGGTGGACAGAAAAGCGATGAGCATGGTTCGATTATCGCTGTCCAGAAACATCGCCCTACATACTGTCAAAGCAAAAACGATGAAGGAGATGTTGCAGATTTTGTCGGATATGTATGAAAAACCATCCGCCGTGAACAAAGTTCATCTGATGAGGCGTCTTTTTAATCTAAAGATGTCAGAAGGTACGGGGGGTGGTGGATCATCTCAACGAGTTCAATGTAATCACCACACAGTTGAGCGCGGTTGAGATAAAATTCGACGACGAAATTCATGCCCTAATTCTGCTGTCTTCTCTCCCGGAAAGCTGGAACGGAACGGTGACTGCAGTCAGCGCTTCTGCGGGGAAGGAGAAACTGAAGTTCGATGAAGTCAGAAATCTGGTTGTCAGCGAAGAAATTCGCAGGAAGGAATCAGGCTTGACTTATGGATCGGCGTTGAGTACAGAGAATCGGGGCAGAACGAAGTCGAAGTCCAAGTCAAATCGGGATAGATCAAGATCCAAATCCAAGTCAAACAGCAAGGGCAAGAAGGACAGAAGTCAAATCAAGTGCTGGAATTCTGAGGAGTACGGACACTTCAAGAGCCAGTGCAAGGAGCAGATCAAGGATCAGAAGGAAAAGACATCCGCCAATGCAGCGTCAGAATCATCGGGTGATGACTCCTGATCTTGAGCGTGAGTAGTCCGTTGGAGTCATGGGTTCTGGATTCGGGAGCCTCGTTTCATTCATGTGGTAATTCTGATGTGATGGAACAGTATACGCCCGGTAATTTTGGAGAGGTATATCTTGCTGATGATGAGCCTCTTAAAATTGTCGGGAAGGGGACAGTCCACGTGAAGACTTCGAATGGATGCATGCTAAAACTGGATGGTGTCCGTCACATTCCAGGTTTGAGACGAAACCTTCTTTCAATTCGGCAGCTGGATGAGGAAGGTTATTCAATTACATTCGGCAGCAGAAATTGGAACATCACAAAGGGAGCATTACTGGTTGCTAGAGGAAGAAGGAGGGTACGTTGTACATGACAACAAACTCGAAAGATTGCATCGATGTTATTGCCGCTGCAACAAACGATGTGAATTTGTGGCACTGTCGGCTCGGTCACATGAGCAAAAGGGGGATGAAGGAGCTGTGCTCGAAGGGCAAACTGCCCGGCCTGAAGACTGTTGAGGTTGGCTTATGCGAGGACTGCATATTCGGGAAACAGAAACGTGTCAGTTTCTCAAAGGGAAGACGAGCTATCAAACCGGAGAAGCTGGAATTAGTTCACACCGACCTTTGGGGACTTGCAGAAGTTACATCCTTGGGAGGATCCCCCTACTACATCACCTTTATTGATGATGCCACAAGAAAGGTATGGGTTTATTTTCTCAAATATAAATCTGATGTCTTTGATGCTTTCAGGAGGTGGAAAGCTCTTGTTGAGACAGAGACAGGTCTGAAGTTGAAGTGCCTTCGATCAGATAATGGGGGTGAGTATGAACTGCATGAGTTCAAGAATTTTTGTGCAGAGAATGAGGTTCGTATGGAGAAGAAAACTGATAAGTCCGTATTTAGACACACATTTGATGCGTGTTGGGATTGGATTTTGATGGTTTTCCTAGCTTTAAGGTGTTGCAAGTCTCAATTTTAGCTCAAGTTATGGTTACCAGGCGTTGGTTTGAGTTTTGTTGCATTTGGAGTCAAAATCAGGATTTTTGAGTTCGGCACTGGCGCTTGAGAAGCATTCGGGATGATTTGAGAAGCATTGAAGGTTGATCTGAGAGCCTTGGAGGTCACCGGGAGGTTTAAGATGAAAAGTTGATGACAAAAGAGCTCTAGGATTTGGCTACGGGATCAAAAGAAGACGAATAGTGCTTGAAAACGACAATCAGGATGACCTTCTGTCAATCGTTCAAGCATATCTCTTTGTAGAAACAACCAATGGAAACGATTCAAGTTGTATATGAAATCCAACTTCATGGGCTACAAATCATATGAAGACACCATTACGAGAACATGAGAGAAAGAAGGTGAAAACAGACGATGAAGTCAGATGATCTCTGCTGCGATTTCAGAATGAAACCTTCCACCGTTTTGATAATATCTCTTGATTGGATGATTCAAATCACAATCGACAAATTGGGGTGGATATATGACTTCATTATCAACAACTTTCATGAAGAAAGTTTTGTCAAATTCGAAAGTTTTATGCACGCCGAGGCGAGAAAGCAAGGGAGAGACACTGCCAGCAAACGCACGGCCGTGCGTGGGGGGTACGCACACCGTGCGTAGACCCGGGTTACGCGAAATTGAATCCCAAATCGACCCAAATTCATATTTTTCATCCTTTTTCTATAAATAAGGCCCCCATAACCCTTTTTGGGGGTGACGAACATTACAGAGAGGCCTAGGGACGAATTTAACACCGTTTTTACGCTATTTTCTTCCAAGAGCCTGAGATTATTTGTAAGTTCATCTTTTTAATTAATGACAATTATTTATATTCATCTCAATTCTGTTGATTCTTCAATTATGAATTGTGAGTAGTTTAATTAGGGGTTTGGGATTGATGAAGGGGTTAATCATGATTGATGGCTAGATTCTTGTCGGTTTAATTCCATTAATGCCGTTTAATTTGTGTTTGAATAATTTAACTGATATCTTTTGTAACCTGGAACCGTGGCTAGAATTACAATTGCTTGTAGAATAAATTAAGAGAGATCTAGTTTATTCTAGGACACATTCACACACACTTAATCGTTCGCTAAGAGATTAGTAGCGATTAAGAGGTCATAAGCTCGCTCGTCTTGGCAATAATTTAGGATCTTGTCGCATGAGAGATCAGCCTGGTCCCCTAAATTATTGTACTCTACGCCGCGGGAGCGGTAAGAACTTAGTAATGATTAACTAGGCTCAATTAAATTAAATTCATGTAATTAGGCCTGTTCTGCCAGAAATCTGGTTACCCCAGAATCAATCCATGTTCCCTTCGTCGTTAATTAATAAGAAAACCACATTTATTTTAATCGCTCATCTGCATTAGTTTTAATTTTAATTCAACCAACCAATCTCGCACATCGCATTTTATTTTATTTACTAGTTTTCATATGCGCGTTGCGCGATAGTGTAGATGCCCAATGTTGTTTAAAAAAACACCTTTACAAAATATGTTGAGTTATTATCTATTGAATTGAATCTTATTGGCATGACTAAACGTGTACTGACTTTAGTACAGTAGTAACTTAGACATAGTAGCTTTTGTTCAATTTTTACATTTAAGTTACCATATAATTACTATACTTATAGTTGCTTTAATATTAAATAAGTTTAATTCAGTTATATTTTTGAAAAAATATCTTAATTTAATTAGCAAGTACGATTGAATTATTATCGTTAAAATCTTCAACCTTCATTATTATTTCCTTGTGCACTGAAGTCAATAAAAAAGTTAAAGTTTTAAATATGTCTAGTTTAAATCTCTTCAAAATTATTTTTATTATTAATTTATTATTATAGATAATACGACCTACTATATAATTATTGTCATTATTATTATAGAATCCATTTGATAACATGAAATGAGTCAATTACCTGAATAGGACTAAAAAGTGGTCAAATTGTACAAATAGGACTATATTTTTTAAATCCCCCAGTAGGACTATTTATGTGTGTGGAAAAATATACCTTTGTAGCATTTGAAATGTTTTAAATAATAATAAACATATAAAAAATAACAAAAATCGTAAAAAAAATCCTAAAAAATATTAAAATATTTTTAAAAAAATTAAAAAATGTTTAAAAAAACCAAAAAAAAAAATGTAAAAGAAATGCAACCTCTGCCACGGTGCCACCCCAGCACAACCAACTCCCTTCACTGGAGGAAATCTGCTGACGTTTTTAGTAATGCCATAATGATGGCAGATTCATTAAAAATAATGGAATAATGAAAAGTAATAATGCTATTTTCTTGGCATTTTACAAAAAGTGGCATAATTTTCACCAGTCGGAGGTGGTGGTGCTGGGAGGCAGTGGGAAAGGTATCCATATTTGTTTTTAAATTTTTCTATGGGTTTTTATTATTATTTTTTATTTTTATAAAAAATAAAATTAGAATTTTTTATTTTGTAAATAGTTTATCAATTTTTTTATACATTGTATTATTATTATTATTATTATTATTTACTCCTGATTTTATTATGAATTAAAACATTCATTATGAATTAATACCTTTAGGGGGTATTTAGGGTAGAAAATCAATGTTTAGTCCTATTTGGAGAAATTAATATGTACTATGTAGTAGTTTTGTTTGTGCTTTTTAATGACTCTTTAGTCCTATGTAGGACAATAACCGTATTGAAATTAGCAGGATCTGTTGAACCCGGAAAAATTGATGAAATTTTGGCCGAAGTGCTGAAATGTAGGACAATAACCGTATTTGGTTTATTTTTATTAATAATTTAAAGGAAAAATTATATGAAATAGTGGCCAAAATGATATATAACTTTACTTATTTTGACTATTACATCATTGGACATGCCAAATATATAAAACATTATGTTTGATTGAATATATGATTTATAAGGCTGATAATTTTTATTTAGAAAAGATTGAAAAGTTGAACACAGAGAGTTGAACACAGTCACACAGAGGTTATCAAAAGGCTTGAGATTATAATACCATAAATAAGAGCACAAAATAATAATCTTAATTAAGGCTGAACAAATTAATCGAAAAATCAAAACGGACTGAGAATGGCTGAAATTCAACAAAAGACCGGACAATTTCTTAAAATCTTATAATTGTCAATGAGGGTAAGGGTATTTTAGGGATGAAAAAAATGTTGGTGTAATCATTTAACTTTATGAAGTTGTACATTGTGTAATGCAACGTGTACTCTTTTATTGGGATTTAGTTCTCCGTTTAATTTCCGTTCATGTCTCCCGTTTGTTCCCCCCTCGGTTAGCTTCAGCCTTCAGGTATCACGCATCGAAGGTGTGCTTCAGCCTTCAGGTCCAGCTTATTTCGACGCTCAGCCGCCCTGACCTTTGTATCACGGAACAGGTCTCTCAACCGCGCCCTATCCACACCGACCTAGCTCCCATCGTTTCCGTCTTCTCGTCCCAACTATCCAGGTTTATTTCCATTCCATTTGTTCGTTTTTTTGCTCAGCTCTTCATCTCCTTCCTCATTAATACCCATATTATTATGTTATTGAATGCCAACCAGTAAAACCCTAGCAACCCCAACGGCCTCCGTGACTCTATTTGGGTGTGCCATTGAGGTTTGTCCGAACAACCAGCGTTAGAAAATGACGACCAACGATCATACGGTGCTTCAGCTTTTGTCTCATAGTGCAATTGATTGTTCTAATTAATGATGTTCACAAATATGCAGGCATATATATTCCACCTGACTATAACCTTAGAAGGCTTTTGTCTGAGACTGTAAACAACATTCCAAAATATCTCCACCAGAATTTGATAAGCTTGTAAATGATGGTCTTCAGGATCAATTGCTCTTACTATATCTTTCGAGCATCACCAGAACACAACTTAGCATGGCTGAAAATTTGAACACTGCTACTCAGATCCTGTAGCTCTAAAGTCCAACCTTTTGCAAGTCATGCCAGTTTGCTAGTACCCAACTCTGATGATTTTGATGATGCCATTATACTTTGCACTAGTATATTGTGTCTAATTTAATTCGTGTAATAGTATTTAAAGTTATCCAAAAGTGACACAACAAATGTACAATGTTTGTACCAAATAAAATATACTGGAAAGAATAAAATGCAATAAGGTAAAAAAAGTCTTTATCTTACATGGATATTTAAATCCAACCAGTATAATTTTATCTGATACATAGATTAATCATGTCACGTCAAAAGATCAACTAGTAAAATATGTGACAAATAAATAATGTAAGATTTGTACCAAATAAGTTGTACTGGAAAGAACAAAATGCAATAAGGTAATCTTCATTTTACCTTAAATGGGATATTTTAAAGATCCTACCAGTACAAAATTTGTTTGGTACAAAATAACCTGAGTCACATATTTTACTACACAAGTATAGCTGGTTCACACACTTTACTACACGAGTGTAGTTGCAAGACAAAGCCAAGACCTAATGAATAGGTAAAAAGCGAAGAAAAGGCCTAAGGTATGGGTTGACATTTCGTACAAAGCAAGTTGGCCTTCAAGCAGCACAAAAGACAAATTCTTATCCTGCTCCAACACCAGAAGACGAAAGTACAATACTTTGGACGTCAAGGATTAAATCCTCTTAACCAACGGAGGAGATTAATCTACTGGAGAAGCCTATAAAAGTAGGCAGAGGCATGAGTTCAAAAACCAAGTCATTGAGTTCAAAGCAAAGAGATTCTACAATCACAAAGTATATCTAGCAAAGGAGAAAGTGCTTGATCACAACTTCACTCTCTACTTTGACTCATGCTTCACTAAGCTCTTAGACTAGATCATACATTGCTATATTTTTAGAGCTTAGATTTTAGTTGGTGGCCAGAAATTCCTTTTATTTTACAAGTGGTTGTAAACACTTAGGAGAACAGTTGTTCGGATCCTAAAGTGTGGTTAGATAGATAGAGTACCTTTTGATCCCCACTGGATCATTTGAGAAAAGTCTAAGGACTGAGTAACTTTGCATGAGTGGTGTCATACTCATCGTGAAAAACCTTCAATCTAGGCCTGAGTGTTGTAAAGGCTAGATTGGCACTAAGTGTATTGGGCTTAATACTTTAGTGGAAATCCATCTGAAATAGGGTGGGACTGGATGTAGGAGGATTACACCACCTCTGAACCAGGATATATCATATGTTGATTTTCTTTTACTCAACAGAGCACACACCCAACACTTCTCACTAGAGGGATTGTAGTTTGCCAGCAGCATCCTGAGCAGTAGTCTTAATTGACCCTACTACTTATCCTACTGCTTAATAACTTACTTTTTCTTGAGACAATTGTTTCACACGAGCTTTGGAATACCACTATTAAAAGGTTTGGTTTGCCAGTTCTCAGAAATACTTCTTTCATACTTAACAGGTGACTAGCAGTTTCCTGAGTCTACCCAACTGCTCAGATCTCTGCTCAGGCAAAACCCCTTTTCATCTCCAGCTCAGCACATATTCATTAAGCCCTCATCATTCTGTACAAGGCCATATAATCATCAATCCCAAACTCCTATTTTCCACTAGCAGTTGCCTCAGCAGTTCCCTGCCATCCAGGCAACTGCCAAGCCAACTGCTCACTGTTTAAAGTCCAAACATCACCCAAACTAGAAAGTTGTCTCATACTGATAGTCAAGAGGTTAAAGACTTCCGCTGTGCATCTATTAATCTCCCAAAAGATTATAGATCAACTCATCTAGAGGGGAAGAGTTCTTAAAGTCGCAAAAAGCTTTAAAAGTCTATTCACCTCCCCCCTCTAGACTTTTACCTCTATCCGGGACCATCACAGTTGTTACACAGATGGTTTCTTATGGGTCTTCAAGTGTACCGTTGGGTAGTCACTTCAAGTTTAGCAAGGAAGACTCACCAAAGAACAAGGAGGAGCGTGCTCAAATGCAGAATGTCCATACACATCGGCAGTTGGCAGTATAATGTACGCGATGGTGTGCACAAGGCCAGACATTGCACATGCAGTGGGAGGAGTGAGTAGATTCATGGGAGACCCCGGGAAAGAACACTAAGAAGCTGTGAAGTGGATCATGAGGTATTTGAAAGGTACTTCTTCTAATGCTTTGTGTTTTGATGGGAAGAATGTAGAGCTGCTGGGACATGTTGATGCAGACCTGGCATCGAATGATTCAGATGAATCGAGGAGCACCACCGGGTATGTTATTACATTTGGTGAAACGGCAGTTTCCTGACTTTCACAGTTGCAGAAGATTGTTGCATTATCTACCACTGAAGCTGAATATGTGGCCATTACGGAGGCAAGTAAGGAGATGGTGTGGCTTCAGAATTTACTTGGGGAACTTGGGAAGGAGTACAAGAATAACATTCTTTACAGTGACAGTCAAAGTGCTATCTTCTTGCCCAACAACTCAGCTTTTCACAAGAGAACCAAACACATTCGGTTGAAGTATCACTACATCCGTCATCTTCTGGGGATAGAGGCATTGCAGCTTGTGAAGATCCGTGGGAGTGAGAATCCAGCAGACTTGTTTACTATGGTGGTAACCTTGGAGAAATTGATGCTTTGCATAGCTTCAATTGGCCTGGGTACTTGAAGATGAAGGCCGGCGCTACCATGCTTACAAGGGAGGTTTGAAGAAGACAGTCTCTAGGTGGGAGATTGTAAGGTGTTAGAGACAGTTTCTTAATTTGTTTTTTGGAAACATGTTTCTTAATTTATTTTAGGAAACACATCCTAGTTGCTTTGGGGTTAGGATTTATTTCTCTATAGATACAAGCTCTCTCCCTTGTAATCATTGTGTGTGGATCCGAAAATAGCAATAATATTCCTGGCTTGGTAGCGCCCCCAGACGTAGTCATTCGTGGCGAACTGGGTTACCAAATTTTGTGTGTTCTTCGTTATTATTTTTCGTGTGCGTAAATTAAATTCCTAATAAATCAAACTCTCGTCGACTGGATAAAGAAAGTAATATGTTTCATTTTGAGGTTTTTTGGAGTTGCTTCTGGTGATCATCAGCTGAGAGTTGTATCCCACCTCGTAGTAAAGTTGTTTATCTTCTGATGTATCGTTGTGTGGATTTATCGAGTTCTTGTTTTTGTATTTTCTTCTTTTTATCTGTGTGAGCCCGTCTAGGAGTTCTTCATCAACATATTGAGGATCTTTCTCACCTGAAACAAAAAAAGAAGCAGTATGTCCGTCCTCAGAAGTGATTTCATCACGGGACATTTGTGTGACCAGTGTAGCAACTGCAAGTTTTGGATCAGAAGAAATGTCATCATATCCAGTTTGGGCCAAGCAGAAGGTTACTGCCTTGTTACAGGTGGCCACCGGTAGGGGTGGGCAAACGGGTCGGGGCGGGTAATTTACGGTTCTGATTTTAGGAAAAGGGAAGCGGGGCGGGGCGGGTAATAATTAATATAGGGTTGGGCCGGTTCCTAGATTCCAAAATAATGGATACCCGGACCGGCCCGTTAAAATATAATTTATTTTTTATTTTACCCAGGCCCATTAAGTGAGTAAATCTGTAACCCGCTCACCCGCATCTTTACTTTCCAAAACAAAATCGTATAAGCCAATCAAGCCATGTATGGGGTGTTTGGAACTGATTCTGCTTCTGCTTCTTTTTTAAAAGCAGAAGCAGAATCAGTTTTCAGAAGCTAGTACCTCCCAGCTTCTAAAAAAAACTGATTCTAAGAGTAAGGGTCTGTTTGCAACAGCTTCTGCTTTTAAAAAAGTGCTTTTTTTAATGAAATGGGAAGAAGTGATTAAATAAAAGTTGATAGTGTTTGAGAAAAAAGTGATTTTGAAAAGTAAAAGTGGATAGTGTTTGGTAAAATAAGTGATTTTTGTGTAATAGAAAAAGTAAAAGCACTTTTGATGCGGAAGCCGAGAAAAATAAAAGTTGTAGTGTTTGAGAAAATAAGTGTTTTTTTAAAGCCAAAAGCTGAGAAGTGCTTTTTTAAAAGCAGTTGCAAACCAACCCTAAATTAGAGCTCCAGAAGTGCTTCTGGAATTTCACCCAAACACTCCAGTTTCTGCGTCTGCTCCTTAAAGGAGCAGAATCCGTTTTGAAAATCAAATCCAAACACCCCTATGTTCCTCAATTTCTAAATCCATAGCAGTGTGTGAGTCTCTTCTATTCTCTAATCTAGCTATGGCACCAAGCTAATAACCTATGAGTTCTCAAGTTTCAAGGTTGAACACAGAGGGCCACAAACTCCTCACTCCTTAAAGACGGAGAACTCATTTGCCCTCATACGCACGCGGTTTGTCACACAGCCGCCGGACTTAATCTGTCACGCAGCTGCCGAACTTACGGTATCACGTAGCCAGAGATACTCCTCCCTCCTTGAAGGTATGTGTTTTACTTTCATTATTGCACCAATTTTTTTGTCAAGGCTCATTTTCTCATGTTATTAGAATCTGGTTTCTCTTGTGAATATTGCAGCAGGCACTGGTTTCTCCCTCTGGGTATTATTTTTGTCAATAAATTTTTGTTTCAAAAGTACTAAATATGCTATACAAATTACAAATAAAACTGCTAGTCATTCAATTTGTAATATCTCTGCCTTTAGGCTATGATTTAGGCCTTTTATTTTGGAGATTGACTCACCTATTGTGTAGTGAGTCATTTTATTTGAGTTGCAGTTATGAACATCACAAGCTGTACATAAATACAATGTGTTGCTTTGCTTGATTTATGATTTAATTTGCCTATTCCTGTCTTTGCTTGATTTGGATGTAATGTGTAAATTTTCTAAAGATGCACCTGGGTTATTTCAAATTATGATTATAGTTTTTTGTATTCTTTTTTCCCTTACAGATTTAGCAAAGGATGCTACGAGTTCACTGGATCATGAAGTGATACATGATGTGCAGATTGTGCGATGTGCTTCATTTTTTTAATTTTAATCTGAACTTAGATTTTTGAAGTGATGAATATTTTGTACTTTTTGGAGTATGTCACATTGTTTACATTAAGAGGAAGTTGTATACTTGTATGTACTTTTTAAATTTGGGCTTTGGAGACAGTATTTCGAGATGTTTTTATTTTTTGCTATCAATTGTTATTTTTCTTTTGTATGAAAAGAACCGAAAAACTCGTACCGTATTACCCGTATCAAACGGGGCGGGTTAGGTCCGGTTCCCATAGTTGTGATTGATGTACCCGCCCCACCCCTACCCGTTCAAAAGAACCGTAGGTTCCTAAAAATTTTAGAAAACCCGGACCGTGCCCAGCCCTAGTCACCGGCGGCTCATCAGAATCTGTTCGTGTACAATTTCTGTTCGTAGCAATGGGGCATTATTATTTTTTGCATCAGGAAGGAAAACATTTGTATGTGGCCTCTGGTGATCATCATAGCCACACAAAGTATAGGAGTCTGGACTGCACAATCATAAGAGGCATCAATAGGGGTTGAACTTGGGGCAGCAGCAGCAGCATGGTTAAAAATTTCAGTACTGATTGGGGCAGCCACAACACCGTTAGAAGCAACCGGGGCAGCCACACCCAAATCAGTAAAAACATGTTCAAGAGATGCCTGAACTTCACAGTTAGCCAGGGCAAAAAGATTAGGTGCTGGATCAGATTCTTTTGCTTTGGCATTATCAAAACCATCACAATGTATATTGCCAGCTTCATCAGCCAATAAGCTAGAATCGGAATAGGCACTGGGAGCAGCAAGCACGGGGGCATAGAGTTTAATATCAGCACAACCATTCGGTTGTTTATCAGCTGGGACTTCGGGAAGGACGAGGTTAACCTAGATATCACTACAGTTTCTAGAAACTATAGGATTAACAGCTTAAGAGGGTTCACACTTCACATCAATAGTCTGGTGATTGGCACCAGAATTATCAGAAGAACATTCACTCAAACGAGCATAGGCATTAGGATCATCCGGGACAGTTTGGGCCTTGTGATTATCTGTAGTTTTGACATCTAAAGCTGCCTTAGCATCTTGAACTTCATTGACCAGAATAATAGGGACTTTAGGCAACATGTTTTCCTTTGGACATTGAGAGCCAGTGCGCCAAACCGAAAGCAGGCTCTACAATAAACAGGTAAGTTTTCGTACACAATGGTCTGCAAAAAGCCATTTTTCCCCGTTTTCAATCCAATTTTTTGGGGGTAGGGCTTGTGTGATATCAATTTCAACACAAATTCGAGCAGCAGAGGGTCTAGAGAAGTTTGTTGTAGGGGCGTCTATCCTAATCGGTCTCCCGAGGAGTTTAATTACTACTCCGTCCCACTATGTTTGGGACAAAGAAGTGTGACACAAATTTTAAGAAAAAGTGGAATTATGTGGTTTGTGTTGAATTGATAAAGTGTGAATAAGAATTGATAAAGTGTGAATAAAGTAAGAATGAATTGTAACCACTCAAATATTGCCAAATATGGTATGCGACAAAATTAATGGGACAGACAAAAAAGGTAAAATGGGACAAAGTTAGGGGGACGGAGGGAGTAGCTATTAGAGTATTGGGTGTAGAGCCTTTACGTCATGAACATTTTTTGTGTGAATAGGGTTCCCTCCCAAATATGTCAACATTATGGATATGTTCATTATTCCATAAAAAAAAATCCAAATTCAATATTTGTGCTCAGATTTTTCAAACCCGAAAATAAATATTGCAGGGAGTTGGTGAATGTTGTCCGATTTCAATTGGCCATTGAATAGGTTGCACTGTTTATGAAGGCCGGTTGTACTGTTTGGGAAAGATATCAAATCTCTTTCATGTGGTTGAGATTGATAGTTGGTGAGATTTTATTAAAGTACCATGCTCCTATTGGTTCAACCGCGTGGGCAGCTCTACTTTAGTACGTGGAATAGTTAGAATTTAGGATTGCTTGATTTCTATTGGATGGGATGGGCGGTGCTATAGTAATCTCTTTTTTTGTTTCTATGTTCAACAGCCTATTTAAATACAAGGCCGATGCAAGCACGTTCTCCATTCGCAGACCCTAAAACTAATACTCCGTATCTTTTTACGGTTCTACCTACAGTGCTGAAGATTGGATATCTTCTCTAATCTGTAATTTAGTTCAATTAGCCACGACAAGGACTAATGTGTTGTGGCCCATTCTTGATGGTGCCCATGCATTTTCTGCTCTAAAAGCAGGACATACTCATAGGTTTCATTTTCCGATTTACAAGCACAAGAATAATCAAAGGACATCAGGAATTGGTACACTTTCACTCATATCCCTGAATCCTGATTAAATTTTTGTCGTATAATTGTATTTTCAAACTAATGGTTCAGAAATCCACAGGGCTCAGACATTTACTCACATTCCTGATCAAGACTTTCGGGCTCAAAGATCGACACACTCATTCCTGATTCCTCATTCAATGTTTTCAGGTCTACCAAGAAAGCTTATAGGAGTGAAGTCGTTTGTTCCAAAATTTAGTGTTTATATTAATTTTCTTCTGTATTTGTTTAAAAGTAATCTATATTGTTTAGATTATTATCAGTCGTTTGTTTATATGACTTAAATAAGTGTAGCAGGAGTAACATGACTACATTTGGATAATAGAGTAAGATTCAGACACATACCTGAAATCTTTGTTGGTGACATTCATTTCCTATTTCTATCCTATATCTAATTATTACATCATAAACTTTACCAGCTAGGATCACAAATGGATTCAATCAACAATGCGTGTTATGAAACTACAAAATACCCAAAAAATCGACACTCAACTTCCTGCAAAATACAAAGGGTTTAGAAAGTCAGCAATTTCTTAAAGTGGGCATGAGATGTGTAAAGGACTATACGTTTCATTATAGGTTGATCCATTTAATTATGCATATTGATTAAGTGAAAGATAGAACAAAAAACAATACAGGGTAACAAATTTCCACTTTTGAAAGACATTTTGTGCGTATAAATCCAGTCATGAAAATTCATCTATGAATTTCCTTTGGTTTTTTTTTTTTGAAAGTTTGTCAAGTGAGAATCACCTGATTCTAATTAAAGAGAAAAAAGTGTACAATTTTACCATTCTGCTTGAATGACCATATAGGACATCAGGACGTGTGACCACATGCTTCTGCACTACAGTCACCCTCCTTTCCCGATCAAAACAGTGGTATACCTTAATTAAGTAAAGAGTATTTATCATGTGATAAATAAAAAAATAAATAAATCTATTAATAAATTGAAAATTGAAGTTGTATGAGATAAGGGTGACCTGCCGAATGGTTTGTAATGTTTACTTGCTTCATCAGATGAGTCATTAGCTGTGTTTCTTCATAGAGGGTCCCGGTCTGATTTCATTTGTAAGAACCATGAGAAGAAAAGATGGGAATGAATGAAAAGGAAAAGTGACTGTTTATTTGGATTTTATTATTAAGATAAGAGACCAAACTAGTGGTTTTGACATGTGAGAGGCTAAAAATTCCAAATAGGAATAGTTTGATACTCCGTAAAAAATAACACAATCACGTGAAAAAAAGTGTGATAAATAAATTTGATGATAGAGATCATATGTAGAATCTACAATCCCAACTAAGGTTGCTTTATGATCATAGAAAATCATCAATCAATTGGCTAGAGATATATACAGACATAGTGCCAATTGAATCCCGCTCAATTGGCTAAAGAAAATCATCAATCAATTGGCACTATTACTTAATACTCCCTCCGTCCCAATTTGTTTTGCAAAGTCAACAATTTTTGGTCAACCAATAATAAAAGTCAACCCTCCGTATGGATAATTAATTCAATTTTTAATAATTAAAATTTACATATTCAAAAACTACATTAAAATCGCTTCAAAGTTGTAAACTCCAAATTAGAATATAATTAAAAATTGACATCCTAATTAAGTGAACAAAACGAGACTGTTTGACTAAGAAAAGTCAAATTTGCAACTCTTTTTGGAACGGAGGTAGCAGATCTTATTCAAACGGCTGTGAAAATATATCCGCAAACGATATCTCAAAACTTTCACCAATACAAAATACTTCGGCTAGCCAGTTTAGGTTAGAGAATTTACCCTAAATAGGACTAAAAACGTTTGTAAATTCCAAAATGGGACTGCCATGTTTTTAATTCTCAAAATGGGACTAATTACTGTCATGTTTGGCAGTACCGGACTTTAAACATGGCAGTATTTTCCAAACTTGACAGTAATTACTCCTGTTTTGGGAATAAAAACATGACAGTCCTATTTTAGAATTCAGGAACTTTTTTGGTCCCATTTGAGGAACTTTCCCTTTAGGTTATGAAACTAGAGTCCTAGTCGAACTCTCATCACTGCCTTTACCACAAGGATACTCCTAGCTGAATTCTTTCTCTCGTCATGCCATCCCCATTCATGTTCGATTATAAATAGGGGCGATATCAAACTGCAAGGCGTTCTATTTATAACTCCGCTGCAGATCCTAAAATTCAGCAACTCCATAGTCCATAGAGCAAGGAAAGGCAGAAGGTAAAACCTCTGTTAATTTTTTTTTATTATTCTCCCTTCTTTTGGCGTTTTGCAGGGAAGTTTCTTGTAACAAATTCAGCTCCCTTGGTGGATGACGATCAACGTCTGCTCCTATCACAATCGATGATGATTTGTTGCTGATTTCTGGCGAGAGAGCTCTGCAGCCAAATTCTTGTGAGGACGTTGTTGCCTCCAGAGGTCAGTGGTCTGCGGCTCTGTTAAATGTCCCACACCGGAAACGTTTGGATGAACAAAGTGCTATATTAACACACGGGCTACTCCTCCTATCAGGTTGACCTTTTAGGATGGAACCCCGGGTTTAACATGCTGTTGAATTGTATTGGCCTATCCCCATGTTTCATGTTTGCCGAAAAGGAGCTAGATCGATTGATCACCCGTGCTGCTGATTTTTTTTCCCAGATTCACTTCGTTCGTTGACCAGAAGATCAAACCGATTGCCAGTCATTTGGAATTTCCGGAAAAGAAAAATGTCATCTCTGCCTCTGTTGCTCTTTCCCTTTCATAGTTCCATCCAAGAAGAGGAGGTGTAGATCGATGGTTTCACTGCTATGCTCTCGTTCGAGGAAGAAAACCAGAGAAAGGAGTCTATCAAAGGAGCAGTTCGATCTCATGTTTATTTTAAGTTGCTGGGAACTTCAATCATCGGGAGAGAATTTGCTGGAGTGTTTTGAGCCTGTTCAAAAAGAGATATTTTCCTGTTTTCTATTTCTGTTTTTGTTCTCCAATTTTCTGTTTTTATTTTTCAGTTTTTCTATCTCCAATTTTCTGTTTCTATTTTTTAGTTTTCCATTTTCAAATCTGAAAACATATTTATCAATTTTTTCACTCAGTTCTCCAATTTCACACCCTTGACCCCTACCCCTACCCTTACCACGATCTTACACTCTACACATACTCCCCCACAACCCTTCATACCCACCCATACCTACTCGTAGGGGTCGGGGTAGGGAAGTTATGGGTGGGGGTGGGGTAAGGGGTATGGTCGGGGTGAGGTGGTAAGGTCTAGGGGTAGGGGGTTGGGTGGGGGTAGTGGGTGGGTTAGGGTCGTGGTTAGGGGTAAGGTAGGGGTAGGGTAGGGAGTTGAGATAAGATGGCGGTAGGGTGGGGCCGGGACCAGGGTGGGGCCGAGGTAGGGAAGGGGTAGGGTGGGGGTAGTGGGTAGGGTTGGGGTATGGTAAGGGTAGGGTAGGGAGTTGGGATATGGCGGTAGGGTGGGGCCGGGGCCGGGGCCGGGGCCGGGGTGGGACCGAGGTAGGGAATGGGTAGGGTGGGGGTAGGATGTCGGTTAAGGGTGGGGGTAGTGGGTAGGGGTTGGGGTAAGGCAGGGGTAGGGTAGGGAGTTGGGATAGGATGGCGGTAGGTGGGCCCGGGATCCGGGTTAGGCCGAGGTAGGGGAAGGGTAGGGGGTAGGATGGTGGTGGGGGTAGGATGGCATAGTACGATGGTGGGGGTATGATGGTAGTTGGGTGGGGTCGAGGTAGGGGGCATGCGGTAAGGGGTAAGGGGTAATATACGGGTGAGAGTAGGATAGGGTGGGTCGGGGTGGGGTCGAGGTGGTAGGGGGTGGCGGTAGGGTAGGGTGGATCGGGGCGGGGCCGATGTAGGGGGCAGGGGGTGGGGTAGGGTCATTATAGGAAAAAATGGGTACGCGGGGTGGGGTTGGGTGTGTAGGGTAGGGTAGGGGTAATGGGTAAAGTACGAGGATGGAGGTACCGAAATGGAATCGACATCAGAGCGGGACCGGGCCCACCACTAGGTGTAAGTATGCACATTCATTGCAGCGGCACTGTGGCATCTACGTTTTCCAAATTTGGAAAACTAGTAGAAGTCACTTTTCCAAATCTATTTATATATAAGAAAAGAATAGGCTATTTAAAATACAATTTTGCCCTTAATGAATCCTAAGTGTCTAACTCTCCTCCATTTTCTCATTTGCTCTAACAATGCCACGTGGTCATTTTATTCAAAGTACCGAACTTCTCCTCTTTTGGAATAGAAGGAAGCTGCGGCAGGAATGCAGTTGTGGGGGGCAAGCAATAAAAAATATATCAGATTTTTAAAGTGTTATAACTTTTTCATTTTTAATCAGATTTTTACAAAAAATATATCAAAATTCATAATTTTTTATGATCTTTCATTTGATATCAATATTGACTATATAAAATATAATTTATTAACAGTCTCTATAATTATGATTAAAATTATCTCTATATATTTTCTGATCTATTTTGTTGTATGAATTGGGAAAATTACTCTAGAGGATCACTTTTACCTACATTTCATATAATTTTTTTTCTTTATTTCATTAATAAAAGTAATTTAAATTAAATTTATCCATACACCAAAAGATTCAACTAATTCTACCACTTCCCTCAAAATTTCATCCATTTCAATAGATTCAACTAATTTTAGTACTACTAAACGGTCTCCAAAATCCAAAATCAGACCATAAAAGGAAAAATCTTAAAGTACTAAATTTATTTAAGAAAACCTTCTTAAATTATTTTATAATTTGATGTTCACTCATTTGATATATAAAAACTCTGCAAATGAAATCCGATAAGCCAATAATAGAAAAAAATTCGAGTTGGTCTATTTAGTTCTGTTTTGAGTTGGTCTAAATCGAAGACGGTGAGTGATTTGAATTCATCAATTGCAAGATTTTAAAAATCTAATGGTATTTTCATTTTCATTTTAAATTAGTTTTTTACCAAAAAATATATATCAAAATTCATTAGTTTTTATGATCTTTCATTTGATATCAATATTGACTATATAAAAATATAATTTATTAATGGTCTCTATAATTATGCTTAAAATTATTTATATATAATTTCTGATCTATTTTGTTGTATGAATTGGGGAAGTTACTCTAAATGATCATTTTTACCTACATTTCATATCATGTTTGTCTTTATTTCATTAAGAAAGGTAATTAATTTAAATTAGATTTATCCATACACCAAAAGATTCAACTAATTCAACCACTTCCCTAAAAAATTCATCCATTTCAATAGATTCAACTAATTTTAGTACTACTAAACGGTCTCCAAAATCCAAAATCAGACCATAAAAGGAAAAATCTAAAAGTACTAAATTTATTTAAGAAAACTTTCTTAAAGTATTTTATAATTTGATGTGCACTCATTTGATATATAAAAACTTCGCAAATGAAATCCGATAAGTCGATAATAAAAAAAACATCGAGTTGATCTATTTAGTTCTGTTTTGAGTTGGTCTAAATCGAAGACGGTGAGTGGTTTTTACAATTTTTACAAAGTATTTTATAACTTTTTCATTATTTATTCAATTTTTACAAAAAACTATATCAGAATTTATAATTTTTTACGATCTTTCATATGACACCAATATTGCCTATATTTTTTTACGATAATTTTTTAACCTTAAAATTTTGTCACTTTTCTTTTAAAGTAATAAATTTGTGGTTCAACCTCTTTTGATCTCCTCTACACAAACATCAATTACACATTTTTAAAACCCCCTTTTTTCTCTCAATAGTAAAAACATTTTCATTAGTGGTCCATTTTATACAAAAGCATATCAAAATTCATAATTTTCTTACCTTACAACGAATTATTTACTTATATAATGAAAGAAATGATTCCTATCATATGGCCAAAATAAGTATTATGGTCATATATTTTTAGCTATATAGGGCTTTAAGGCATAAGATAAGCCGTCTAAGACAATTGACTGAGAAAATTTTCTCTCTCACACGTAGTTATTTGGTATAAGATAAAATAAGATGAGGTAAGTCGCCTAAAACTCGAGCGGGAAAATTTTATCTCATACGTAGTGCTTTTAGGCATAAGATAGGCCGTCTAAACAATTGACTTGAAAAATTTTCTCTCACGCGCGTAGTACTTTTAGGTATAAGAAGATCATATAAGATGAGGTAAGCCAACTAAAACTTGAGCGGGAAAAGTTTCTCTCCCATACATAATGCTTTTAGGCATAAGAAGAAGATAAGCCGATTAAAACTTGAGCAAAAAGAATTTTGTCTCATACATAGTGCTTTTATGTATAAGATAAGAAGGCTAACTATTCAGCGGGATAATTTTCTCTCATATGTAGTGCTTTTAGATATAAGAAGATAAGCCGGCTAAAACATCAGCGGGAGAATTATTTCTCTATTACGTGATGCTCTTAGCTATAAGATAAGCGGACTAATAATTGAGTAGAAGAATTTTCTCTCCCATACGTAATGCTTTTAGGCATAAGGTAAGACATCTAAGACATTGACCGAGAAAAATTTATTTCTCATACGTTGTGATTTTAGGAATAAGAAGTAGATTAGCCGACTAAAACTTGAGCAGAAAATTTTTGCCTCTCATACGTAGTGCTTTTATGTATAAGATAAGAAGGCTAACTATTCAGCGGGATAATTTTCTCTCATATGTAGTGCTTTTAGATATAAGAAGATAAGCCGGCTAAAACCTCAGCGGGAGATTTATCTCTCTATTACGTGATGCTCTTAGCTATAAGAAAAACAGACTAATAATTGAGCAGAAGAATTTTCTCTCCCATAAATACACAATGCTTTTAGGCATAAGGTAATACATCTAAAGCAATTGACCGGGAATTTTTTTATCTCTCATACGTTGTGCTTTTAGGCATAACAAGTAGATAAGCCGACTAAAACTTGAGCAGAAGAATTTTGCCTCTCATACGTAATGCTTTTATGTATAAGATAAGAAGGCTAACTATTCAGCGGGAGAATTTTCTCTCATATGTAGTTCTTTTAGATATAAGAATATAAGTCGGCTAAAACTTCAGCGGGATAATTATCTCTCTATTACGTGATGCTCTTAGCTATAAGATAAGCGGACTAATAATTGAGCGGATGAATTTTCTCTACTATATGTGTTAAGTATTATCCATCTCTCCAAAATTCATTCTAAAAATTTGTAGTTTTTTTACTCTTCGAATGTTGTTTTTAATTTATTATATAGATTTGTTGAAAAATTTGAGAGCAAACAGTGTATTACTGAATTTGTTGTTAACTAGGTTATTTTTGGGTTATATGAAACATGATTGTATTTGTGATATAATATGCATCATTGATAGGTGTACTATGCATTCATTCAGTAATATTTAATTAGATACAGAGTATATATGTCTTTTGTGTTGTTAGTTAACTTGTTTCACTTCCAACCGGTTATTACTTGAGTCAAAAATCATCACTAATATAGGTCTGCTATTAATTAAGCTTGTGTGTCATCTTTCATGTACTCATTCGGTCTAGAATATATCATTTTTTTTAATTTGATTCAAATAGGTTTGTTTCAATCATCTACTTTGAGATGGTTATCTGCTTCTTCTTTGATTTTTAAGCTTGACATTTACCTGCATCTTACACCAGTATGTTTAATTTGAATGTTTGAACTGAATTGTATGCACTTGTCTGCTTACTTGATGCATAACTTGTCGTCCTATAAATATTCGCAGGCACAATATATGGTTTTGTACTTTTCACGAGATAAAAGCAAATGTTCTCTTAGAAGAATCAAGATCAAGTCATGAGATGTTGTGGCTTTTGAAGAATCAGAATGTCCCAAGAGCCTCTATAGATTGTGTAATGAGTTGTGTTTGGTCACGATAGCTTCATTAGCTTGAATTGTCCCTTGAACAAATAGAAATTCTTAATGCACTTGTTTTTTTGCTGCATTTTAATTTCCTATGTAACGATATGTACATTGTAAACATGATGATGTAATCAATCCATCTTTACTTCTGTTCATTGTATGGGATGTGTGTATTATATGTGCTTATAAAAATTTCTATTTATTTGAGTATAGTATGCACTTCTCATCCAACTTAACTTCATTATTATACATTTATATGCATAATTCATTCCCCTTGTTGAAAAAATTAAATGTTGACTAAATGATAAGTTGTGTTGGGTTAAGGGCCCAAGCCGAGGTCCGGCCCACTAACCCTTTCTTCACCAGACGTGCGTCCAATCAGATCACAAGGCCAGCCGCAGGCCCATATTCCTTGGGGAGGGACGAACGTCTGGGATTGGGAGTTTAGGCCCAGCGGCCCATCCCGACGAACGTCTACGCAGGGACAAGGAGCAGGACCACGGGCTACCAGGGGATGACGACGGACGTCCCTATGGCAAGCCCATAGCCATCCGAGGAAATCCAGTCCACATGGAGAGAATCCACAAGGCCAGGAGACGAACAGCCGAAACCTCTTGAGGATCACTTGGAGCGATCCGGCTCGCTTCCCAGGCGGACGAACGTCCCCATTATTTAGGCGGGAAACCTAGATTCTGGCGGGAAGTGCATTTAATGCTGAAGATTTGGTGGTTGGGGCACAAGCGGTCCACAGGCCTCCACGTCAGCACAGCCACCTGCCCATTGGCGGGTATAAATAGAAGCATTTATTTCATTGTAAAGGGTTGACAACTTTCTATTCTTAGCACTCTAGCTATAGCATCCTTACTTGCAGCACTTCTACTGCCTTGTAAGACGAACGGCCGACGGAGCCTTAGCGGAAAGTATTGTATTAGGGAGTTATTAAGAGATAATAATACCTAATCACTTACTTGCTACCTTACTGTTTCTTGACCCCTATTATCTGCTTGTTGGGCTAGTTTACTCACACACACTCCATTCGAAATCCTTGGGCTTACGTGTTGGACTCGAGGGTTGAAGGAATAAACCTCAACACTGGCGCCGTCTGTGGGAAACTGAACTAAAAGTTTCCAAAAAACTCTCCCAAACAGCTACTGAATCTACCCGCAGCAAGCACGATGACAAGAAACAACCGCCAGCGCGACCTCTCCGAGCAGCTGTCCCGCGGACGGAGCAACCGCGGGCAAACCACGGGACGCTCCGAGACGTTGGAGACGACTGGGGGTGAGGGTGGCCTCACAAACCTCATCCCCCATGAGGCCAGGCATGACCCTCGACTCATGAGGGAGCTGGCGGAAACGATGCGCCGAATGGCGGACGAACAGGAGGCGAACGAAGAGGTGTACTCAGCTAACACCATCTGGACGCCCATATCACCCGTCCGCCGCATGTAGTCCCTGGATGAGACAGCAGAGTCTGCCGGGCGCCGGATGCCCATCCACATGAGGTTGGGCCAGAATCCGTCTTCCCAGGGAGCTGGGGGGCACACCAGCGCCAGCACCCCCCGCTACGGCTGGCAGGATGACCACCGGGGACGCACGCCGGATGTTCCCTCCGAACAGCGGGGCACCGCCATTACCCCTGCCGCCAGCAACATTGGACGACGTTTCCAAAGACATGGCGCCCGTATCACACGGAGGCAACCCGACGCGGTTGCCCCACGAAGGAACATTGCGCTCGAGGCCGCACCTCCTGTGTCCCCCGGAAGGGCCGCACAGGAGGCCCGGCTAGAGGCAATGGAGCGGCGATTGGCCGAAATAGATGGACGGGCGGAGGCCACCCCAGCCACGCCGCGTTTCTCCCTCACTTCACCCTTCACTCCGAGGGTCATGAATGCAGAAATCCCGCGGGACTGCAGGCCCCCCCAGGGGATAATATACAATGGGACCGGAGATCCTAAGGCCCACCTGATCAGCTTCCAGGGGAACCTCTCTATGCTGGGAGCATCCGACGAGGCCATCTGCCGGCTCTTCTTCAGCACCCTGAGGGGTCCGGCACAAGAATGGTTCGGGCAGCTGAGGCCTGGATCCATTGATAATTACGAACAGCTGTCCCAGCAGTTCATGGCACAATTCGCTGCCAGCACCACCCCCAAGAAGAGCTTCACATCGCTCACAAGTGTGAAGCAAGGGAAGGACGAACCTCTGGCCCAATTCCTGGTCAGATGGAGAGACGAAGTGCTCCAGGTGGATGACCTGGACGAACGGCTGGGAGTAAACATGTTTACCAGTGCTCTAGCAACGGGGGACCTATACCGGGACCTTCGGAGGAATCCCAGCACCAGCTATACCGAGGTGCTGGCTCGGGCGCAGAAATACGCCTCCATTGAGGAGGAGATCAGATTGAGGGACGGCGCGCCTGCCGCCCCCTTCCCGGAAATTGGCGGACAGACTTGGTCCCGGAGGCGGGCCATCCCCCCCGAGCAAAAAGAAGAAGACGGACGGCGGCATGGTTCCGTGGAAGGCTCATCCGGAGGCCAGCCGCGTACGTCCGGAGGAATACCACGTTCCTCTGGCCTACCCCGTCAGTCAAATTTTCGACGCCATCAAAGACAAGGGCATCCTAAGAGAGCCCCAAGACAAAAAAGCGCTTATGGGTCTTGATGAGACCGCATACTGCGAGTACCACCAGAGGGTCGGCCACCTCACCGACAATTGCAAGCAGTTGAGAATGGCCTTCGACGAACTGATCCGGCAAGGCTACTTGGGCGAGTTTACCCAACTGCTGAAGAAGAATAACCCGAGGCAGCCGAATCCCAGGTCGTGATCATGGCGCCGCGACGATCGGCGCGAGGCGGAGCCGAAGGACGTAGACTATCGGAATGCTGACAAACGTCCGGAGGGGTCCCTCGGCCCGAACGGTGGGAAGAAGAAGTTGGAGATCAAGGTGATCTTCGGGGGCGCTGAGACTGGGGACACGCCTGCGGAGCGGAAGAAGTTTGAGAGGTCCCTCTATGTGGGCTCCATATCAGCTCCCCCCGCTAAGAAGAACAAGGTGGAGGCCATCACCTTCGGACCGGCCGACCTACCGATGTCACCGGCCCCTCACAGGGATGAGTTGGTGATTAGCATGGATGTCAACAATGCAATCGTCCGACGTGTCCTTGTCGATACGGGAAGCAGCGTGAACGTCCTATACTGGGAGGCGTTCGAAGGGATGAAGCTAAGGAAGGATGAGCTGACCCCCCCTGCGCACCCCTCTTTCGGGCTTCACAGGGGACTGCATCGATGCGGAAGGCACCATCGGCCTCCCCGTGGAGATCGGGGATGGACCCCACACTACTCGCATCCGGATGACATTCGTCGTGGTCCGCCTGAAGTGTGCCCACAACGCGATTTTAGGCCGCCCCGGCTTGGAGGATCTTGAGGCCATCTGCTCCGTGCGGCACTCATGCATCAAGTTCCCCACCGAGACAGGAGTGGGAGTTGCCCGCACGGATCCGCACATGGCCAGGGCCTGCTACACCAAGGCCATGGAGAGGTTCAGAGAGCGTGAAGCCCGGGTCAACAGCATCACTGAGAAAGCCAGGCAGGCTGACTTCGACGCTCGTCTGGAACCGGCTGCCCTGCTCGAGGAGGTGGAACTGGATGACCCTTCGGACAGAAAGGTGTCCATCGGGGCCGATCTAGAACCCGAGATCAAGGGGGAGGGGTCATAGCCATCCTCCGGAAGTTCAAAATCCTATTTGCCAGAGGACCGGAGGACATGCCTGGCATAGACCCCAACCTCATATGCCACAGACTCGCCGTACGGCCGGATGCCAAACCTATCCAACAGAAGAAGAGGTACATGGCAGCCGAGCGGCGAGATTTCATCAAGAAGGAGGCTGCTACGCTCCTCAGCATCAAGCACATCCGGCCGGTCATCCACGTGGAGTGGCTAGCTAACGTGGTGTTAGCCCCAAAAGGCGACACGTGGCGGATGTGCGTCGATTACTCGGATCTCAACAAGGCCTGCCCGATGGACCCGTATCCGGTGCCGAGGATCGACTTGCTCGTAGATGAAACGGCGGGTTGCGAGCTGCTCAGCTTCATGGACGCGTTCAGAGGCTACCATCAGGTGTTCATGCACCCTGATGATGCAGAAAAAACGGCGTTCGTCACAGCAGACGGCGTGTACTGTTACGTGGTCATGCCGTTCGGCCTGAGGAATGCCATGGCTACTTTCCAGAGGATGATCGGGATGTTGTTCAAAGACGTACTAGGGAAAACCATGGAGGCTTACGTGGACGACATCCTGATCAAAAGCAAGAAGAAGGAGGACCACGTCCGGGATATGGAGAGGATCTTCACCATCATGGAGGAGGCTAGCATGAGGCTTAACCCAAAGAAGTGTGCTTTTGCTGTCAAGGGCGGCAAGTTCCTCGGCTACATGATGAGTGAGCGGGGGATCGAGCCTAACCCGGAGAAAGTGAAGGCAATAGTTGACATGGAGGCCCCGAAGAATCTGAAGGATGTGCAGCGCCTCACCGGAAGATTGGCAGCCTTGAGCCGATTCATGTCAAAACTAGCAGACAAGGCAATTCCCTTCTTTCAGATCATGAAGAAGGCAAGCCCCTTCGAGTGGACACCAGAGTGCCAGGCTGCCTTCGAGGATTTCAAAGTATACCTCTCTTCTCCGCTCGTCCTCACCAAAGCAGACCCCGGGGAGCAGCTGTACATGTACCTAGCGGTGGCGGACTTGGCTGTGAGTGCCGTGCTACTCAAGGAGGCAGAGGGCGTCCAGCGGCCAATCTATTTTGTGAGCAAGGCGCTGAACGGTCCGGAGGTCAGATACACGCAGATGGAAAAGACGGTCCTCGCCTTGATAGCATCCATCAAACGCCTAGCGCCGTACTTCCAAGCCCACCCAGTGACTGTATACACGACACAACCTCTCGCCACGATCCTCCGGAATCCCATGGCCAGCGGGAGAATAACCAAATGGTCCCTGATGATCGGCCAGTACAACGTGGAATTCAAGCCGAGGCCGACGATCAAGGGACAGGCACTGGCGGACTTCATTGCCGAGTGCACGGCGCGCACGGAGGACGACCCCCAAGGCGGCAATGATTTCAACGACTGGTGGGAGATGTACACCGATGGGGCCTCGAGTGCGAAAGGTTGTGGCGGAGGGGCAGTGATCACTTCACCCGAGGGATTCAAAGCTTATTACTCCATGAAGTTTGAGTTCAAAGTCACCAACAATGAGGCTGAATACGAGGCGCTGATCGCAGGACTGAAATGTGCGAAGGCACTCGGCGCAGCTCGTCTGAAGGTGAGAATGGACAGTCAGCTGGTGGTAACTCAGATGAACGGGACAGCCGAAACCAGGGAAGAAAGGATGAAGGTTTATAGGGAACTCGCGGAGGAACAAACCGCGCAGTTCGAACAGGTGATAATCGAGCAGGTATCGCGGGTGGAGAACGCCGAGGCTGATATACTATCCAAGCTAGGCAATCCCCCAAGCGATGACCCCACGACGAGCATCCCCCGACACATTAGGGGCTTCGTCAGGGAAGAAACACTCCCAACACCGGCGACGGACGCCATCCGGGTAGAAACCATCTCTATCGCCGAACCTAATTGGTCGAAGGAGATCGCAGACTACCTCAGGGATGGGACGCTCCCCGAGCCTGAGGATGATGGCAGCTCCGGACGAGCAGCATGGATAAAGAGGAGGGCCCCCAACTTCGAGCTCATTGACGGGCAGCTCTACAAGAAGACGTTCGGCGGGCCATACTTGAGATGCCTCCCACCGAGCCTGGCAGCGGCCGTCATTGAGGAGATACATGAAGGCATCTGTTCCAGTCACCAGGGCCCTCGTACTTTGGCACGAAAAATCATCTTGCAGGGGTATTACTGGCCGACCATCCAGCAGGATTGCTTCAATCATACTCGGAGATGCGCAGTATGCCAGCAATATGCTCCTGTACCCGGACGACCGGCAAGCTTCTACACCCCGATGACGGTTGCATTACCCTTCGCCAGATGGGGGATAGATCTACTGGGCCCTCTTCCGACGACGACCGGCGGAAGGAAGTTTGTCATTGTAGCGATTGACTACTTCACAAAATGGGTAGAAGCCGAGCCGCTGGCCTCCATCACCGAATATCAATGTCAGAGGTTCCTCTGGCAGAATGTCATATGCCGCTTCGGGATTCCAGAACAGGTCATCACCGACAATGGCCGGCAGTTCGTCGGCAGAGGATTTGGGGCATACCTGGCGAAGTGGGGCATCAGGCACTCTAAGGCCTCGGTGGCCTACCCATAGGCCAACGGCCAGGTGGAGAACATGAACCGGACCATCATGGATGGGATTACAAAGAAATTGGAAGATTACGCGTCCACCTGGCCGGAGCAGCTCAATTACGTACTCTGGACGTACAGAACAACCCCAAGGACGGCAACAGGCGAGACACCTTTCGCTCTGGCATACGGATTCCAGGCCAAAGTGCCAACAGAGGTGCTAGTACCCACACATCGCACAAAGCACTTCCAGCCGGAGGACAACGAGGCAAACCTACGAGCGGAGCTCCATTTCATTGAGGAACGAAGAGACCTAGCAGCTCGTCGCATGGAGGAATATCACCGAGCCACCCAAAGATACTTCAACAAGGCGGTGAAGATCCGCGAAATTGAAGCTGGGGACCTCGTACTCAGGAAGAGGGAGAAGAGCAGGCCGCTCGAAGGTGGCAAGATGGCCAAAAACTGGGAAGGGCCGTACAAGGTCATGAGAAGATACAACCAGGGGACGTTCCTCCTCCACACCTTGGAAGGGAACCACGCTGGGATCTGGAACGTCGAACATTTGAAGAAGTTCTACCAATAATTAGAGATAGATCGTTGTAATATTTTGGTCGAAGTACCATGTAACACCGCCGATCGTCATCTCTATATTAAAAGGATTATTTCTGTTCTTCACTCCCTACAGAGAGATTAAAAGCCGAAGTGCTATTGAAACGATTTCCTCCTTTAAAAAAAAAAAAAAAAAAGGGAGAAGGGGAGAGAGAAGCTCCTATGAGAGAGGGAGTCTTGACGAGGTATGCCTGATCTTCCTTCGCCGTGCGACGAACATCTCCCGACGCGGAGATTAGTAGAAACGTGGGGAAGGCTAGACGTACCAAAGGGAACCTCGGCAGGATAAACCAGTTCCTCCCATCACCCGTGAATCGATGAACACCTTCTGCCAAGGCAGAAGGCTAGTAGGGCCACGAGCATGGGACGACGAAGCAGGGAATCCCGACGCGGAAAAACCAGTGACCTCCTTGCGATCGTTGGATGACCGAACATCTTCTTCGAAGTAAGAAGATTAGTAGGACCACGACAGGGACGAACGAAGAATAGGGAATCCCGACGTGGATAAACCTGTTCCTCCTTGCGATCGTTGGACGACTGAACGTTTTCTTCGAAGTAAGAAGATTAGTAGGGCCACGACAGGGACGAACGAAGAATAGGGAATCCCAACGTGGATAAACCTGTTTCTTCTCATAGTTGGGATGACGACCGTCCCCTGCGAAACCAGGGACCAGTACTCACGAGACTTGGGAAGAACAAAGACCGAGTTCTTTACCAGAGTCTGTGGCGTACCGAGTGTGCACCGCATAGCGGTCCGCACATAGGGCCACGGATACGGTAGACGAATGAAGAACAGGGAATCCCGACGTGGGTGAACCTGTTTTTTCTCAAAGTGGGGATGACGAACGTCTCCTGCGAAGCCAGGAGACAAGTAGTCACGAAGCTTGGGAAGGACAAAGACTGATAAAAGACTCCAAAAAAAAAAATGGAGCAGGGAATGCTAGACGAGCATGGAGCAAACGATAATGTTTATTCTTCGGTACTAATGACCGGAAAGTACAATATGTAAGGTACAATGTACAAGTACAAAACTATGAGCGGGGAATCAATTCTGGTCAACATCCGGAGTCGGGACCTTGAAGGAGACTTGCTTCCCCTTCTCCCGTGCCTCGGCTTCTTCGCGCTCCTTGCGCTCCCTCAGCAGCTCAAGGGCCCCCTTATGGGCATCCACCATCAAGGAATCAAACCCAGCGGCCGCAGGATCAAAGGGGGCTCCAAAGTGACGCTCAAAGGCCGGGAGATTCTCTGCCACAAGGCCGACCATACCCTTGAGATAAGTATCGTCGGCAAGATCATCGAGGAAGCGCTCCCCAGTGGGGGTGGCCTGAAGCAGTTTGATACCATCTAAATAAGGGTCCGGGCAGGTGGCCAAGAACTCGCCGACGAACCTCGGAAGGAACCTTCTGGCCATAGTCTGGATGGCACCGGTGTAGGCCGTGGACTTCTGGAACTCAATGGAACCAGATTCCTTGATCTTTGAAACGTCGGCCTCATAGATGGGGACGTGATTATCCACACCCGTACGGCGGATTTCCACCTTTGCCTGTTCCACAGCCCACAGCCGGCTGCGAAGGTCCACAAGCTCGGCCTCCTGCTTCCTAAGAAGCTCTTTTTGAGAAAGGCTCTCCTGGACGAGCTTGTCATAAGCATCGGCCTTTTCTTGAAGTGTTCCGGCCCTGCCTTTGGCGTTCCTCAAGAGGGCATCGCATTCAGCCCGCACCCGAGCCATCTCCTTGCCCTGATGCTCAAAGGCCATCCGAGCCCTGTGAAAATACAGCCCGACCTTGTCCAGGGTACTCTGCCCACACTCCAGGAGGTCTTCGGGGGCCTCATGAGCGGCAAAATCCTGGGGGACCTTGAGGTTGAGACCGCACCAGATGGAAGACGCGGTTTGACCAAAGAGCATCATCGATTCCTTGCGAGGGCCAACCCCGGAGAATTCGATGAGGCCAAGGGAGGACCCGTTGGTTTCGGGAGGCGAAGGGGGACGAACATCGTCAAGACCCTTGGTAGCATGGACATCCTCATCCTGAAGTTGACGAACCTCGGAGTGCACCGGAGGAGAAACGGGGGGCTTGTTCTGGGAGGAGGGTCTCCGCTTCAAGGGACTCCCAGGATCACCATCGGAGTCATCAGCCACTATGATGGCCTTAGAGGCAGTACCGTCGTTGCGCGGCCTCTTTGAAGCTCCGGCCTCTGACACATCGTCTGACCGTCTCCTGCTCGCCCGAGACTCAATCTTGGGGACGAGCGGCTTCCTGCCCTCAGCTGTGTCCTTGTTGTCACGACCGCGGGCATGCGAGGCAACATTGGCACGTCCCATGGATGACGTAGACGGAAAAATCCCTGCAGGAAGAAAATCAAGACGATCAGAACCATAACAACTAGAAGATGACAGGACAATGCAAGTACAAATAGACGCACCTAACCCGGCCTGGGCCTTGAAGGGCTCGGCTACCAACGACCGGAGATTCTGGACGCCAAGGCCAGCTATACGCTTGGCATAGCCAAGCTCCTCGTTCGTCATGGGCGGCGGAATAGATTTCACCGGATAGGCGTTCCACCAATCGGAGAATGGCATCGGGGAGCCTACTTCGGCAAGGAAGAACCGCTCCTCCCAGCCACCTGGGTTCCCGGCGTTGTTTGAAAACAGAACCATGGACGAACGCGCAACCAGGGTTAAATACCCCGTACGGCCGAAGGGGGATAACCGGAAGAAATGATGCAATAAGTCTACAGTGGGGGTCACGTCAACACTGTGGCATCTAATGATAAAACCCGCAATGAACCTGTAGGCGGCAGGGACAAACTGGGCAGGCGCCACTCCGAGGCTTCTAAAAAACTCTAGGTGGAAACTATGGAGGGGGAAAAGAAGGCCGGCTATAACGGAGTCTAAGTGGACCACCACATAGCCGGGCCGATGGCGCATTGGGTTGCGCAGACGACGATCGTCGTAAACCCTTGGGGGGAGGAACCACTGGCTTATCAGCCGACGATCCGCATTCAATAGACGCTGACGCTGGCGACGAACACCATAAAAATTCAGATGATGGCGGGGGGGCCGAGGTGGCATACCCCGCTCATAAAACTCTAGATCATCGCCAGAAGAACACCCGTCGTCAAAACTATCTTCGGTGGACGACGAGCGGTTTCGGGTCCTTGAATCAATATTTTGGGGTTCCAACCCAGACAAAGACATGTCGAAGTTCGGTACCTACGGGTGCTGGAGCCTGGGGCAATGCAGGGAAAAGCTAGAGAGAGAAAGTAGTTGCACAGCACAAGAGCTAAGGATTAAGCAAATGGGGAATTCGCAAGACCTTGGGTACTTATAGGCAGCACCGCGGGGTCGCGCCAATCACGGTGGAACACGTGGCGCCTGGATACCGGTACCTACCACGGTATTAAAGGCTCCTCGATAATACCACCTCACAATCACCGCGAAGGAATCCGGTTTGATGCCACGAACGTCCCCCATGGAGGCACACAGAGACCACATCCACAGATTGAACTCACGGGGAGACATGCGTATCTACGGGGTATGCTCGTACTTCAACGTTTCGTACCACCGCAACACGCGAGAAGGGTTATGATATTCCTAACGCGACGGACTTCTCTATCAAGGCATTGTTTCTGAGGAGTGCATCCATATCCCCACATCTCCCTACAGACGAACGTCTCCCCACCAAGTTTAAGTTGGGCACGCGCAGCCTGGATGGTTATGCCTATAACCACGGGACGGGCATCTTCACCAACTCTGATCCGGGAGATTACGGCCACACCCCGTACGTCTTGGGGAGTGGTTTACGTATGTAGGGTATTCCCAAGCATACGTTCGTATCCCGAGAGATTGGGAAACAGGAATGAAGTGTGGACGTGAACGTCCCCACGAACTTGGACTATACCCCATGAGAGCAAAATAGTACTGACGATAAAAGGAAACGGGAAGAGTTCACGAACGTAGAGACAATGAAGAGGCAAAAAGAGTTGTGTATTCCTCGGCTCTACTGGCCGGATAAGTACATAGTCAAAATGAAGAAATTACAGGCTACATTAAACAAAATTTGGGGAAACAGGCCGGGACCCCCCAGGAACGGTCTCTTCTTCCTCTTCGGGCTCGGGCTCGGGGGTCGGAGGCTCCGGGACCTCACCCCTGGCTTTGGCTTCTTCTCGCCGGGCGTCCCTTTCCAGCTTGCCCACTGCCCGTATCAACTCCGGGTCCGTGGTGTGCTGGGCCAGATCGAATCCGGGACCCTGAAGGGCGGCGAAGACCGGCAGTGTGGCCTTTACCCCCTCGTTGAAGCCGATGACAAAGGAGCTGTCCCCAACATCGTATAAGAACTTCTCGGCCAGGGGCGCACTCTCCAGGACTCGGACCCCGAACTTGAGCCGGTCCTTCGGCGCATGCTTCTGCAGCTCGGCGGCAAATACATCGCCAAAAGCGCCCCCAAGGTACCTCTGGGCGGCAACCATAAAGGCCCCAGAGTTATGATACCCAGAGTCGTCGACGAGCCATTCGAGGGCCTCATCCTTGGGGGCGGGGAGAGCCGGGACGAGTTTGAATCCGGCCTTCTCCAGAACTGCGATCTTCGCGGAAGCCTCGCGAGATGCCTTCAGAGCAGCCTGCAGTTCCTTATCCTTAGCCGCCATCTCCTTCTCCTGGAGATGCGCAGTCTCCCTCGCCTTCTTTAAGACCGCGTCCGCCTTGTTCTTTGCCTGAAGGACCTCGGCGTCTCGGGCGGCTTCTGATTGCAGAACGGAGAGCCCGACCTACAAATCAAACACAGGAGGTGAGACTTCAAGGCATCAGGATGGGATAATCAAGCACCCGACAGGGAGGTAATCAAGTCTTACCTGAAGAGCGGCGGCCAGGGCCGCATTGGAAGCCTCTGAAGACGTCCGGGGAGGCATCTCCACGCCGGCCAGGGAAGCAATCTCCTGCCAAACATCATGCGCCGGACGTCCGAGAGAGGGGAGGGTCAACTCTTGCCCTTCGGGGGCCGAAGAGCCAGTCCCCCGGGGCCTTTTGGGCTTCTTATCCTTCGCCTTCTCCCCCTCGTAGGGGTGGACGGCCTGCAGAGGCGCCACAACTTCGGGAGCACCAGGATTAAGGTTTGAGGCCTGGGACCCTTGTGCCATCACCGTGGCAATGAGGTGCTGCTCCGCCTCCACCGTACGACGGTCGGCCTGTGAGGCGGAGGAATTGGAGTCTGCTGTTTGAACGGCCTTGGCCTTGGCAAGGGCAGCATCGGCCGCGGCACCCTTTCCCTTCCGATTCTTGAGGAGCTTCTCGTGATTCATCTGTTCCTGGGTTGGAGGAAGACCTGAAAGGAAAATGAGAAACGTGTTAGATGGACGAGCGTCAGGAATAACTCACCTCGGAGGTCAGGACCGCCCAATACCCCGAGACGAGCGTAGGAGGGGAGATGTCCGAGAGCATGGGCGGTACCTATTCCTGCCGCGGCGAGTGCCTCGAAAGTTAGGAAGTCATCTAAGGGCCGGATGCCGCTCGTCGAGATCTTTCTAATATCCTCCTCCAGATCGTCGGTCAGCTCCGGAGACCCTATCTTGGGCGGATAGCCGTTCCAACGCAATGGCAGACGAGCATCCGCATACCGCACGAAGAAGAATCGATTCTTCCAGTCATGGATGGAGCTCGGTGCTCCGCTGAACAGCCTCCGTTTCGGACGAGCTGCAATGCTCAGGAAACCGTCGGAATTTTGGGGGGTGAGCCGGTAGAAGTAATGGAACAAGTCCAAAGTGGCGGTGACCCCATTGTCCTTGCAACGGACTAGGAAGGCGGAGACGAACCGATATGAATTCGGCATGAGTTGTGCGGGGGCTATTTGATAGCGGCAAAAGAATTCCACGAAGAACGGATGAAGAGGGAAACGCAGCCCAGTCTCGATTGAATCCAGAAGCACCATAATCATCCCTGGGCGTCTCCTCATCACGTGGGTGGCGCCGCGGAGGCTGTATACGGACGGAGGGGGGAAGAACACCTTGAGCTTGTTAAGGGCTACCGGTGAGAAGATCTGCTCGTGGCAGAGGACATTCTTGATCGGGCATAGATGCCTCTCCACATCTATCTTTAGCCCGAGATCAAATATTTCGATGTCGGAACCGTCCTGGGCCTCGACCCCAGAATCATATCCGTCCGGACGACTGTCCTCACTGGCAGACTCCTGTTCCCCGCCTTCAGCCACGGGGTCCACCACATCGAGAGCCATACTGTTTTGCTCCCCCGAACCAGCACCCTCCTCACCAGGGACAGTCGCAACAACACCAGTTTGGGCTTCCCCGGCCTGAACAGTTCCCACGGTAGGGGCCGAGCCAGAACTACCAGAAGTGCTGGTTTCCCCCGAAGAGCGTGAGCCGGAGTCGGAAGTGGAGCCCGAGGAGGAACCCGATGAGCCCGAGCCAGAACTTGACGAGATCTCCATCGAAACCATCGCGGCAAGAATTCAAGACAAGAAAAAGAAGCAGAAGATGAAAATTACCTTAGAGGGATTAGCCGAACTTGGAAGCGGGAGAAGACTTGAAGAGCTGCGGAAATGCGAAGACAAGAGAGCAGAAATTGAGAACCCTAATCCAGAGGGAAAACCCGGCATTTATAGGAGGAACACCGATGGGGAGACCAACGAGGGGCTGACACGTGGCAGGGAGCGTATTCCGGCTCACGCGCTGTGCGTGGAATGAAAGCGTAATGATGACATTTCCTCGGGAAATGCACCGCCGCTACAGCAGCCGTCACCTCGTTTCCTGGACCGTCGACAGCTGTTAAGCACCGTGACCACGAGCGTACGCTTCCACCAGATGCAATAAAACATAAGTATCAAGACACGAACGTCTACTTCGAGGGGATTTATACTTCCTTATGTCCTGCGCATGCTCAGCACATCAGAAGTGGGGGACTTGTGTTGGGTTAAGGGCCCAAGCCGAGGTCCGGCCCACTAACCCTTTCTTCACCAGACGTGCGTCCAATCAGATCACAAGGCCAGCCGCAGGCCCATATTCCTTGGGGAGGGGACGAACGTCTGGGATTGGGAGTTCAGGCCCAGCGGCCCATCCCGACGAACGTCTACGCAGGGACAAGGAGCAGGACCACGGGCTACCAGGGGATGACGACGGACGTCCCTATGGCAAGCCCATAGCCATCCGAGGAAATCCAGTCCACATGGAGAGAATCCACAAGGCCAGGAGACGAACAGCCGAAACCTCTTGAGGATCACTTGGAGCGATCCGGCTCGCTTCCCAGGCGGACGAACGTCCCCATTATTTAGGCGGGAAACCTAGATTCTGGCGGGAAGTGCATTTAATGCTGAAGATTTGGTGGTTGGGGCACAAGCGGTCCACAGGCCTCCACGTCAGCACAGCCACCTGCCCATTGGCGGGTATAAATAGAAGCATTTATTTCATTGTAAAGGGTTGGCAACTTTCTATTCTTAGCATTCTAGCTATAGCATCCTTACTTGCAGCACTTCTACTGCCTTGTAAGACGAACGGCCGACGGAGCCTTAGCGGAAAGTATTGTATTAGGGAGTTATTAAGAGATAATAATACCTAATCACTTACTTGCTACCTTACTGTTTCTTGACCCCTATTATCTGCTTGTTGGGCTAGTTTACTCACACACACTCCATTCGAAATCCTTGGGCTTACGTGTTGGACTCGAGGGTTGAAGGAATAAACCTCAACAAGTTGTTTTATACAATATTTTTTGATAACCAATTTACATTATAATGTGCACTCATCTTTACACTTAAATGCATCATTAAATTCATTGATATGCATAATATGTTTCTGTGCTCGTGAAATACATCTTGAAATCGTGTACACGTCAGATGGTTTTTCAATTTTTATTTTCGTTTTCATTTTCATATCAATTGAACAATTTGTAACTCTTTTGATTTTGTAATAATAAATCTAGTATGCGTACAATATGCACCTTATATATCACAATGGTGCATCGTCATATGCTATGTAATGCATAGTTCACTATCTCTTCCCAAAGTGTTAACGATGTTGGATTAACTTATTCATTCAAACTCATATAACACTTAATTGCATCCAAAACTTAGATGCTCATACACCACTTCAACAATAATAAACTGACACTGAGAAATGCTTTCAAACTTCATTGTCATCCAAAACTCATGTATATATGCATACTATTGTTCATTGCAGTGCATCATACAAGTTGTTATGATGCAAGTAAACTCATACTAAAATTCCTTCAACCAAAATAAGTGTTTGTGTTGCACATTTACGAAACAGTCAACATAACACGATATGTCATGAACGATGTTTCATTACTAACGTCATGTAAAAAACCTTCCATAGGTTTCCACCCACACAATAACACACGCCATAATCTTTTTTCCAAGTAAAATGTAAACAAAAACACATGTTGCTTGAATCAACTCCCGTTATGGTTCATTCAATCAACCTCTCAAATTTATTTCTCTTTGAAAATTCTTCCATTTGTCCTTCTCTTCATGTTGAGTGCTAGTTTCCATTCTCTTTTGTACTTATCTCAACACCTGCATAGTTACAACAACATCATTACATCCATAAATGATTAATGCACTATAAACTTGTAATGATGCATTGTGATTATATTAGACTTGCATCTTACATCCACACGCATGTCCTGCATCTTATATCTTTAACTACTGCATCTTACATCCACATGTCCTGCATCTTACATCCATTTGAATATTCAATTTCTATTAACAAAACCTTTGCATCTTATATCTAAAACTACTGCAGCTTTACTTCTGTTCCAAAGTCCAAATCCAAGTACCAAAACCTCTGCATCTTACATCTAAAAGTACTGCATTTTACTTCTAAAAGTAATGCATCTTACATTAATTGAAAAAATAAAAAAAAACAATAAAAGATTCTTAACCCTATATCCGAATATACATAGGAATCCCAACTTGTAATCCGATATTATTCATCATAAATTTGTCAATAATATGCAGTTCAATACTCAAAACAAACATGCATCCATGTTAATTTTTTTGCATCTATATTCGAATAACAAGGTCTAAAAACGAGTACCTTCATCAAACTCATTTTGTATTTGATGCAACAGATCTCCCATTTGTGGCGAAGCTATCCCCTACAATCATCGATCACCTTCCCTCCCCTTCCCTGCGCTCTGCTTTTGCTAAAAAAAGGAACCAAAAAACCTTGCTCCAGGCTTTGAAATCGTTGATCACTCTGTTTTTTGTATGTTTGATATTCATGGGCAGTTACCTTGTTAGTGGATACTCACCATAAAATCAGGGTTTTCCAAAGTTATTCCCAATTTTAGTTTTTGCCGATTCTCTATGTTTTGTTAAATGACTACAGTAACCTTATAAACACTACTAGAAAAATGCCCTATAGTGACACTATTTTAGTGACACTTTCTGTTAAAACGAAATTACTAACATCAAAGTGTCACTGTTTTTCAAAAAAAAATATGAGTGTTGATCAGTGACACTATTTTTTTTACGGAGTAGACGCGCACTCCACTCAGCTCCCTAGACACTTAATTGGCTGGCCTTGGCCTTTTTTCTTTTCTAACATTTAAGCAATTTTCTAAACAAATAACACTTTGACTTAATTGGCCGGCCTTAAGGCGTTTTTCTTTTGTAACATTCACGTACGGCCAGATCCATCCCACTAGCTTTCATTCCCAATTAGAATTTTCAGCCCAAGTGAGAAGAGCGAAGAACCCTAACTGAGCGAAGAGCGGAAGAATTTTCAGCCTTCTTCGTGGACTTGCAGCGATTGTCGAGATCGAGTGCCTCCATCGTCGATCCTCTGCGAAGAACGACCCAACCACCCGTCAACGGTCAAGCATCTTCATCCTCATCGCGCGATGGCTGCTATTGACTTCGAAGAAAGCCGCAACCGTTCAGTCCGTGGTCGATAGCTTGCCTTCTGCGGAGTACGGCTGTGAAATAGCCATCTCTATTCCGTCAATCGATAGTTTGCTTCACCCCCTAAGTCACGAGTCAAGACAGTTCCAGTATCAATAGTTTGCGAGGGTAGCACCGGTTGCATTACCAAAGACCATCACATCTCTCTTGTTTGTGACGCAAAGCTAAGGTTCGTATGTACGAATATTATATTGCAAATAGCTAATTCATGTTGTGATTTCAGTGTGTCCTTTGATGGTTCATTTCTGTCACTTGTGTGTTTCGTTATGTGCGATTAAATGCTTCTTTCTGTCTATTGTGTGTTTCATTATGTGAGATTTCAGTATGTATACATGTGTTTTGAAATTTTAAATTAAAAATTTTAAATGTTTTAAAAGAGCTAAATAATTTTCTGGCTAAATCTGATTTCAGGGTAAAAATTTCTCAAAGCTAAGGTTCGTATGCACAAATTACTATCATATTATTATATGAAGTATGTATGTATAATTTGTTTAAACTGTCAATAAAGATAATGACCTTTTTATGCCCCTATTTCACAGATTTTTTAGGGAAAATCATGCAGGAACTTCTGAAAATGTCTGAGAATTTTTAAGGTTTTTACGTTTAAAAATTTGTTCTACAAGCCACATGTCTGGGATATTGGGAGATATATCCCTGATTTTTGGGGTCAAATTCTATTCATCTCATTTTTGTACGGGCACAGTCAGTTTATAGATACATCCGCGCAATCCCGTTATTTCAAACATTGGCTAAAGCTGTATGGGGTACACCCTTTGGTTAAAGCAACCCAAACATGTTCAGTAATGACCAAGGTAGTCAAAGGCGTAAGGCGCACCTGAAGCGCTAGGGGCCTTCTAGCGCTTGAGGCGCAAGGCCCTCGCCTCACTCGGGTGAAGCGCATCATTACTTATATAAAATTACATATAATATTCTATAATTACTAAATATGATGTATGTAACATCATATTGAACCAAATACATAAAAAAGCTAGAATTCACCAAGCTGGGTCATTTTTTGTAGACTTTTCACTTACAGCACCACCCACAGAACTTGTTCCACCTTCCATATCCTAGAAAAGCACAAAGCAGTGAACATATATTAAAAAAAATCAAAAAGCAGAGTACTATGAATATTATATACATGCTATTGATGCTATTATACAAAAAAATCACAACGTGGAATAATATATACAGTGAGTTTACCCCCACCCACTTAATAGTTATGTTTCACTAAGGTACCACTTTTATTTTATTAAAACTGGAAATCAGTCATTCTTGCACATTGTTTTGGTTCAACTAAACTCAACATTTTTACCTTTTTAGGGCCTTTTTTCCCAGAGTATGTTTTTAAAGATGCTCTTTTATTTGGAAGAAGGGAGTATTCACACAAAATCTTTTAAATACCTATGGTTGTAGATTTTGTTAAAGTTGAAAACTTATGACCCTGATTGGAATAGCTTATTCTTTAGGTGTTTTTTTCATTGGACTCTATAGGAGGATCTCCAGTAGAAGATTTGGAAAGCATAGTGAATCAGTTAAGTTAAACGCAAAATTAAACTTCTGTGTGTTTTTTTGTTCTTATTCATAGCCAATTAAAAGTTGTTTTTAATAGTGACATTTTCTCTTTTGTTTCCAGAGGAGTGAGGATTCACCATGCCTCAACTTCTAAGAACAGGATGAATCTGAAATGGGTGCGAGTCATGGTATGTGCATTTAATTTAAGTCTTGGGAGTGAAATATATACCTTATACATTCATACAAGGTAGTCAAAAGCGAGCGCCTAGGCGCAGCGCAGATGAGGCTTAGCGACTGAACAATGGCCAGGCGCAGCACCCTGTGTGAAGCGCTGTTTATGCGCAGAAGCGCCAAAGCTGAAAAAAGCGCATGCTTAAACCGCCTGGGCTGGGAAAGGCTTACCAGTCTATTTTTTGTTTGATCCTACTTTAAATAATAAGCCCATACTAATAATAAGATCTGGCCCGTCTAAATAATAGGTAAAAACAAGTTAAACCCATATTAAACCATTTTTAGTTGTGGGAAAAATCTTGACTTCATCGTTACTCTCTTGTGTTGTTATGTGCGCAACATGCTTAGTGCTGAAAAATATTCAGCGAACCCACAGAAGCCAAAAAAATCCATAAGGTGTCTTCTTTTTCTTATTCTTCGCATGTTCTTTTTCAGCTGGAAGTTTTCATTTATTTTGTCATCTTCTTTGTGATCCTTTCATTTTGTTCTTTCAGTCTATATTGTTTCTTTACTTTTATCACGTCCAGACATTTAAGCCTATTTTATGGTTCTTTTTTCTTCTAATATATGTTATACAACTCAAACATAACAAGAAGGAAAAATGATTAAACTTGGCCAAAATCTTTTCATGGGATTCCATTGTGAGTTTTGTTTTAAATTTGAAGTGATGGTACCGTTTGGATTAAAAAATGCAGTGCCCGAAGCAAGCAGGAGGAATGGAATGTGGTTATTTTGTTATGAAATATATGAAAGACATTGCGTCAGATGTCAAACTCTTGAAACAAAATGTGAGTTAACAAGAATCTTTGTTCTTTATTACTTCTGTACTTCCAAAGTGCTAATATAACTTGTAATTTTTTATTGTAGTTCTCTGAAATTAAGGAGTACAGTGACAATGATATTTTGGGAATACGTGAAGAATGGGCTACATATGCAGCTACTTTGATAACAAGTAAGTTTATAGTTCAAAAGTGAAGAACTTAAGTTCAGTACTATATATGGATGTTAGTTGTCTGGTTGGGCGATATGTACTTATGAACATAGTGGTCATTTTTCAGTGTTGATGAATGCGGCTGCTAGGAAGACTTGATGATGTGAAGCTGACAGGGCAATATGTACTTATGAGCTGTTATTGGCGTTGAATGTACGATGTGTAGGATGCTCACTTTTTGGACAAAACTATATATGTAGTTGCTTAGAATTCTATTAACCAACAGTTGCTTACTTAGTGGTAAAGTGATCACTTTTAGAATTCTATTAACCCACAGTTGCTTAGTGGTAAAGTGATCACTTTTGTGTTGGAACTTGCTGGAATTTTTGTCATGTTTTGTCCAGCATACCTAGAATGCAAAGTTCAACAACAATGTAGCTTGAAGTTTGACATGAATATTATGCTTTAAAGGTTCCATGTATGTTTTGAGATTTATTGACTTTATAGTTTATGGATGGGATTAGATAATATTGAATTGGAATTTTTTAAATATAATTAAAATGAATTTTCTAAATTAATCATGAAATGGAATGATGAAATAATGCAAACCAAAGTGATACCAAAGTGTCACCAAAGTGATACCACAGTGTAACAAGACAATGTGATGTAAAAGTGTCACCGAACAGTTATGTCACCTATGTATCACTAACTGGTGATACCGTAGTGTCAGTAGAATATGTGATGTAAAAGTGTCACCGAATAGTTATGTCACCTATGTATCACTAACTGGTGATACGATAGTGTCACTAGAATATGTGATGTAAAAGTGTCACCGAATAGTTATGTCACCTATGTATCACTAACTAGTGATACCATAGTGTCACAGTTTTGTGACACTTGTAGTGACACTTAAAAAGTGTCACTATTCCTGACTTTCATTGACACTTTTTTAGTGTCACAGAAACTTTCAGTGACACTAATTTGGTGTAACACCCCCATTTTCCCTTCCAAAATAATACTTGAAATAATAGATTTATTGATAATAACTTGATTTATTCTTTCAAAACAGATAAAAAGTTTTGCAGCGGAAATAACATTAATTGGGAAATGGGTGTTACCGCCACATCCGGTCATCTCTTAACCGAATGCACAGGCTATTTCAAAACAAAATAGAGTAAAACAAGTGTTCAACGTGACTAAAGTGTTTATTCTTGACTAGGTTTGACTAAGGCATCTTCTACGTCGCTCTCAGGCGCATGCAATCATCAATCAACATAGTCATCATTACCTGCACAAATAAAGTGCAGAAAACAAAACAAGGGGAAAGGAAACAAAAATTAGCTTTAGAGCTAAGTAAGTACTACCCAACCCCGTAAAATAATCAGGTTTGGCGAAAAATAGTTTTTCATATAATACTATATAAAAATGACACACTCCACCAAAATTCTTTTCTCTTTGGTATTTCTCAAAATCACTTCTTTACTAAAGTCCTCAACTTTTCTTTGAAAATAATATAGTAACTCTTCCTCTTTCCAAAATCAAAATCTCCTACTTTCTTTTAAGATGGGCGGTACTTTCGGATACTTATGCCCGAAGCCCAATGAGTCGTTGTTATCTACGAACTCATCCCGGAATCCGGTTCCCACCACTTTCTCTTGAATCGAAACGACTACTAAACTTGTTCTCTTCAAGTAGTAGTAGCCCTAACCATCCTCCACATTTATCCGGATGTGAAAAACCGACACCACGGATTTCTCCCGGGGTGCTCACCTCTTATGAAAATGTTAATTTTCATCTTGTATCAAGATATACTTCAAAATATTTTCCAAACTCTCTAAATAGTCAAAAAGGTATTTAAAAATATTTAATACCCCAAAAGTACATAATTTGTATTTCTCAAATACTATAGATTTAATATCTCTTTAAATAGCACATATAAATAATTCAAAAACTCAAAACATAATCACATAGCACATAATAATCACATAACACAGAATATGTCTCAAGTCTCCAATCATTCTCAATGGTGATTAAAAAAAATACTTAATTAAATATCCCATATAAATTTAATGACACTTCAAATAATGCATATTCAAAATTCACACTTTAAACACGTAATAACATATATAATACGAGAAAACCATTTTGGATCGGCAGAGAAACTTACCTCGGAAATGATGCTCCTAATTCACTTCCTCTGTTCATGTCTCTAAATAATCACCTTTTTAATCAAGATGACATAATCAGTCACTTATTCTGTTTGTAAAAGTTTACCCGATTTTCCCTTTTTATTTTATTGTTCGAATCTAGGTTATTTATTAATCTTACCACTTTAGTTATTCATCCACCGTAATATATCCGAACGTCCTAATGAATTTACTAATAGTTATATATTTAATCTGCTTTTTCTCTAATACTTAATATATCCGAATCCCTTAGTTATGTTAATCTACTTTAATTAATCCAGTAATTAGTAAGTAATATGTAGCCAATTTATTCAATCTAGTTAAGGTACTAAGTTCGAAATAATCAATATTTTATTATAATAAATCATTTTATTATAATAAATCATATCGTTTATCAATTTGGATTAATTAAACAATCAAATCATTCCATTATTCAACATTACGCAATTGTATCAGTTAAAAAGTGATAAATTTATCCACGTAATTATTTTGAATCTATTTAATCCATTTTCAACTTTTAATATTCTCGTTCCAGATTTAATTACCAATTTTTCATTATTTATTATTGTTAAAACAAATTAGTCAGCTTATAAATTTACGGAGTATAAAATAACGAAGATGAAGCAGATTATTCGTACTGTATGCCGTACTCCTTTGTCGTCGTCCTCGTTCGACCCACACAGTAGGGTGAGCACAAAGCTTGCTCGCCAGAGATGTTCCTCCCAGGTCTCTCTTCCTCCGGCGGCGGCGTGATGGAGGCTTGCTTAGCGGCTTGGTCCGGCAGTTAGTTCTTCGGCGTAGGGGCTGTCCGGTTTCAGCTTTTTGCAGCGGCACTCCAGCGTTCGTTCTTCCCTTCTGGACTTCTCGACATCAACAGCAAGCAGTCTGGTGGAGATGTAGTCCGGCGAAATAGACTGGTAACTCTTCCTCCGTTAATCCAGAGCAGCAGGTCTCTTTACCGGCGAAAAGGGCGGAACACGGGAAGGAGGTCCGGTGGAAAGCAGCAGCATCTTCCCACAATTTCCCGGAGACTTTGCGGCCTGGCTATGGAGGCGGTGGTTTGGCGACGGCTGTGGCCTTGTGCCCTCCACCGATCCTCCGGCAGTCCGGCACACATGTTTAATTCGTATATACTTCGTAGGAGTGTGTGTGTTTCTATATGTTACGTATATAAGCGCAGGTAGCTAGTTACGTTGTTCGAGCCTTGGAGGTATATATATAGGTAGGTCATAGGTGTGTATTTTCGTGGCTTCTTCCGCAGCTTGCTCGCAGGTTCATACTCCCTGCTCATTGGTGAGTATGGCAGTATTGTTCCTCTAATTATTGTTATGCATGTATATGCGGTGTATTATTATTGGTATGCATGATGAGGAGAGGAAGACAGGTGCATATGGAGGACACTTACATGTGGTCTCTGAGCATACTTGGGGTATATCACATGGCATTCACCTACTAGCACTAATAATAGGCATGCATGTCACATTATCCAATGTACACATGAATTATCTTATGCCGAGTGAGTATATATAGTAATGTACATATTATTAACTGATATATCTTTGTTCGGTTCGAAAGGCAACTTTGTTTTACGGTACAAATCTTATTAATTGATATCTTTGAATTAAAATTTAAAATGACACTTTTATTATTGAAACATTTTTATCTGATTAAAAATGTCACCGGTGTTAAAAATTTATCTGATTTCCTTAATTATTAAAATGTGACTCTCGTAACATTTTATATCACTAATAAAATTTATTTATTTTATTTCAATTTTTCGGGGTGTCACATTCTACCCTCCTTAAAAGATGCTTCGTCCCGAAGCATAAGCTAAGAAAATATCCGTAAGTACAACTAGCAGATATTACATCTTACGGAGTAGTTAACAATAAGTTCTTTTTATTAAATTTTTGGAGTATCACAATCTACCCTCCTTAAAAGATGTTTCGTCCCGAAGCATAAGTTAAGAAAAATTATCAACAAATACAATTAACAGTTATCACGTGTTAGTTTATACTAAATTCTTTTATATCAAATTTAAGGAGTGTCACATTCTACCCTCCTTAAAAGAATGCTTCGTCCCTGAAGCATATATCTAATATGCTCTTAGGACATTCCTATAGTATATCCTACAAGGTAACATTCCTATAGTATATCCTACAAAGTCAAACACATACGTACGTGCAATATGCACATATGCGTATTATAATAATTCGAAAAATTCCATGCAAATAAAAAAAAATTCAAAATCTCACAACCTCACCTGTAGCCTAGCTTATTCTTTCTTAATAAGATTTATTATTCCTAAGTTTCTTGTTGAAGAGCATTTAGAAAACCGATATAGAAAAAAAAATTATAAAGAAAACATTTCAGAAAACTCCTTGGAAAAAATTTCAATAGCTTTTTAAAAAGTTAACCCTTTTGAAAACCACGGTCAGTTAAAGGAAAGTTTTATTTGAAAAATCCCTAATTTGAAAAATATGGAATTTGATACCAACTTGTTCGTATTTCTTAAGGGATTTTTAGGAAATCTCAGAAATACTTGAAAACATTTTTTTTTTATAGAAAAAAGTAGGGCTCTGATACCAATTTGTAACACCCCCATTTTCCCTTCCAAAATAATACTTGAAATAATAGATTTATTGATAATAACTTGATTTATTCTTTCAAAACAGATAAAAAGTTTTGCAGCGGAAATAACATTAATTGGGAAATGGGTGTTACCGCCACATCCGGTCATCTCTTAACCGAATGCACAGGCTATTTCAAAACAAAATAGAGTAAAACAAGTGTTCAACGTGACTAAAGTGTTTATTCTTGACTAGGTTTGACTAAGGCATCTTCTACGTCGCTCTCAGGCGCATGCAATCATCAATCAACATAGTCATCATTACCTGCACAAATAAAGTGCAGAAAACAAAACAAGGGGAAAGGAAACAAAAATTAGCTTTAGAGCTAAGTAAGTACTACCCAACCCCGTAAAATAATCAGGTTTGGCGAAAAATAGTTTTTCATATAATACTATATAAAAATGACACACTCCACCAAAATTCTTTTCTCTTTGGTATTTCTCAAAATCACTTCTTTACTAAAGTCCTCAACTTTTCTTTGAAAATAATATAGTAACTCTTCCTCTTTCCAAAATCAAAATCTCCTACTTTCTTTTAAGATGGGCGGTACTTTCGGATACTTATGCCCGAAGCCCAATGAGTCGTTGTTATCTACGAACTCATCCCGGAATCCGGTTCCCACCACTTTCTCTTGAATCGAAACGACTACTAAACTTGTTCTCTTCAAGTAGTAGTAGCCCTAACCATCCTCCACATTTATCCGGATGTGAAAAACCGACACCACGGATTTCTCCCGGGGTGCTCACCTCTTATGAAAATGTTAATTTTCATCTTGTATCAAGATATACTTCAAAATATTTTCCAAACTCTCTAAATAGTCAAAAAGGTATTTAAAAATATTTAATACCCCAAAAGTACATAATTTGTATTTCTCAAATACTATAGATTTAATATCTCTTTAAATAGCACATATAAATAATTCAAAAACTCAAAACATAATCACATAGCACATAATAATCACATAACACAGAATATGTCTCAAGTCTCCAATCATTCTCAATGGTGATTAAAAAAAATACTTAATTAAATATCCCATATAAATTTAATGACACTTCAAATAATGCATATTCAAAATTCACACTTTAAACACGTAATAACATATATAATACGAGAAAACCATTTTGGATCGGCAGAGAAACTTACCTCGGAAATGATGCTCCTAATTCACTTCCTCTGTTCATGTCTCTAAATAATCACCTTTTTAATCAAGATGACATAATCAGTCACTTATTCTGTTTGTAAAAGTTTACCCGATTTTCCCTTTTTATTTTATTGTTCGAATCTAGGTTATTTATTAATCTTACCACTTTAGTTATTCATCCACCGTAATATATCCGAACGTCCTAATGAATTTACTAATAGTTATATATTTAATCTGCTTTTTCTCTAATACTTAATATATCTGAATCCCTTAGTTATGTTAATCTACTTTAATTAATCCAGTAATTAGTAAGTAATATGTAGCCAATTTATTCAATCTAGTTAAGGTACTAAGTTCGAAATAATCAATATTTTATTATAATAAATCATTTTATTATAATAAATCATATCGTTTATCAATTTGGATTAATTAAACAATCAAATCATTCCATTATTCAACATTACGCAATTGTATCAGTTAAAAAGTGATAAATTTATCCACGTAATTATTTTGAATCTATTTAATCCATTTTCAACTTTTAATATTCTCGTTCCAGATTTAATTACCAATTTTTCATTATTTATTATTGTTAAAACAAATTAGTCAGCTTATAAATTTACGGAGTATAAAATAACGAAGATGAAGCAGATTATTCGTACTGTATGCCGTACTCCTTTGTCGTCGTCCTCGTTCGACCCACACAGTAGGGTGAGCACAAAGCTTGCTCGCCAGAGATGTTCCTCCCAGGTCTCTCTTCCTCCGGCGGCGGCGTGATGGAGGCTTGCTTAGCGGCTTGGTCCGGCAGTTAGTTCTTCGGCGTAGGGGCTGTCCGGTTTCAGCTTTTTGCAGCGGCACTCCAGCGTTCGTTCTTCCCTTCTGGACTTCTCGACATCAACAGCAAGCAGTCTGGTGGAGATGTAGTCCGGCGAAATAGACTGGTAACTCTTCCTCCGTTAATCCAGAGCAGCAGGTCTCTTTACCGGCGAAAAGGGCGGAACACGGGAAGGAGGTCCGGTGGAAAGCAGCAGCATCTTCCCACAATTTCCCGGAGACTTTGCGGCCTGGCTATGGAGGCGGTGGTTTGGCGACGGCTGTGGCCTTGTGCCCTCCACCGATCCTCCGGCAGTCCGGCACACATGTTTAATTCGTATATACTTCGTAGGAGTGTGTGTGTTTCTATATGTTACGTATATAAGCGCAGGTAGCTAGTTACGTTGTTCGAGCCTTGGAGGTATATATATAGGTAGGTCATAGGTGTGTATTTTCGTGGCTTCTTCCGCAGCTTGCTCGCAGGTTCATACTCCCTGCTCATTGGTGAGTATGGCAGTATTGTTCCTCTAATTATTGTTATGCATGTATATGCGGTGTATTATTATTGGTATGCATGATGAGGAGAGGAAGACAGGTGCATATGGAGGACACTTACATGTGGTCTCTGAGCATACTTGGGGTATATCACATGGCATTCACCTACTAGCACTAATAATAGGCATGCATGTCACATTATCCAATGTACACATGAATTATCTTATGCCGAGTGAGTATATATAGTAATGTACATATTATTAACTGATATATCTTTGTTCGGTTCGAAAGGCAACTTTGTTTTACGGTACAAATCTTATTAATTGATATCTTTGAATTAAAATTTAAAATGACACTTTTATTATTGAAACATTTTTATCTGATTAAAAATGTCACCGGTGTTAAAAATTTATCTGATTTCCTTAATTATTAAAATGTGACTCTCGTAACATTTTATATCACTAATAAAATTTATTTATTTTATTTCAATTTTTCGGGGTGTCACATTCTACCCTCCTTAAAAGATGCTTCGTCCCGAAGCATAAGCTAAGAAAATATCCGTAAGTACAACTAGCAGATATTACATCTTACGGAGTAGTTAACAATAAGTTCTTTTTATTAAATTTTTGGAGTATCACAATCTACCCTCCTTAAAAGATGTTTCGTCCCGAAGCATAAGTTAAGAAAAATTATCAACAAATACAATTAACAGTTATCACGTGTTAGTTTATACTAAATTCTTTTATATCAAATTTAAGGAGTGTCACATTCTACCCTCCTTAAAAGAATGCTTCGTCCCTGAAGCATATATCTAATATGCTCTTAGGACATTCCTATAGTATATCCTACAAGGTAACATTCCTATAGTATATCCTACAAAGTCAAACACATACGTACGTGCAATATGCACATATGCGTATTATAATAATTCGAAAAATTCCATGCAAATAAAAAAAAATTCAAAATCTCACAACCTCACCTGTAGCCTAGCTTATTCTTTCTTAATAAGATTTATTATTCCTAAGTTTCTTGTTGAAGAGCATTTAGAAAACCGATATAGAAAAAAAAATTATAAAGAAAACATTTCAGAAAACTCCTTGGAAAAAATTTCAATAGCTTTTTAAAAAGTTAACCCTTTTGAAAACCACGGTCAGTTAAAGGAAAGTTTTATTTGAAAAATCCCTAATTTGAAAAATATGGAATTTGATACCAACTTGTTCGTATTTCTTAAGGGATTTTTAGGAAATCTCAGAAATACTTGAAAACATTTTTTTTTTATAGAAAAAAGTAGGGCTCTGATACCAATTTGTAACACCCCCATTTTCCCTTCCAAAATAATACTTGAAATAATAGATTTATTGATAATAACTTGATTTATTCTTTCAAAACAGATAAAAAGTTTTGCAGCGGAAATAACATTAATTGGGAAATGGGTGTTACCGCCACATCCGGTCATCTCTTAACCGAATGCACAGGCTATTTCAAAACAAAATAGAGTAAAACAAGTGTTCAACGTGACTAAAGTGTTTATTCTTGACTAGGTTTGACTAAGGCATCTTCTACGTCGCTCTCAGGCGCATGCAATCATCAATCAACATAGTCATCATTACCTGCACAAATAAAGTGCAGAAAACAAAACAAGGGGAAAGGAAACAAAAATTAGCTTTAGAGCTAAGTAAGTACTACCCAACCCCGTAAAATAATCAGGTTTGGCGAAAAATAGTTTTTCATATAATACTATATAAAAATGACACACTCCACCAAAATTCTTTTCTCTTTGGTATTTCTCAAAATCACTTCTTTACTAAAGTCCTCAACTTTTCTTTGAAAATAATATAGTAACTCTTCCTCTTTCCAAAATCAAAATCTCCTACTTTCTTTTAAGATGGGCGGTACTTTCGGATACTTATGCCCGAAGCCCAATGAGTCGTTGTTATCTACGAACTCATCCCGGAATCCGGTTCCCACCACTTTCTCTTGAATCGAAACGACTACTAAACTTGTTCTCTTCAAGTAGTAGTAGCCCTAACCATCCTCCACATTTATCCGGATGTGAAAAACCGACACCACGGATTTCTCCCGGGGTGCTCACCTCTTATGAAAATGTTAATTTTCATCTTGTATCAAGATATACTTCAAAATATTTTCCAAACTCTCTAAATAGTCAAAAAGGTATTTAAAAATATTTAATACCCCAAAAGTACATAATTTGTATTTCTCAAATACTATAGATTTAATATCTCTTTAAATAGCACATATAAATAATTCAAAAACTCAAAACATAATCACATAGCACATAATAATCACATAACACAGAATATGTCTCAAGTCTCCAATCATTCTCAATGGTGATTAAAAAAAATACTTAATTAAATATCCCATATAAATTTAATGACACTTCAAATAATGCATATTCAAAATTCACACTTTAAACACGTAATAACATATATAATACGAGAAAACCATTTTGGATCGGCAGAGAAACTTACCTCGGAAATGATGCTCCTAATTCACTTCCTCTGTTCATGTCTCTAAATAATCACCTTTTTAATCAAGATGACATAATCAGTCACTTATTCTGTTTGTAAAAGTTTACCCGATTTTCCCTTTTTATTTTATTGTTCGAATCTAGGTTATTTATTAATCTTACCACTTTAGTTATTCATCCACCGTAATATATCCGAACGTCCTAATGAATTTACTAATAGTTATATATTTAATCTGCTTTTTCTCTAATACTTAATATATCCGAATCCCTTAGTTATGTTAATCTACTTTAATTAATCCAGTAATTAGTAAGTAATATGTAGCCAATTTATTCAATCTAGTTAAGGTACTAAGTTCGAAATAATCAATATTTTATTATAATAAATCATTTTATTATAATAAATCATATCGTTTATCAATTTGGATTAATTAAACAATCAAATCATTCCATTATTCAACATTACGCAATTGTATCAGTTAAAAAGTGATAAATTTATCCACGTAATTATTTTGAATCTATTTAATCCATTTTCAACTTTTAATATTCTCGTTCCAGATTTAATTACCAATTTTTCATTATTTATTATTGTTAAAACAAATTAGTCAGCTTATAAATTTACGGAGTATAAAATAACGAAGATGAAGCAGATTATTCGTACTGTATGCCGTACTCCTTTGTCGTCGTCCTCGTTCGACCCACACAGTAGGGTGAGCACAAAGCTTGCTCGCCAGAGATGTTCCTCCCAGGTCTCTCTTCCTCCGGCGGCGGCGTGATGGAGGAGATGATTAGTGAAGATCCCTCTATAGGGAATAATCAGTCTAGGGTTGCATTTTGGGATCGTGTCCGAATTTACTACAATGAAAATAGACCTTCTGGAACTGCGGAGAGAAGCACAACTCAAGTAAAAAATCACCATAGTTTAATGTTGAAAGAGACAAATAAGTTTGGAGCTAAGTTCAATAATGAGTGGAATCAAAGAAAAAGTGGGGAAAGCGATGAAGATATATATGCTCGTGCTATTGTCAAATTTGCTGCAGATGAAAAAAGGAGTTTTAGATATGATCATGTCTGGAGAGTTGTGAAAGACTCTCCCCGATTCGCTCGACAAGAAGACGTTCAACGCACACAAAAAAAGACAAAAATTAACGAATCTGGTGCATACACATCATTTTGTAATGGAGATTCAAGCATTGATATTGACACAAATGAAAGTAGGGCACGTCCAATAGGACAAAAGGCAGCCAAGCGGAGGGAAAAGAGTAATGCGGAAGGTACCAATAGTAATACTGGCCTACAAAATAACTTGGCAAATATATGGGTAGGCATTCGTGAACATGAAGAAGAGAAGCTTCGTCAACAAGCTGAAATAATTAGACAAAAGGAAGATGAACTTAAACTTAAACGACTTGAGTTCCTTTTTAAAGATACCAATGGTATGAACGACAAACAAAAGAAAGACCATGATAAACTTTGTGATCAAATTCGAATTATGTACGATTTGAACTAGTTATTTTATAAATATGTCATTGAATAAAAATTATATATGTTTCATTTTTATTTAAGTCTATGTCTCGTTTATGTGTGGATGGTAGTATGGTGATTGTATGTATTTTTATTCTATAAATGATTAGTTTTAAAAGGATGAAGTCAAACTATGATTAATTCTAAAAGGATTAAGTCAAACTTTCACGTTAGCTAGTAATATTTATATACAACGTGTGGTTAGTATTTTATATTAGTTTATTCATATATAATTGTTCGTATATAAATTATAAAGATATTAATGTTTAAAAAGATTTTATAAATAGGCCGTTAGGAATATTATTAGTTTCTACTGTTTGAAATTACATTATTTACAAATTATACTTACTTAATAAATATTTTCAAACATTAAAAATAATATACAACAGATATAATGGTTTAAATATAAATTACAAATTAGCAATTAGGATTGAGCCATAGTTTTTTTTAAATAACTTATAAACTACTTGTCTGATACCTTTCTAATCTTGTCGATCAAGTCATTAACTCTTTATATATGATTTATATTATTTTAAATTATATCATATATAAATAATAACTTATGTATACTTGTATATAAAAAATATACAAACTAGTCGTTACAAACTAGCCGTTACAAACTAGCCGTTACAAACTAGCCGTTACAAACTTTCATAATATTATATATATACAAGATAAGAAAAGACACGTCCTCATTCTTTCATCATCGAATCGAATTTATCTTAGAGCAACACTACCTATATTCATTATAGAAAAATGTCTACAGATCCAAATTCTGATGAACTACGCATGGCACGAAAGTATTGGATTAACCGGTTACGAGAAAGTGCTAATGATTCGTTGACCATTCTGAAACTGAACATACTTGAGGAGGTGGAGAGGCAAATTGAAAGTGGTGAAAGCTCAAAAGCTAGACGAAAAAAGAGAGCTTACATCGACCGTGATCGTCAAAGCGGCCAATTGCGTCTTTATAATGATTACTTCTCAGAACAGCCCGTTTTTCCTCCTAATTATTTCCGTCGACGTTTTCGAATGCATAGGCCATTATTTCTTAAAATAGTCCATGCAATTGAAAATTATTCCATTTATTTTCAGCAAAGGGAAGATGCTTGCCGAAAGAAAGGGTTGTCAGCACTACAGAAATGCACAGCTGCCCTCCGTCAACTGGCATACGGAGCTCCCGCAGATAGTTGGGATGAGTACTTAAGAATGGCTGAAACAACTTGTATCGAAAGTTTGAAGAATTTTTGTCAATGTGTGGTCAAACTTTTTGGTAAACAATACTTGAGAAGGCCTAATGCAGATGACATAAAAAATTTACTTGAAATTCATGAGAAGAGGCATGGTTTTCCTGGCATGTTGGGCAGTCTTGATTGCATGCATTGGGAATGGCGGAATTGTCCCGTCGCTTGGAAGGGTCAATTCACTCGAGGTGACCACGGGGTTCCAACAATTATGCTTGAAGCTGTTGCGTCTGCAGATTTATGGATATGGCACGCTTTTTTTGGAGTGGCAGGATCGCGCAATGATGTCAATGTGCTCAATGAGTCTCCACTATTTAATAATATTTTGCAAGGTATTGCTCCCGAAGTTAACTTTATGGTAAATGGCACACCATACACGAAAGGATATTATTTAACTGATGGGATATACCCAGAATGGTCTACCTTCGTTAAAAGTTTTTCATGCCCCCAAGATCTTAAAAGAAAAAAATTTAAAGAAATGCAAGAAGCTGCAAGAAAAGACGTGGAGCGAGCATTTGGAGTACTTCAGGCTCGTTGGGCAATTATTAAATATCCTGGACGTTATTGGGATAGAGTGAATTTGCGTGATATTATGTACACATGCATAATTTTGCACAACATGATTATTGAAGATGAAGGAGATAATGCGGTAAATTGGTGTGACGATCAGCATGGTGCACTTGATGATGAAGATGATGCAGACCGACTAATTATAAATCACGGTGCACCCCCAGCATTCCAAGAATATATTCGTTTCAATTCCGAAATCAAAGATTCTCAATTACATCACCAACTTCGACATGATTTGGTTGAACACATTTGGGCACATTACGGCCACAACAACTAAATCAGTTATTTATTAGCCTTATTTTTTTTTTAGAAAAAAATTATGATCTATTATAGTATTTGTTCTATGTTAAGGCCAACATATATTTAAAATATAATTACATTTTATAAATACTTAATACACACACATATATAATATATAATATATATATTATATATCAATATGTGTGATTAATAAAATCGAATGGCTGCTGCAAAAAAAAAATCGAATGGTTTTGATTTTCAATAAAAATTCTTATTACATTATTCTTTAATATACGGAGTATAAATCAATACTTGAACAAAATGCTAAAACAATTAAACTAGTGAACAAAAAAAGTATACGTTGGTGCATTAATTACAATACAAACGTGTTCGTATGTTTAATTTAATTTGTAGGAGAGAGATTCTTTTAATACATTTTATACCAAAATTACAATAATCTAACATCATGATTGAGAGGAAGTTAAGAATATTTCATCTCATTTATGATTTTATATGTGGCAATGATGTGGCACAAAAAAACTGTTTATTTGAGTATGATCAATGGGGTTGCTCTTAGAAGGGTCATTCCTTTTCTTTCCATCTTAGATCCATTCCATCATGATAACTTCTTTCCTTCCTAAAATTAAGGATTTAGTTAATATTATTATTTTCTTTGTTTCTTCCTTGATATCTTAACCATTTGTGCAGTTGTACCACCCACCAATCAAGTGATTAATTTGCTCCCTTTTTCCATCTACAATTAATTTGCTCCATTTAGCTTATTATTGCATAAAGGTGCATTCAGTAAAATATTTGAGTGCATCGTGAAGCACCGAAATGTGCATATAAATTGTATGATTAAAATTCATACAACATTTGCTGGAAAAGTGCACAATGGCTCACATGCAAATGAACGAGTTAGATTGTCATATTAAAAGTGCAAATCAATATAAATAAAAGTGCACGTAAAGAATTTTAACATACTTCGATCAAAAGTATGGCTAGTTGTACCAAAAAGTGCAGAAATATATATCAAATAAAAGTATTCTATAAAACTATTTGAATTTTATAGAACAATCGTAGATCAACTACAAAATGTGTACCTCAATGTTAGAAGTGCACAATAACTCAAATGAAGTGCATAATAGAATGATCCACATAAAACATATTCTTAAACATTAAACATATGTAAATATACATTGCACGTTAAATACATTTTGGTGCATACTAAATTTTTCTATAATGTATATATATCTCATTTCTCAATGCACATTTACCTTATTTTTGGTGCACTTTAAATTTATTTGGGTACATACTAAATTTATCAAAAATGCATAATAATATCTGAATGCCCTTTCATATTAAATTTTAGTGTACGAAGTCAATACTCATTGTGCGCTTCATCATCATTATTTTTTATTTTATAATATCATCCTCAAAATGGTCTTTTCCAATGCACTTAAACGTTTCCCAAGTTAAATATCATTGTTGGTACAGGAATTGGACAACATGGAAGGCTTGACCGTGGCAATTAATGACACATTCATTAGGATTAATGCTAGCTAATTAAATCTGGGCAGTTTTATGTATATAATTAGAGTAGTTATTGTAATTATGACATAGGTTACTCAAAGGGCTGACCAGAATTGATGATGCAATAATGACGATACTGATGTCGTCGTAACGGTCGGACATGTCGTCGTAACGATCGTAACATGTCGTCAACGGACAAAAGTGCATTAAATGTATCTCTTATAAATATCTAGAGGCTCTATGTAATCAGCACATTCAGTTACAAATACACACAAAAGAGCTCTCCTATTCTCTCTATTGGAGTTCATAGCTATTCATATTATATTCAAATTATCGATTATAGATAAATCCATTTATTTTATCTTGTCAATCATTCTTATTCGATCTTATTTGCTTGATTCCCAACTCAATTCCATAATCATAGATTAGTTAATTTCTAGTTAAAACAATTGGCGCCGTCTGTGGGAAATTCTTGCAAAAAGAAGATCGATCTTGGCTGAAAGCTCTAACACTTTGATGGAGGAAATTCAAACCCAATTACAAGCTGTCAGGGAAGAGTTGCACTTGGCCAGGAGCTCTAATCCTTCGGCGGATGATGTTCAGGCGCAAATGGAGGCTGTCAGGGAGGAAATACGTCAACGCATAGCCTTCCTACAAATGGAAAATGACGCTTTACGATCTCAGGTACAATCGGTGGCGTTCATAGCCTCCAACTCGCGACGGGGGAAAGAGATCATGTCTGCGGCTTCACGGGGGGGCACGGACCCAATACCGGCTTCAACTTCGACACTTACCTTCACAACCGAGTCTTTTCTGGAAATGTTGAACCTCGATCCAAATGGTGGTCCCTACTCCCCGGTGATTTCACAGCTCGCGCCCTACGAACCTCTTATCCCGGGAACGACCTCAGCGACGAGTGTCCCGATGTGTTTCTTCTCAGATTCGCTGCGGACCACAACGACATCGGCCATAACACAAAAGATTGTGTTTCCTTGCGGAAAGAAGTTGCCTACCTACCGAGAAACGGGTATTTGACGGAAATCATGACGGAACAAACCAAATCCATGTTGCATAGGAATCTGAAGTCGTCTGAGGGTCAACGACGACCTCCCTCGCCTACAGACCCCCAAAAGGTAATTAATTTCATTAATGGTGGTTTAGATTTATGTGGACTAACCTACTCTGCAGCGAAGAGACAAGCTCGGGAGTATTCCTGAGACAAGTCGTCACAAGCGTACCAAGTCGTCCGAAAGGAGGAAGCCTAGAGACGTGAGACTATCACGTTCGATGAAACAGATCTGACTAGCTCAGGCGATGCCCATCATGACACCTTAGTCATCGCTCTTAGGGTGGCGAATTGTGAGGTGAGGCGAGTCTTGGTTGACAACGGCAGCACAACCAACATCACAACATTGAAGACGCTAAAGCAGATGTGATACAAAGAAGAAGACCTGGCTACGTCTGGCTCCACCCTTGTCGGATTCAATGGCGAACCAAGCCAGACAATAGGTAATGTTTCTTTGTCTGTACATACTGTTGGTCTTAACTTGCAGGTAAAATTCGATGTAGTCCAAGATCTGCCCGCCTACAACATGATATTGGAGACGCCTTGGCTACATCAAATGGGGGCAATCCCGTCAACATATCATCAGGTTGTCAAAGTTTCAACACCGTGGGGAGTGCAATCCATCCAAGGCGACATGGCAGCTGCTAAATCATGCTACCAAACAGCGATGAAGCCATCTGCCTCTACGACAACTTCTGCGTAGCAACTAAAGGGCGACTTCGTTCCGGTTAGGGAAGATGACAGCAACACAAAAGACATCATCATCGACCCGGATCATCCAGATAGAGCCGTCCGCATTGGGGGCAACATGCCGACTCAATTGGAGAAAGAACTTGTAACTTTTCTGAAAGAACATAAAGATGTCTTCACCTGGAGTCATGACAACATGACTGGTATCGATCCGCGAGTGATCACCCACAAGCTTAACGTCAACCCCTTACACAAGCCAGTCCAACAGAACAGACGACGCTTCGCCAGAGAAAGGAACGACATCATCAACCAGGAAGTCGAGACACTGCTACGCACCGGTAAGATTCGCGAGGTAAAGTATCCGATTTGGCTCGCTAATGTTGTTGTAGTGCAGAAAAAGAAGGGTCACCAGAAAGGCAAGAAACCAAAGTGGAGGGTGTGCGTCGACTTCACTGATCTGAACAAGGCTTGTCCAAAAGACATGTTTCCGATGCCACATATTGACATCCTCTCGGATGCCACAGCGGGACATGAGATGTTGACGTTCATGGACGCTTTCAGCGGCTACCATCAAATTCAATTGCACCCTGATGACCAGGAGAAGACTGCATTCATCACGGAGACAGGTACATATTGTTATGTTGTTATGCCATTTGGTCTAAAAAATGCAGGTGCCACTTTCCAAAGATTGGTAACGACGATCTTTAAAGAACAACTTGGGAAAACTATGGAGGTTTACATCGACGACATGTTGGTTAAATCCAAAATGGCATCAGACCACATCGGACACCTGCGGAAATCATTCCTGAAATTGCAAGAGTACAATTTAAAGCTTAATCCTGCCAAGTGCACATTCGGGGTGTCGTCAGGGGAATTCCTAGGATACATTGTCAGCGAAAGAGGGATAGAAGCTAGCCCGGGGCAGATACGAGCCATACTTGACATTGAATCTCCCAAATCAATCAAAGATGTCCAGAAACTGACAGGACGAGTTGCGGCGATCAACAGATTCATATCGAAGTCGTCAGACAGATGTCGACTTTTTTATGATGTCCTCAGAAAAAATAGGAAATTCGAATGGATGGAACAACACGAAAAAGCTTTACAACAATTGAAGGAATACATGACAACAACGCCGCTGCTGACAAAACCTAAAGATGGCGAGGAACTACAGTTGTATCTAGCAGTGAAGAAGACGGCCGACAAACACCAGTTTACTATGTAAGTAAGTCATTAAATGGACCGGAAACCAGGTACGCACTCTTAGAAAAATTAGTACTCACACTAGTTACAGCATCAATTAAATTGCGACCTTATTTCAAATCACATTCTATTTGTGTTCGTACTAACTATCCCATGAAGTCAATCATGAGGAAACCAGAACTGACAGGTCGGATGATCAAATGGTCAATGCAGCTGGGGGCATACGACATCAAGTATGAGCCTAGGACAGCTTTGAAATCACAAGCTCTAGCTGATTTTGTGGCGGACTTCAGTCCCAAACTACAAATGGAAGCAGAAAAAGAGATATGTCTGCTGATGGAAGACCAGCACCAACAAAAATGGACCTTACACACTGACGGAGCCTCGAACATGCATGGGGCCGGACTTGGAGTTATGCTGAAGTCACCACAAGGGGGCAATATAGTACAAGCTGTCAGATGTGATTTCAATGCAACAAACAATGAAGCGGAATATGAGGCACTGATTTTCGGAATAAACTTAGCTCGAAACCTGGGCATGAAAACAATCGAGGTAAAGTGTGATTCCCTTTTAATTGTTAATCAAACTAACGGAGTTTACGCAGCGAAAGACCCGAAGATGACGGCATATCTACGAGTCGTCACCAATTTGAGTCACCATTTTGACGACATAACTTTTGAGCAAATCCTGAGGGAGGAAAATGTTCAAGCTGATGCCTTGGCAGCAATAGGGTCATGTCTCGGGGCAGGAAGCAGTGACAACATCCCACTTGTCCACTTGACACAGCCGGCCATTGAACGGTCAGAAATGCTCAACATCATTGAGTCAACTGCGGACAGCAACTGGATGCAGCCATTTATAGACTATCTCAAACATAACATCCTACCAACTGACAAAAGAGAAGCAAGGGCACTCCTATCAAAGGTAACAAAATTTTTATTAATTGATGATGTCTTGTTTAAACGTTCAAAGGCAGAACCATATCAAAGGTGTTTAGCCCCACCCAAAGCTGTCAAAGTACTTAAAAGCCTCCATGAAGAAGAGTGTGGCAACCACGCAGCAGGAAGAAGTCTGTCTAACAAAGCCCTGAGGTTTGGCTATTATTGGCCAACGATGAGGCACGATGTTGTCGCATACACTCAAGCTTGTCAACCATGCCAAAGACATGCACCAGTACACCACCAACATGCAGAAGCACTACATCCTGTCTTATCCCCCTGGCCCTTCATGAAGTGGGGCATGGACATCGTAGGAAAGTTGCCCGAAGCACCCGGACAAAAGGTCTACATGTTGGCAATGACTGACTACTTCTCAAAGTGGATCGAAGATGAACCTTTCCGACAAATCCGTGACACCAAAGTAATGTCTTTTATCAAAAGAAATATATTGAGCAGGTTTGGCATCCCGTCAGAGATCGTCTGCGACAATGGGTCACAGTTCATCAGCATCAAAACCAGACGATTCTGTGAGAAGTACAACATCAAACTGGAGATGTCGACACCACGCTATCCACAATCGAATGGACAAGTTGAGTCAAGCAACAAGATCATCATCTCAAATCTAAAGAAACGATTGGAGAAAGCACAAGGAAAGTGGGCCGACGAGTTACCACTTATATTATGGGCAGACCGGACAACACCAAAAAATGCCACACGACAAACGCCTTTTTCGTTGGTGTATGGATGCGAAGCTGTCATTCCAGTCGAAGTTGAGGTGCCAACATCCAGATACGGACTTATCACAGAGGCAGCAAACAACAAAGAGCTGGTTCATGACCTTGACACTATTGACGAATTGAGAGAGAAAGTTAAAGTACAAATGGCCGCCTATCAACAAAGGGTGGCAAGAAGCTACAACGAGGATGTCCGAGCTAAAATATTCAAGAAAGGTGACTGGGTACTCAGAAAATCCTTCGGCAACGAAGCGAACGGAAAGTTTAGTCCTAATTGGGAAGGCCCATATCAGATTACAGATGTCGTCGGACAGGGGGCATACCGGTTGGAATCCATTGACGGTAAACAAATTCCAAGGAGCTGGAATGCGGTACACCTAAAACCTTTTCATTTCTAGTCACTCGTAGTTAAATTCATCATACGATTCATTTGATCCTCATACTATCTTGACCGTCGGAGGGCCGTTGGCCTCAAGCCAACGGCCAAATAAGTTTCTTACCAATTGCAAGCTGACAACATCAGAACAGTCGGAACTAACAAATCAATAAAGGTAATTCTTAATCATGAAACGAACAAGTGATATACCAGGTACGTGACAACAGTCATAGTACGTATTGCCACGTTAGTCTGTTCACTCAATTTGACAAATAAAAGGGCATATCGTTAGGTAATAAACCTGACGAGATGAGTGAAACGGTCTGACTATAGACATGTTCTGACGATAGATATTTAGTTTCATATACGTATTCTTAATTTATTACTTTCATATGACTATAAACGATCACTGACTTAAGCGTCGGAGGACCGTTGGCTAAAAGCCAACGACCAAACTTTGACAACATGTCTGTATGCAGGATATCGACGGAATGAGAGACGACCAGTACTATACACACACAACGATAACTACTAACGGTAACTAGACGCAATCCCCTTACACGTTAAAACACAATTAACGGGGGGCTTACATGAAATAAAGCCTTACAACACGTCAAAACACAATTGACGGGGGTCTTACATCAAACGAAGCCTTACAACACGTCAAAACACAATTGACGGGGGGCTTACATCAAACGAAGCCTTACAACACGTCAAAACACAATTGACGGGGGCTTACAGAATTTAATGGGAAGGGTTATGCTGCCCATGAGAAATCATGGATCACAGTCCTAACAGAACCCATACAATACTTTTTGGCCAAAACAACAAACAGAACGAACATAAAAAACAACGCTGACGTCAAACATGATTGTGCGACACCAAAACAACAGACAGATCATACATCACAAATGCTGACAACATCAAAGTCAGACAAACACAAAGCAACAACAGTACACGTACAAATGACATCGTCATGTGGAACAACAACCACATTCAAAACTACAAAAATACGCAACAGAAGTGTGACGACATTAGCTCCAAAACATAAGGAGACACTACGATCGACATTGACACAAATCACATGTCGACAATATTGAAAAAATTACAAACGAAACATTATTTGAAATCTTTACAGGTTATGGACTATGTTCACACAACCCAACTCGTCATCTTTAACAACGGATGATGCTCCCATTGACAACTGAAGTGTCGACGCCGACGTGAGAGATGTTGCAAATTTCTGTCATCTAGCTTGTAGAATGACAAAATTCGAGCTTGCAGACTTCATTGTTTCAGTCAAGAAGACAGATCTAATCGGAGGTTATTCGAAAGAAAGACAGAAGCAGTTCGTCAGACAAGTTGATCGACGTGTCACGATGCAATGAACCAAGATGCGAATTGAACTTTCAAATTTTCGACAAGTTGATGCTTACATATGCATGATACACCTCAACTTCTCGAAAGGGGGCTATTGTTGGTACAGGAATTGGACAACATGGAAGGCTTGACCGTGGCAATTAATGACACATTCATTAGGATTAATGCTAGCTAATTAAATCTGGGCAGTTTTATGTATATAATTAGAGTAGTTATTGTAATTATGACATAGGTTACTCAAAGGGCTGACCAGAATTGATGATGCAATAATGACGATACTGATGTCGTCGTAACGGTCGGACATGTCGTCGTAACGATCGTAACATGTCGTCAACGGACAAAAGTGCATTAAATGTATCTCTTATAAATATCTAGAGGCTCTATGTAATCAGCACATTCAGTTACAAATACACACAAAAGAGCTCTCCTATTCTCTCTATTGGAGTTCATAGCTATTCATATTATATTCAAATTATCGATTATAGATAAATCCATTTATTTTATCTTGTCAATCATTCTTATTCGATCTTATTTGCTTGATTCCCAACTCAATTCCATAATCATAGATTAGTTAATTTCTAGTTAAAACAATCATTATTGTTTATTAACCGATATTCTTGCCATATAGGAATTGGTGTGCCGAACTGCTTTAATTAATGGCAGAAGTATTTTACCCATTTACCCTTTGAAAGCTTTCTAAACGCACGGTTGTCATTTTAATTTGCAACACGCACGCATCACGTGCTTTTTTTAAACGTCCCAAGCTCACATCTTAGCCGCATGATTCCACTAATCAATGGTTGTATTTTAATCTTTTTTCCTCTCCTAAGAGGGTGTTCTCACCGGAACCGCACCCTATATATATATATATATAGGGAGGTTCAAATAAAAAGTACTCCTCATATAAAAAGTGAGAAGTAATCTTAGCCGTTAAGATGAGAAAATGAGTGGATGTGATCAATTTTTAAGGGTAAAATTCGGTGCCAAAAGTGTAATAATCAAAAAGTTTTTTTAAAAAATAGCGAGACAAATGTGCATGACTACGGAGGAAAAGTGCATTAGACTAACACAAAAGTGCATCACTTTTTAGGAAAAAAATAAGAAGTATAACTATTGTTTCTGATATTTTTTTTAATAGCTGAATGTGCACCATTACATATTGCATATGCACATTTGCTATTATGTATTACAAATTTTGGTTGACCGTGACTTTTGATCTATACCATCCATTTTTAAGTAATCAAGGGCTTAGACAGGGGCGGACCCAGGAAGTTTGTCTTGGGAGGGCGGTAACTTAAACAAGATATTTTTTGGGAGGGCGAAAATTATTTTTTATTATATATATACACTAAAAAAATTTGTTGTTGGGGGGGGGGGGCGACCGCCCCCCTGGGTCTGTACTACGGTCCGCCCCCGGGCTTAGATCACTTCTCACTTTTCATGGGAAGACCTCTTTCTATTAGAACTCACCCCTATTATATATATATATATATATATATATATATATATATATATATATATAGGGGGTTCAAGTGAGAAGAACCCTTTAGGTGAGAAATGAGAATGAATCTCAGCCATTGGATTCGACTAAGTTGCAGTAAAAGACACTTCATGATGCACTGAAATATGCAATCTAGCACGGTGGCAATTCTGTAAATACTTCTGAAAAATCCATATTACACGTGTCTAGTGCAACATGAAGCTATTTCGGTGCAACGTCATCAAATATTAGTGCAACATGAAACAGTTTTAGTGCAACATGTGCAAAATTTAAATATTACTGTAACATAAAGCCAATTTTAGTGCAACTTCGTAAATCCAATGGCTGAGATTCATTCTCATTTCTCACATTAGATGCATTTCTCACCTGAACCAATATATTTATATATATATATAATGTTTTTTTTTTTGCTTTCATTTTTATAATGCAGGGTCAATCCTGGCTGCTTAAAGCCTTTGATGCCATTTATGAAGAGCGGGCATTTCGCCGTTTATGAAGAATGACTAACTTGTCAGTGTGAAAACCGACCACTTCATCGATTTGAAGACCGGCCACTTCGTCGGTTTTGAAGACTGGCTATTTTTTCAGTGTGGAGACCGGCCACTTTGTCGGTTTGAAGACCGGTCACTTCGTCGGTTTTGAAGACTGACTATTTGTCAGTGTGAAGACCGGCCACTTCGTCGGTTTGAAGACCGGCTATTTATCAGTGTGAAGACCGGCCACTTCGTCGGTTTGAAGACCGGCCACTTCGTCGATTTTGAAGACTGGCTATTTTTTCGGTACGAAGATCATAGAGGTATGGGATAGTGGCCCCGTGCTCGTTGAGGAGATCAACGTCGGAGGTTAATGGCTAGAGAGGTCGCAACAGATGCTGGCTATAGCCTTGTTGATGCGGCGGAGCGAAATTCCACAGGGCTTGAAGCGGTTTTTCTGGAGCTTGAAGCAACCTTGCAGGAGCTTGAAGCGGTTTTGCCGGAGCTTGAAGCAATCTTGTTGGAACTTGAAGCGGTCTTGCCAGAGAGCTTGAAGCGGTCTTGCAGAAGCTTGAAGCGGTCTTGTTGGAGCTTGTAGTGGACGGAGCTTGTAGTGGTCCGGCAGGAGCTTGTAGCGGTCCGGCAGGAGCTTGTAGCGGTCCGGCAGGAGCTTGTAGCAGTCCGGCAGGAGCTTGTAGCGGTCCGCCAGGAGCTTGTAGCGGTACAGTAGGAGCTTGTAGCTGTCTTACTAGTTTTGCTAATATCAAACGATGGTGTTGCCCTTTGTCCTTGTGCAGAAGATGACACTAACGGTTAAAAGCTTTGGAGGCACCATTGGTGCTACTGCCATCGGCATTCATAGTTCAACTCAATCCACTTCCGATGAGGAGGAGATCAAAGAATTCCCTAAGCCTTTGTCATTCATCTGACTTTTTTCGTAAGCCTTCTTCTGATATTCTCTTTGACAAAGCAACTTAATGGGGGTTTATTTTGTTATAACTGAACTCAAAAATGAAACTTTTGAGCTGCCTACGTACTCCTATGAAAGAGATCAAGTCAAACGTAGTTCATAACACCATTTAAATAGGAATCTAAAGAGGTGGGGCCGTACACAGTTTCAACTCATGCGGGCCAGGAGCTCGCCGTACACATTTTAAACTCTCGTGGGCCAAGAGTATCTATGATTATGCTCACCCATAGACAAAGTGAAATGTTTTAGTTATTTAGCCACTTACAACATCATTGGTGGTTTAAGACTTTCAACACGACATCAAGGGTACTGAATCTTCATATTGGTCTTCAGAATAAATCCCACTTTTGGTCCTACGAGTTTGCTGTCAATTCCACATTTAGTCCACGTCTTTCACTTTGTCCACTTTTGGTACTTGACTAATGTTTTTTGACCATTTGTGGTCCTTTTCGGGTGATTTTAATCTCCGGAAACGGACCATATATGGGCGAAAACACAATACTCATGTATCAAAAGTGGACAAAGTGAAAGACGTGGACTAAATGTGGAATTGACATCAAACTCGTAGGACCAAAAGTGGAATTTATTCTTGGTCTTCATATTGACCACGAGTGTGCACAATGGTCACTGGCTTGACCTTTAGTGCACTTCCATAGGTCACTTTCACATCAGTTTTTTCGTTTCATACGAGATGGGATAAAACTTCTATACTCATTAAGACTTTTCTTTTCGAATTGAACTTTAGCAGATGTATTGCGTTCATGTTTTAATCTCAATCTTTCAAGAACATGCTTTTTTTTTGAAGTTTTGTCCCATGCATGGGTCTTCAGCGTGCTTCACCAACATCGGGCTCATACCAAGCCGTTCTTGTAAAGTCTTCTTTATGATCTTCTTTGGCTTTGGCTCCATTCTGTCAAAGACGGAATGCTTCGGCTTAGAAGTAACTTCGTCTTCTTCACCAACAGAGATATGATGCGTTGCGGCTCTATTTATGAGGATCCTTATGGGTTTCGGCTGAACATAACCCAATCATGTGTGCTCTCGAAGATTGATCTGCTTTGGTTTCCCTTCACCACCAGCTTCCAGAATGAATTTTCCCAATTTCTGTTCATTGGGATTATACCCAGCCTTGGCCAGAAGTTTGTATGTGTTTGGGTCAAATCCTTCATTTGTGCGTACCTTAGGGAGATAAAATGCTTTAACCTCATTCTCGTTTTTCACTTCATCCTCAGATGTGTTTTGAGGAGGCCTTGATATCTCAATCTTCGCAAGAGGGAATGTAAGCCCTTCAATGTCTTCAACAAGCTTCCCTTTCAACTTTGGTTCAATCAAGGGGCGATATGCTTCCTCTTGTCGAACACCGTCTTCCTTAGAAACTTTGGTCTTTATGTAAAACTTCGCATCTGCAAAGTATGTCTCAGCTTCTGTAAACAGAGTTTCATCGACCACTACCTTCTTTACAATGCCATTTTCTTCATACATGAAGCATTGGTGCCACGTTGAAGTAATTACACCATTCTCATGGATCCATGGACGGCCTAAAAGGAGGTTATATGAAGCCTTTGCATCAATGACATGGCATAGAGTGCTTGCCTTCAACCCACCAATAACCAAATCAAGTCGTATCATTCCAATTGCTCTTTGCCCCCCTTGATTGAAGCCTTGAATCATCAAGCGACTTTGGGAGAGTTCATCCATTGATATTTCAAGGTCTTTCATAGCTCGAACCGTTAAAATGTTAACGACAGACCCTTGATCTATCATAATTCTTCTGAATCTTCGTCCACTAGTGTATCCTTCAACAAAGAGTGGACGATTATGGGGAGTAGCACCCAACATAGGATCTTCGTCTTTAAAGACAATGTCAGTGACGTATGAAGTAGACTCATGTGTTTCTACTTCTTTCTTGACTAAAGCTGATGATGAGAATTTGCTTGAGCTCCCAACTTCTTTTTCATGAGTGTTAAGGCAAGAACTCGAAATTTGAGTTATCTTGTTGTTCAAATCCTTTGGCATATAATCGTTGAGAGTAATCTGGCTTCGTGCAACCTTGGATTGAATATCATCCTTCCTTTGCTCCCTTTTCTTCAACTCGTTCATCGGTTGTTGCCTAACCCATTTATTTACCTCCTTTCTCGGTTGTGGCTTAGGTTTGTGGTTCTTCTTTTGTTTATCTCAGGCTATTAGGTTCCATGGAGCTTCTTTGTCATTATTTTCTTCATCGCTCACAGTTTTGTTGAAACTATGGTCCTTTTCCATCACTTTGATAGTTAACGGAAGTCTTCGATTGTGAGAACTCTTGGCCTCTTCTTTCGAATTATCTTTAATTATAAGTGGAGAAAACTTACCAAAAGTGATGGCAATTTGGTTTGTGCTTGCAGCAGAATCGGCGAGCTCAATTTTTCCTTCACGAGCGAGGGCCATAATTTTATCTTTAAGCACCCAACATTTCTCGGTGGGGTGACTAAGAATTCGATGATACTTGCAGTAAATGAGGTCATCAACCTTTGTAGCTTCCTCGGGTCGTTTGGACTAGGGCAGATCAATAAGCTTCAATCTCATCGGCTCCTCAAACTTGGGAGGAACTTCAGAGTCTAAAAAATGATACTTCTTTTTCAACATGTCAGATACTCCAGTTTTAACTCAACGGACAGACCCCCCACCTCGGTATGATGTTCCGGTGGCTTCGGACAGAACCCCTCACGGGGTCTTCTGTTGGCCTCGGAACAGAACCCCTTCCAGGGAGTTCTGTTGGGTGGTCTTCTGAACCGTTACAGCAATAAATGCCCAACGTTCTTATCTTTTAATGCAGCGTTAAATGGACAGTTCATGGACGATTCAATGCCCAACGAACTGGTCATTGATGTCCAACGTTCAGGTCCATTAATTCACCATTTACACACAACAAATCCTCATATATAATGGTTGGCTGGTGGTTTGCAACAACACATGTAAATACACATTCATACACACTAGCTCACGTATTTCTTCAGCTAAAAACACCTCCAGCTACTTCCGAAAATTTCCTGAGTGTTCATATTGTGTTCTCGTTCGCTGGAACTTTTGTTTGTGTGCTCAAACATTAGTTCGTAGTCATCGTATCCTGGGAAAGTATTGTTGCAACGCTCCTAGCACCGTGGGAGGCAACAAATACGTTTTAAGGACATCGTGCGTAGCACGAGCTTTGGCTGATTCTGCTTCATCTCTTTTCTTGTTTTCTTTAGTCATTTATTTAATTAATTTATTAATTAATTTTCTTTATTTTCCGAAACACACCCAACAATTTTTTGAGTATATTATTCATTATGTCTAGTTTACACATACCAAATTGCAACTAAAAATTCAATCGGGAAGATATTCAAATGAATTCTTCAAGATAACTGTACAGTACATTTCAGAAAATCATTTGACTGCCTTCCCGATTTAATATTTAGCTGAAATTTGATATGGGTAAACTATACTTAATGAAGAAGATTTTTAAAAAATTTCATAAAAAAATTCCACCGGGAACCTCCCCAATTGGCGATGGCCGGGCTGAACCTCCTATATAAGGGACTAATTGAACACTTTAAGTTAGTTCAAGTGCCTATTTGACTCTTTAGCCTATATACAAATGGAATAAAACTTTAAACTTGTCTACAAAACCATTTCTAATGTGGATGTAACTTTTTATTTACTCCGTAACTTTTTAAACTTGTATCACATTATTGCATATTGGATGACGTTGTTTACTTTGACACTATTATTAATACGGGTTGAAAACTTGAAATTTGAATAGCATAAAATGAAATGAAAAGATCACATGCTTTTTTCAAAAGTAGTTGAGCCTTGCATAATCACCTCTTTTGATGGACAACCTTTTTGTTGTGTCCCTTTTTTAAGCATAGCTGACAGGTGATGACCGTACCTCTCTTTGGCAACTTCCCACTACAAGGATACTCTCCAATTTCTTTAATTCTATTTTTCCTAGGCCTCCCTAACTCTTTTGTTTTCAACTCAGCAGGTAATACTTTGAGGTAAGTCTTTGGCCAGAACAAAGGACCGGCAATCGGTGTCATCATGTGAGAATAGGTTTGCCTATACATGTCCTTCCGGTACTAGAGAGACATATAATCCTCAATAAGATGCCCTTTATCCCTATTGGCACAAATGGCATGTTTACAGGGCATCCCGAACACATCCCACTGCTCACACAAACAACTCCTATTGTTCAAGTCTACAAGGTAAGTGTTGGTCCCTATTTCTACTCTATAATGTATAAGATCTGATTAATAGGAGTAGAAGAAGCTTTCCATTGATAGCCAGAAAGTTTACACAAAGATGGTGAAGAATGTTAGCGTAAAACTTCCGTAGGCTCTATTCTATGCGCATAGAATATTTCTGAGTGGAAAAGCTTAACCTAGCCATTCCTAAGGGGTCTATTTATAGCCTCCTTAGAATGATAGGTTTTACAATGATATGGGCTCTCCTTTTTAGGAGACCCATTCCTAATTTAGCTTAGTAGCCTTTTCATTTAAGGCCTATTAAATACACCATAAATACTACCAAAAGGCTAGATAAAATACATTGATCACAACACTAAAAATATCTCTAACATTCTCCCCCTTTGTGATCAGATGTTCGCTGTTGGCTCTTGTGGATTCTTCTTCCCCTTGTAGTAGTTGCTTTGCAGTGCTAGAGCATGTTCATATTGGCACAACATTCTCCTCTTTTCGAGTTGAGCGTTGATTGCATCTAGCACCGCCTTTAGTCGATCAAATTCTTTCAGTTCAGCTTCTTTTGTCTTCTTAGAAAGGCTTCATGAAGAAATCCTTACAATCTCCCCTTTGGTGTTATTCATTCAATTCGTTCTTTGATGCCGGGGGTTGAGGGATTCTTCAAAATCTTGCTTTTCATCTTTGCCTTTTAGAAGTTTCTCTTGATCAACTTGAATGAATCCGATGGCGCCTTTAGAATGATTGTTCTGAAGAAATTTAGGAGCATAAAGGATTCATCTTCAGTATTTGATCACCCGACCTCTGTATCCTCCAGAATGTAGCCTTTTTTGACTATTCGGTTGTGAATGCTTTTGAGGAACAATTGTCGGTGGCACAGCGGAAAATGATGGTTGACTTGTGAGCAGGGCTGACCTTTAGATTTGAAGCTAACTAGGCATTTGATGAACACGAGAGAGTATAGAGCCATTGTTTGTTTTTAGCTGGAGGAGAGAAGTGTCTGATAATGATTTTTTAGAGTAAACAGCATGTGGACCACTCTCCCCCTTATGACAATCCAATGAATCGGGATGTCTTGCCTTTATTCTTTTATTCTGGAAAACTGAAAATGAAAAAAAAAATGAAAGCATGGATAATTGTAGTCCCCCAGGATCGTGTAGACACCCGTTATCATCACTATAGAGACGAACTCTAAATGATGGCCTGGAAATGTTGGTGATTTCTATGTTGCAACATCAGGACTTCCTTTCAATCATCGGTCCACATCTATATTAGATGAGCCCTATGGAAGTTCTCGCATGGTCACTTGGACCTGCAACTGACTCTAAAAATGTGTCTGTGTCCTAGAAAATTCAAAACATTTAGGAGTGAGATAACTAGACACGACGTGATCAATGAAAGTTTAGTGGCATGGGGCTGAGGGACACTGTAGTCAGTATCAGTCGCCTCAGAAGGAGACGGTGATAAGAGATGAAGTTCCCCGTGAACAGTGATTAAACATCTATCTGTTGGGAGACAAGTGAGTGGTCTAGGGTAGGGTTGTGCACGCGCTGTTTGGACAAAATGCAGCGACTTCTACCCGGGATCTGAATAAATTCAGTCCTGAACCTATGGGAATTGTCCGGAGTATTTGAGTGACTGAGATTGATTCCTCGATTGATAGCTCATTTGAGGTAGCAGATTTTTCATTGCTTATTGTCTTCTTGCTCATCGGAGCCTTCTGCTTCCTCACTCTCATAATATTCACTCATTCACTCACTCTCGGCTTTGTACCTTGAGTAGGCTTAGTTGGGTTTACTAAGCCATTGGGACTTATCTCTCATTGATCTTGTTTATTTTCTCTCTGCGCTCCCCCTCAACTAGAGCACTCGGTATGCTTTGTCATTGTTCCAGTGGGAGGAGAAAATAGAAAACTCCCCCTAAAAAAAGTTGCATCCTTGAGAGAAACCTTGCATTTTCACTTATTTTGTATTGCTCAACCTCTTGTCTGATATCATCCCATTATGTCCATTTTCCATTCGATTTCTCATCAAGGATAATCTCTTCTAATTGATCATGGATGTATGGGGCTTGATGTTCAGAGGGAGTCTGTTACTTCAGTGACCTGTGAGAGGTAGAACCGGGATCACTTGGATTGCCCATTGACATCATATTAGAATTAGGTTCTAACTGATTGCCTGAATATAATGATGTACACAAAGTAGCAACCTCAGGACTTCCACTCCATCCTTGGTCTACATCTATGAAAGATGAACCTCAGAGTGTTCTATCTAGCTCGACCATGCTAGAAAATAGGGGTTGAGTGGTATGGCTTTTGGGTTAGCTAGATGATTGGGTCTGTTGGTTGTTTGAGGATTTAGGTTGGGGTTATTGGCTAGTTGACGCAACATGCTCAAGTGTCCGCTGCCTCTTGTTCTCCCCCTCATGAGGATCCGAATCGTCGGGGTCCTCATGTGAACGTTTGTGACTGCGGAGACTGTCACTGCATGTGATGTCGGTTTCTTGCTAGCATAATAGATTGGAGTTCCTCGAAAGCCATAGTGCGTGGATTAGGGTAGGGTGTGGTCGATATAGGGGAGGACACTAGTTCTGTATCCTGGGTTCCCCTTGAGGTGGTAGGAGTGGTAGGTTGTGTGGTGGAGGGTTCAGAATTTTGACGTGTAAGGAAAGGGGTAAGTTGTTGTTGTTGGGAGTGTGATGATGATGGTTGAGGTTGGGGTTGGATGATGTCATTCAAAAGCGCCGGTGTGTTCCTGAATTCCTGTGCCCAAGCGGTTTGATACACTTGTAATTTCCGTGTGTATGTTTACGTTTTTAGCTAGTTTTGGTTGTTTAGTATTTCGGAAATTACACACTTTTGGTGTAATAGTTTAGTTTGTTGGATTCTTGTAATTTGTTTAGATTAGGGTCATTCTGAGCTCAAACAGGTCTACCATCACTCAAAGGACAGTTGGTGAACCCCAAAAGTGGAAAGAAGGTGCAAATCACAAGACAAAAAGGGAAGATCCTGATTTTTGGTCTATACTCGATCGAGTATCTGTATATACTCGATCGAGTATCAGGTTGAAACCTCAAATCAGATCGGATCCGAAGACAAAGGAACATGCCGGGAAGATTTTGACCACGATTCAGTGTCTATACTCGATCGAGTAGACCGACATACCCGATCGAGTATGCCTTTGAGTTTAAACCCGAAATCGGTCGAGTATGGCTCGAATATCACTTTCTACACATACTCGACCGAGTATGAATATATACTCGATCGAGTACACCTTTGATTTTTAAGCCAAAATCGATCGAGTATGGATCGAATTCGAAGTTCTACACATACTCGATCGAGTATATGTACATACTCGATCGAGTACTCGACCTGCACCTCAAAAAGCCTATAAATACACCTCCTTTCCTCCACTTTTAAAAACCAAGTCCTTTATACTCTTAAGCTCAGTTTAGAATATCATTTCTCTATATTTCTTTTAGCATGTTTAGTCTCCAAATGAGGAGCTAAACTTCCATTTCTTGGTATTGCTCTTGAAGCTTGTTGATTATTAAAGTTGTGAGTTATTTTCTTAACTTCTTTTCCATGAATATTAATTCTTCCTTTAAATACTATTTCTATATCAATGTTGGGGAGTGTTACTAAGATGACAATTAGTTAACATCTTGACATTGGTCTTAGTAATAGCTATTCTTTCCTCTATGTTAATATCGGGGAGTGTTACTAAGATGACAATTAGTTAACATCTTGATATTAACCATAGTAGGATTCATCTTCTTTAATATTCTTCCTTGAATATTAATTAATCCCTATTCATATTTCATATTAATATTTTGAACATTACTTAAAGGATCAACTAGTTTTGTTTCACATATTAATTATTACTAGAAACGATCAACGAACCGATGGTTAATCGTTGATAGTTTCACAAGTAAGTAACTTCGGTTTATTAATGCACGGTCGTGGTTAATAAACTTAAGAGGGATTAATTTTGTTGGTTAAACCGGAACCGTTGCGTTAAGGTTATCAATCTCAATTGATTTCATCAAGGAGTTAAACGATTAAACGCTACTATCAAGTCGGTATATGGCGTTGTTCTATACTTGACTAATAGTAAGGGTTATTAATGAACGGTCGTTGTTAATAACTATCCTCGATGAATTGGATATACTCCTCGATTGAGTATTCGAGAGGAGATAAGTTATAGATATAACAATGATCGACTGAAATATATCAACAAGTGGAAAGTAGCAATGCCAAGTCCTTTTTATCTTTGAATTAAATCCCATATAACTCGTTCATCTTCGTGTTTAATCACTCAACAATCAAAGCCCCCCTTTACTTACTAGTTACATAAAAAGAAGAGTTATTCCTTTCCCTGTGGATACGAACTCTACTACGCTATACTACGTATTAGTGCTAGTATTGAATTTATTTTGAGTGCACTCACGACAAAGTGCACGTCACGGTTTTGCTTCGTGCACCCATGGCTTAATGGTGGAATCCATGTAACGCTGCAAAATGACTAAAAGGTCAGTAGGGTCAGGGTTTCCAGTTACAGGGGTAGTAACCGTTGTCACAACATCAGTAAAAATTACCGATGTGTGGCCTGCAGATAATGATTGAGTTATCTGTTGAGCAGCAGGACTTTCGATCATCATCGACTTATCTCCGATCGTTGATGACAGGTAAAGTGGACCTGTAGATGTGGTTGTGTGAGGAGTGTATGTGTCCTAGAAAAGTTGAAAATGTAAGGAGGGTGCAACCTAGACTCAATGTGGTTGAAGGAGAGGTAGTGGTCTGGGGCGAAAGACCACAAAGAATGTCCTCAACTGCGTCGTAAGGAGGCAGTGAGGTGGGTATAATGTCCCCTATATGTGAAACTACTACCTGTTGAGAGGCAGCAAAGTGGTCGGGTGAGGCTTGTGCATGCGCAGTTGGGCTAGATGCTGCGTCTTCTACCCGGAAGCTGAAAATATCAGTCTATGCACCTATGGGGTTAACCCGGTTATAGTGTCTAGGTCAGAGCAATTGTCATATAGGGCTAGTTCTTCAACCAAGTTGCTTGCTGTTTGCACAGGAGTAGATGATGAGGCATGGTCATGACGTACCTTGGAGCGAGTCTCACTGATGATGTTTCCTCGAGTGTCCTTGATTTGGTGAGACTGCTCTTGTGTTGTAGCCCGAGAAAGCCTGATAATGAGACATCCTTTCTTTGCGGGGGCTTTCTTGGCTCTCTTAGCATTAGCATTTGCATCGTCGTCATCCTCATCATCACTTTCATCATCGTTGTTCTTCTCAGCCTTGCTCCCAGAGCCCTCATCGTCAGCGTCTTGTGTTGTGGCTACGCTTGGCGAATCACGGTAGTCTCTTCAGCATGGGTGTGGCCCTCAGCAGACGTAGTCTGATCATCATGGGGCCCACTTGCCACTGGTCTCTGTGGCCGGGTTGAATTCTCAGGACCCTCACTATCTCTCGGCTGACTCCCTTGGGTAGGCTCAGGGGGGTTTATCTGAGCAATAGGGAGTATAATATTGTTCTCCTGGCAGTAACATTTGACTGATGGATCATTTGGATCGGCTAGTTACAGCAGAGACACTGGTAGTGGAAGTGACACCAATGAGGAATCATCCTTGACCTTTGAAGGTACGTGATGGCTGGGGTGGCAACGTTCTCAGTGGATAGTTGGCGGTGAATTGTTGGTGTTGTTCCGCTGAAACGTCTCACAAGCATTGACAATCATCTCATATATGGCAGGTGATTAACTTGATTTGTTTCCTTTCTTTTCCGGATCAGCTATGTGATGTCATCCCAGATCAGCGAGACATAGTCATAGTTCTTGCAGAATGCCACGCCGTGAAAGATGGTCAAAATGTAGATGTTGCACTTGTCGAAGCCAGTGTATTTGGCAGTGCAACACTTAATTAGTGTAGTCATCAGAGTCTTCTATGGCCGTGGTAGTCTTCCGGGCTGGACCTGGGAGATGAGCTTGATTGCTTGTGCATGGCCAAATGTGATCATGTCTTCCATGATGTCTTCCTTGTTGGCCAGTTCATCGTATTCATCTTCCAAATATCAGCTCTGGCGGATGTGCTCTCGTCCACTTTCTCTCATGATTGGATGATCTGGGTCAGTGTAATCTTGATTTGGTTGTGCCTCTGGGGTTTCTTGCGTTGCAATTGCTTCAGGTTGATCATTATGCAAGGTAGATGGTTCATGTTCAGATTCGTCATCTGTGTGCTCATCATCATTCTGAGTGGGAGTGAGTGTTGCCTCTGCGGTGGGAGCATATAAAAGGAAGGTCCGAGAATTTGTAGCGGTTGTAGCTGGTGATGCATGTGGTTGACTGTAAAAGTGCTCGAAAAGAGAATCTAATACCACGTGATCATCCGATCTTGTCTCGTCTCCATGTCCTCCTACTTCAGAAGATGATTGAGCCTCTTTGTCTTCAGTTGCTTTCGGATCAAGCTGTCCCCTAACATCCTTGTTGTTCATAATGTAGCACTTGTAGCGGAAGATGCGGAAGAAAGCAATGTTAGGGAGTCGCTTGAACACAATCTCATAGGACATCTTGTCGGATCATTTGTGAATCAACATCCAGTTCTGTGTGAAGCAAGTCGTGTTGATAGCTTCAGCGCTCATGAAATGAGGAAGCTTTGACTCTATTAGCATGGTTCTGGCTGCTTCCACCAAGATCCTGTTTCGTCGTTCTACGACACCGTTCTGCTATGGTGTTTTAGCTGTAGAGAACTGTTGTGTAATTCCCTGAGATTCGTAGAACTCGATCAGCTACTTGTTCTTGAACTCTGTTCCATTATCAGTTCTAGTGTTTGGAGCACTTGATGCATGAACTTTTTGGTGTTGGTCGCCTTGGTGTCGTCAATGATGTCTTTCAGAATTCTCAGACCAGCGATATCTCTTGCTTAGTTGAGTGTTCCCCAGAATTGTTGGAGATATACCTCTGGTGCTTCGATAGTTTTTTTTGTTCAGGGCCTTCTAACTTTTGTGCCCTTTGAGAACATCCACCACGACACCATCCTCTTAGGAGAAGACCTTCGGGTCCAACTTTGAGTTATTCTCCTTGATGGGGTACAAGTTCTGGATCCTGTAGATGGTCTTGATTGCCATTAGTTCTGCCATGACATCCTTGGGTTGTCTTGCATTGATTCTTGATTGGCGCCAGGAGGAGAAAATTGTAACTCCCCCTCAGAATGTGCAAGGTGTTGTTTGTCACCCGTGGAGTAAAGTAGAAAACTCCCCTGTGATATGTGTTTTCTTCGTTGTAAGGCACCAGGAGGAGTGAAAAAGAAACACTCCCCCTCAAAATATGCATTTGTTGTTTCTTCTTGGCATGCGTTGGTGTTGAGGTGTGCATTTGTTGATTATCTACTCAGTAGGGTAGTATACATGCCAATACTCCCCTTAATAATGTGCACCAGTTGATTGCTCACAGCTCTTCTCACCTGCCATGTGTGTGGAGCAATCGAATCAGGTACCACACATGACGGACCTGCAAAACAGATTAAGTGCGTTTTGGTACCCACCTCCAGATGGGTCCTTCCTTATCAATGTCAAAGAGATGTTTCAGCTTTTGTTTTATTTGGGACCCTAGGCCAGCTGATTGAGAAGTGTTTGGCATTCTTAATTGCTCAGTTTCGGCCTTAGGAACCCATTGTTGTTTGAACGTTGGAGCGAGAGAGGTTTCATTATTAGTGAGTGAATGTTCAGGCAAATATTCTTTTAAAATTGTTTCATGAGAGAGTCTTCTCAAATGTTTAAGTGAGCGAACCTTGAGGGATACCTTAAACATGGTAATTTGTACTCCCCCTCAACGTTCACTTTCATAGAAATTGATTTCTTTGGGCATCTCTGAACGTTCACATTCTTGTCTTTGTTTGATAAGGAGTCAGACTCAAAACAACAAACTTTCATTGGCTTAACACAATGCAGAGAACAAGTACTAGAGTAGCGATTCTTGATAGATGTCTTAGAACTAGAAAACTTAGGAGCCACTCTTTTAGCATTACTAGTCGAGGGTTCGCTTAGGAAATTCCTAGGAACACCACTTCTAGTACTACTATTTGAAAGCTCACTAATGCCAGATCTAGACTTATTCTTTACGTAAAACAAAGCACTCGAACGTCGATTCTTATTTCCTAGATGAGATTCTTTTTCTTTCTTCCTCCTTCTTAACTTCTCCTCGATCCACTCTCCTCTCTTCTCAACTCTCTTCTTCACATGGTTTCTGGTTTGAGAAGGAGGCTCAGAGTGAGTGGAAGAAGTTTTAGAACTGTTGGTTGAATTTTCTAAACATTTTTCTGAGGAAGAGAGGGAAGAGGGTTGAGAAACTGTGATGGACTGAGAGGATGTTTTTAACATGGACATTTCTTTCAAAAGTTGATCTTTTTCCTTTTCTAAAACTTGTTTCTCCTTTTCAAAAGATTCTTTTAACTCAGCAAACTTTCTCACAAGAGCTGGAATGTATGCTGGTTTGACTACAGGTTTTGAAGTTGAAAGTTCCTCTCCATCTTGCACAGTTTCCTTTCCAGGAGCATAAGTTATGACTTCATCAGCAGGTGTTAGGGGAGGTTCTTTCGTTTTGTAACTCTTGTTCAACTCTGTGTAGTCAAAAGGAACCTCGACACCAACCTTTGTCTTTCTCTTTTCATCCTCGAGGGCATTCGTTTCTTCAGCACCAGTGAAGGCCATGAGTTTGGTCAATCCTATTTTCATGTATCTAACATCATAGAGTTGTCACAGTTGACCTTTTTCAGGTTCTGAGGATTGGTCAAACCCAGACCCTCCTTGGCGTTATAGAAACGAGTGTCCTTAGACTGGTTAAGGAAAATAGTCTGGTCTGTTTGGTCTCTCTTGGCTAACAGGTCTTCAAGTTCTTTGATTTTAGTGTAAAGAGCACCCCTTCTTTCCATAAGTAAATTGTTTACACCAAAAAGTCTAATTCTCTCTTTCTCAGTAGTTCTAAGTTTCTCTGTCAGTTCCTTTTCGCTAGCACTAAGTCTTTTATTCTCAGTTGTGAGCTTAGTGATAGTTTTCTCTGAATTGATTATCTTATTGTTTGAGCTGTCTGTTTTTCACGCAGTTGATTATAGACATCATATAATCTATCATATTTCACCTTTAGCTCCTTAAATTTGTCGTGTGTGTTGGTTTTAGAGCATGTACAAACAGAGGGATTAGAAGTGCTTACTGCGTTGTCTGCATTCTTGCTCTCGGCAGAAAGGGCAGTCACTTCTTCAACATTGTTTGCGGTAGATGGGCTTTTCTTCTCCTCAGCAGTGGAGGTTGTGTCTTTCTCCTTCTTTTCAATTGACAAAGCGTCCATTTTATAATTGACCGGGCTGATCAGTTGATTGATTAAGTCCTGTTTTGTTTGTTTAGTACTTCAAGCAGTAGGTTCTTGCACTGTAATCGCGCAAGTGTAGCTTTCGGGAAAGTGTTTGGCTCAAGTATTGTAGGATCACTCAAGTGTTGAAAAGATCGCTCAAGTTGTAGAAGGATCGCTCAACTTTTGAAAGATTGCTCAACTTCTAAAAGATCGCTCAACTTCTAAAAGATCGCTCAACTTGTAAGAGATCGCTCAACTTTGTAAAAGATCGCTCAACCTTTTAAAAGATCGCTCAACTCTTCCAAAGATCGCTCAACTCCTAAAAGGATCGCTCAACTTTAGAAGATCACTCAACTTTTTAAAAGATCGCTCAACTTTTTAGAAGATCGCTCAACTTGTAAAAAGATCGCTCAACTTTCAAAAGATCGCTCAACTCTCACAAGATCGCTCAACTTTTACAAAGATTGCTCAACTTTACAAAGATCGCTCATCTCTCAAAAGATCGCTCAACTCTCAAAAGATTGCTCAACTTTTACAAAGATCTCTCAACTCTCAAAAGATCGCTCAACTTTTTAAGATCGCTCAACTTGCCAAAAGATCGCTCAACTTGCCAAAAGATCGCTCAACTTCTAAAAAGATCGCTCAACTTTTGTAAAAGATCACTCAACTCTTAGGATCGCTCAAGTGAGTTTGCGCGAAAATTGGAAATCGGGCAAGTCTAGATCGCACAAGGACGAAATAGCTCAAGTGTTGTATCGCGCAAGGGAGTTTTTCCTGAATTTGAAATCGCGCATCAGAGTTTGCGCAAAGTTGAGATCGCTCAAGTGCTGAATCGCGCGAAGTTGAGATCGCGCTGAAGGCACGTTGCGCGAACATGTTCTTCTTTCTGAGGAGTTGCGCGAAAATGCAGGATCGCTCAAATCTGGCTTAACCTGTACGCCAAATTTCTTAGCGAGATTTTCCACAGAAAAAATCCTTTCAAGCCTGGAAACACTTCCCTGTAAACATTTTCCTGCAAAAATGACAACAAAAACAGAACAGAAGATCGCTCAAGTGCAAAACTCCATCGATGAAGAATCGTGCAAGAGTATTTTCCAGCCTTCAATCGATCGATCAGCTCCGGCTCTGATACCAGTTGTTGGTCCCTATTTCTACTCTATAATGTATAAGATCTGATTAATAGGAGTAGAAGAAGCTTTCCATTGATAGCCAGAAAGTTTACACAAAGATGGTGAAGAATGTTAGCGTAAAACTTCCGTAGGCTCTATTCTATGCGCAGAGAATATTTCTGAGTGGAAAAGCTTAACCTAGCCATTCCTAAGGGGTCTATTTATAGCCTCCTTAGAATGATAGGTTTTACAATGATATGGGCTCTCCTTGTTAGGAGGCCCATTCCTAATTTAGCTTAGTAGCCTTTTCATTTAAGGCCTATTAAATACACCATAAATACTACCAAAAGGCTAGATAAAATACATTGATCACAACACTAAAAATATCTCTAACAGTAAGTGCCAGACCCACATGACACTTCATATCCATCAGCTCCATTGAATTGCACCCTCCAATAATTACTTGCTCTTATTGTTTTGTTAATTCTCCTCCTAATTCTAGGTCCTAACTGACCAATCCACTTGTCTCCTAAATCCCTGTTCTTGGTAAGCCTTTGCATGACTAACTTTCTAATATACTCCAACTGGGAATAACCTAATTGAGATCTAGCAGGAACAATGACTCCATTAAAGGCTTCACAGAGATTATTGTCTACAGTTTCACACTTAATATTCCTATTAAAAAAAGCTCTGCACCAAAACTTAGGATCTATGTTTAGAATATCTTCATGGCCACTTGGAGAAAGAGATTTTAACCCCTCTAGGTTCAGTTCAAACTCCCTCTTTGATGCAGACTTGCAGCACTTCCAGAAAGATTTTTGTAACTCAATTCCAGGGTGTGCTCTTCTCCATATTGCATAAATGTGTCTGCCGCATCTCGTATGCTCAACTTCTGGAAATGTCTCATACAAAGCAGACATCAATCCCTGGAAAGAAATAAAAACTTCCCTTAATGAACTGAACTAACAAGTGAAGTAAAATGACTCAGCTTACACCTTAAATTTAATAATTTCAAGTGAACTAACAAGTATAATAAATGGAGTTATAGTAGTGAAGTTAATAAAGTACTGAACAAGAAAAGGCATTTCCACTATAAGTGAAATTGATTAAGAAGTCAACCAGATGTGAAACTATAGAAAAGAAATTAGAAAATTGACCTTTTGTTGGTTAGAAACAAAAGCCCATCCGTTTCCTCTTCCAATGTGTAAATCATCTCTAAGATTTTCAAGAAACCACTTCCATGTTGCTTTACTTTCAGAACCAACAACTGCTCATGCTATTGAGAACATCTGGTTATTTTCATCCCTTGCCATAGCTGTTAGAATTTCTCCCTTCACTTCTGTCTTGAAAAAGGCACCATCAATTCCTATTAGTTTCTTACATCCCTCCAAAAATCCCCTTTTGCAGGCATCAAAACATACATAGAACCTGTCAAATATTGGATTAGGCTGCTTCACATGTAAAATGCATGTATTCCCTTCATTAGACCTCATTATTTCAGCCTTATAATCCTCCAAATCCTTGTACTCTGCCTATATGTCTCCCTTTTCCAACTTCCTTAGCATTGATTTTGCTTTATTCATCTGCTCCAAGGAGACTTCACAGTTCAGTTCTCTCTTCACCATTTCTTTCATTGCACCTACCTTCATGTCAGATACTCCAGGCTTTGTATTGATTTTTTTTTTCACTAACCACTTTGCTGTAGCACCGGGTAGCTGCCACCTTGGATTATAGCTATGCTGACTTTTGTAAGTCTTTACCACCCACTTCTTACTACTACATCTGTTGTCTATGGCAATGTAGACCATCCATGTACAACCCTTGTCCAAATTAGAACATTTAGCCCTAACCATACTGGCACAGTTTTTAGCCCAATAATAGAGATACCTATTGGTGACAGAGTACTTATTCATGGCATCTTTGGCTTCACTTTTTGACTCAAAGCTCATTCCCAATTTAAAGTCAACCTTATCATCTGGATTGAAGCTTGGAAATCTGGATTTGACTCTCACATTGTCTTCTTCTTCAGGATCAGAACCATATTTGTAGCTTCTTTCTTCAATAGAACTAAAGTAATCAGTTTCATTACCATCTTCCTCCCAGGTCTCCTCTTCTTCAATTGTGACTTGGTTATCAGTATTTGGGCCTTTACTTTTACGAAGACTCTTCAAAATTTGTGACCAGCTTCCTTAGCAAACTCCGGCCATGAAGTAGCTCCTCATCATCTTCATTTTCAGAGTTAAACTCCTCTTCAAATAAGAGGCCTGCTTCTGCCTCATCAATGTCATCTTTGAAGCTCAAATCCACAACAAACGGGACATGACCTTGCATAATAAGTATATGTTACCAACCATATTCAACCCAACTAAAAGCTTCCCAAGTACAACCAACCAGTGGAACAAATTCAAGTATCCAACATACACAAATTTTAATAAATGATACAACAATAATGAACAACCACTATAATGTTATGTTTAAGCGATTTACAACCCTACATATACTTTAACAATATTCATGTAAAAGTATGGTTGCCATATTATTGTATGGATGCATTCATCCTATATAATGGTAACTAAATAATGCTTAAGAAACACATTACCATACCTTTGTTGAGAAGAGTCAAACTCCATCTTCAAATGAAGGTCAGCAATTTAGGTTTCAGGTTCGATTTTGCTCTTCAACGGTGCTCTTCGATTCATTGTCGCGTAAGAATACAACGGGGTAGGGTTTGAAGGGTATTAACTACCGCTTTGATGACGAGAAGTCTTTAGTTATGCCACATCAGTAATCCGTTGGCCACCTGGACACTTTAGCATATTAATTAAATAGCCTAACGTACTAATTTCATGTACCGTTGGAACCGGTTTGCATGATGGTGTACTCTTTATGCCATACGCCCCTACTTCGTGTACTGAATCGACCCTTTTCTCAATTTAATACGTAAATTTTTGTAAAAGAAAAAAATCAAAAACAAGAAAAACAAAGCAAATTAAAAAATACTAGTATGACGCAGATGCTAACTCTACAGCAGGCCAGTAGTATAGGCTTCCCGCACTCGTTGCCTCTGAAAAAACTGACCACGATTCCACAATGAGAGGAGGACACGTCGGACTGATGGTCGCCTTGCTCCTGGTAGCGGCCGTTAACGGAGGCGACGACTTCACCGGAGACTACCCCAAGCTATCCGGGATCATCATCCCCGGCTTTGCGTCAACTCAACTTAGAGCTTGGTCAATATTGGACTGCCCTTACTCGCCTCTCGATTTCAACCCTCTCGATTTAGTCTGGCTCGACTCCACCAAAGTAATGCGCATTTCGTGATTGTTTTCATCGCTGTGTTTCGGTTTATCTGTCCAATTTAGTCACTGACGTATATTTAATGTCTGTTTCGTTTGTTTATTCTTTTTTAGTACATCGCGCATAAATACTTGCCAAGCGTAAGTAATTTCATTGCTGCAGCACTGCATTTCGTTTTCTGCGTATTTTGTTGAATTTTGCGCTGTTAAACTTTGAATTTGAGCCATTCCCACTCAGCTCGAATATCAAGGTTTATAAGATGAGAGTATGAGTGTATGGCGAAGATTGCTATATGTTTTATTCGAGGAAAATAGTCCCCACTCGCCACTCCCTCGGCATTTTATGCTTAGGAATTTCCTAACGTTTTGCCTGCTAGATTCGCAAGTTCATTTTCTCGTGAATTATATGAGTGTCTATATGTGGTATAGTGGTTTTCGTCTCATTTGCTTTTTAAGTTAGAATTCTAACAGTTGATTATTTCTATGTGCAGCTTCTGTCTGCTGTGAATTGCTGGCTAAAATGCATGATTTTAGATCCTTACAATCAAACGGATCATCCAGAGTGCAAGTCTCGTCCTGACAGTGGCCTTTCTGCTATATCTGAACTTGATCCTGGTTATATAACTGGTAGATTTGCCAGATTTTGTCTTGTTCTCTGCACACATCCAGTGTAAAAGCATGTTATCTGTTAAATCTAAAACTTGAAACTACCTGGTTACTTGTTTTGGCATAACACTAGACACTCACAGTCACACACATACACATGCACAAATTCAACTGTGGTTTATCATTTACTTTCTTTTGTAATCTATACAAGTATCAGTACAATGGACAAATTGAACCAACCAATCATGTCTAGAATTGAAGCAACAAATCAAATATATACTATTTAATCTTCTTTTGTTTCGCTTGTTATGCTTGCATAGTTTCATTTTTCTTCAGGTCCCCTTTCATCAGTGTGGAAAGAGTGGGTGAAGTGGTGCATTGAATTTGGTGTTGAAGCTAATGCAATTATTGCAGTTCCATATGACTGGAGATTGCAACCATCAAAACTCGAGGAGAGAGACCTTTACTTTCACAAACTGAAGTTTGTATCCTCTCTGATATATTTATTTTATCTTCCTTTATATTTCATGGACTAAGTCAAATATTTTCCCCTCCATATGGAAAAATATTTGACAAGGGAGCCTCAGTGCACCAGTCATGGTGTCGCTGTATGATCAAGAGGTTATGGATGTCTTGGGAGTGGCTTCTTGTCAAAAATGTACAAGGGGAGACTTGCCTCCTGTACACCCTTGTGGTGGGAGTGAGTGGGACCCTTCCCCTTGCCTTGCAGGGATGCCAATGTGCACCGGGCTGCCCTACGGAAAAGTGGAGATATCAATTTTTATTATTATTCTGAGATGGTAATCATGGTATTCAGTTTTGTATCTTGCAAAAGTAAAGACAGCTTTCTGCTTCAAATTCTAGGCATGGACGTAGGCTACTGTGTCTTCTTTGACTTTTCTATTCTTTTGGAGATGTTTTTTGCAATTAAAAGAGGCCATGTAGTATGCAGACACAGGGGAAAACTAATTTCCCGTATCTGTTCACATAATTGTCTTTCTCTACCCTTTATCTCATCTGTCTCGTAAAAAGTGAAGGACAGTTAGCATGTACTTCACTGGAAATCATTCTCACCAATTGTTTTTTTTGTAATTGTATTTGATGTGTGTCAAATTTACTCGAAGTGTTCAATGCTCAAACTGTATATTCGATCTTAAGGCAGCATATATTTGTTATCTATTCAGGGGTAAACTTAATGAATGGTGTTTTTAATCGCAAAAAGATTTTGCTAATTGTGAGAAAGACTTACATTTACCTGCTTTTACTTCCATATTGTCATAGTAGCATTAAAAAGCCTTTTTAATGGCTAACTCTAGTCTATGACATTCATCGAGCTTTTTTGCAGGCTGACTTTTGAAACTGCTCGTAAACATCGTGGTGGACCATCACTAGTTTTTGCACATTCTTTAGGGAACAATGTCTTCAGATACTTCTTGGAGTGGCTGAAACTAGAAATTGCCCCTAAAATGTATCAGCAGTGGCTAGATGAACATATCCATGCCTATTTTGCTGTTGGTATGCTTGGCTTTAAGTTGCCATGATCTCATTTAAAATAGACTGGAATTTGTAAGATAAAGTTGCAACTGAGCAGGAATTTGTGTCTGCTGGGTGTCAGGATCTCCTCTACTTGGTGCAACTGAATCTGTGAAAGCAGCACTGTCTGGAGTCACATTTGGTCTTCCTATATCTGAGGTTTTAAAACTTTGTCCTTATTCAAATACTTGCATTTACTCTAATTCAGTGCTCCCTGGATCTTTCTGAGTATGTGCAAGGACTGTGATAGGAACATATCCCTTCGAGTTCTCATTTTCATTCGTTTTGCGAAATTGAAAAGATCGGAGATCGTTAAAACATTAAACTTTCATAAAATATGACGGTCAAGGGCCTCTCCATTAATATTTCTTCCCTCGAAGGCTCTAATTTATTTGAGAAATGAATTCTTTAGGAATTTATAACTCTCAGTGTGTCCCTGTGTAATTAATGCCTTTTCTGACTGATTTATCACATCAGGGAACTGCTCGATTGATGTCCAATTCGTTTGGCTCTTCATTGTGGATGCTTCCATTTTCAAAATACTGTAAAACAGATACTGTATACTCGATGCATTTTTCTGGCAGAAGCAGAAAAGGTAATCACGCATTCCATTGTGATGAGCGTGAGCATCGAGCAAATTACTCTGGTTGGCCAACAAATATAATCAATATTGAAATACGTCCAAATAAAGGTATCACTTTTATTCCTTATAAAAAATAAGTTTATGTTTGATTCTTCTGACATGTCTTAATTCCTCGTAATATGTCCTGGCAGGAGATGAGGCTTATCCATCCTTTGTGCAAATTGCAGAAACAAAATTATCTGGCATGGAATGTGAATTTCCAACTCAATTGTCTTTTTCTGCCCGTGAAGTGTCAGATGGGACTTTTTTCCAATCAATAGCAAATTATGATCCTGATAGCCAAAGGCTCTTACACTTGTTAGAAAAGTGAGTCTTCCTGTGATTTTTACATGTTTTATATAATGTACTGGGACTAAATTTAGCCTGGTTATCGTCTGGAGCTCAGGAAGTTTAAAAGCCTCATTTCTTTTTGAGACGCTGAGAAAAAAGGTTTTATTCAAATTTTCTTTTTTGGGATGAGAGAACAGGCAATCAGGCTTGACTTGATTCTCTGACATGGAAGTGGTTGGTTGTAGACTACCTATACTTAGTAGCTATTATAGTGAATTTTTTATATCCCTATATCAGTTGTTCTCACCAAAACATTTTGTACGTTTCTTTTTGTGCCTGTAATTTAGTGTATACTGTATAGTAAGCCATCTCTAAATTAACAGCCTTCTGAAACTTGATTGAGGATTCTTTAACTAGAGTTGCAGAAATTGTGTTCAATTTTATCAGATTTTGTGCTTTACTAACGGGATAAATTTCTTAGCTTTCTTCATTCTACATGGATTTGCAGTTCATATCATGGTGACCCAGTCCTAAACCCTTTAACTCCATGGGAAAGACCACCTCTTAAGAACATATTCTGCATTTACGGAATTGATTTGAAAACTGAGGTATTTAATCTTTGCTGATTTACAGTAAGCTGCTGCCTATCTGTTTAATATTTGTTTAAATTCATGCTGAAGGTTTGAAGTTGTATGCTTCAATTTATTTGTAAGTTGTAGCTGAGTGATCGATATAATCTTCTTTGGATGTCGAAGTATTTCAAGATTTTCTTCAAATTATTATGTTTTCCGAAGCGAATGTGAGCTTCGTTTCTCCAAATAATCACAGATGGGCTTAATGGGAATGGGTTGTAGAGTTCCCGATCTGACATTTTCATTGCCCTATTTTGGTGAATCGTGTATTTGTCTTCTTTCATGATGACAAAGGTTGGTTATTACCTTGCTCCAAGTGGGAAGCCTTACCCTGATAATTGGATCATAACAGATGTGATATATGAGACTGAGGGTTCTCTACATTCTAGGTAATCATCATTTATTAACTGGAGATTTACTGAATATTGTGAATATTCTATAGAGGCTTTATGTTGTTAAGATTGTATTGAGCACCTTTGTCTAACTCTTTTTGGTTGGAGTTGAAATCTTGGTGCAATTACTCTATTCAAATGATATTGTATGCTGAACTGCCTGGTTAATGCATAAATTTGGAGCATCACCAATGCAATACTTTCTAGTCTAAATTAAATGTGCCAAATGTCAAAAAAGGAAAAGACTTTCAAATGCACATAATACAAAGTGGAGTGATTAGACATTAGACTATAGAAAAAGCTTCCAATGCATAAGTTCTACGGTCCAAATGCAGTGTCCACTTGGAATTTACTCTATTATACTACCTCCGGTTTTATTTAATCTTCACACTTTGACTTCACACAAAATAAGGAAAGAAATTTGACTTTACTGTAGAGTACACTGTTGAGGTACTGTTTGACACTGTTTGGCACTGTAGAGACACTGTTTGGCATTGTTTTGATGTAGATTTCTTTGCCAAAAAAGGAAATAAGGAAGTGTGAAGTTTATTTTAGACCGTCCCAAAAAAGAAAGTGTGAAGTTTAATAAAAACCGGAGGGAGTATTAATTATATATGAGTAAATTATTTTTTCCTTTTTGAATTATCAACTGCTCGGCGCTGCAATGTAAAAAAGCTCATGAAAAATTACACATTCCATCTTATTTGTACTACAGATCGATGGCTGAATTTTCATTTGATTACTCCGGCGAGCACAACAAAAAATTGAAATCTTATTATATACGGAGTAAATATATATAAAATTATTTATATAGAAAAAAAGTAAGAAGGTCATCGTCATCCTTGAACCTTCTTACTGGAGCAGATTATTAGAGCATCTCCAATGTCTTGTTGTCTAGTCTAGGAAAAATATGACAACTCATCAAATTAGACATTGTGTGCGTATTACACTATTACTATTACATCCTCCAACGCAGGTAGTCTCCAATTCATTTTTCCTTAGTTTGCCAAAAAACTGCTGCACACCGTGAAGATAAAAGTGTGAGATGAGAAAGTCCTCTAAACTTGCTGACTCAGCAAAATTAACAAAAAAGACGTGATTTACAACCATATATTTTCAGTTACTTTCACCCAAGCATCCAAATTGTACGCTCTCGGCTCGAACCGTAAATTTTATTCACATTGCTTTGGTTTGTGGTTCCCATTTTGTTGAAGATTGCTAGTTTTGTAATAATCTTCTCCAGGAAGAAGGTTCAGGGATGACGATGACCTTCTTACTTTTTCGATATAAATAATTATGTGTTTGTATATATGTATATATATATATGTATATATGTATACTCCGTATATAATAAGATTTCATTTTTTTGTTGTGCTCGCCGGAGTAAACAAATGAAAATTCAGCCATCGATCTGTAGTAAAAATAAGATGGAATGTGTAATTTGTTCATGAGCTTTTTTACATTGCAGCGTCGACCAGTTGATAATTCAAAAAAGAAAAAATAATGTACTCATATCTAATTAATATAATACAGAGTAAATTCCAAGTGGACACTGCATTTGGACCGTAGAACTTATGCATTGGAAGCTTTTTCTATAGTCTAATGTCTAATCACTCCACTTTGTATTATGTGTATTTAAAAGTCTTTTACTTTTTTGACATTTGGCACATTTAATTTAGACTAGAAAGTATTGCATTGTTGATGCTCTCACAAAACTAGCAATCTTCAACAAATTGTTAACCACAAACCCAAAGCCATTTGAATAAAATTTACGGTTCTAGCCTAGAGCGTACAATTTGGATGCTTGGGTGAAAGTAACTGAAAATATATGGTTGTATATCACGTCTTTTTTGTTAATTTTGCTGAGTCAGCAAGTTTAGAGGACTTTCTCATCTCACACTTTCATCTTCACGGTGTGCAGCATTTTTTTGGTCAACTCAGCAAAAATGAATTGGAGACTACCTGCGTTGGAGGATGTAATACGCACACAATGTCTAGTTTGATGAGTTGTCATATTTTTCCTAGACTAGACAACCACACATTGGAGATGCTCTTACACGTAGACAAATATCATGCATATCTCCTTCGCTGCTAAATTAGGCTTTGAAGTCTTCATCCTTTTTGTCCAAATAAATTGGGATGCAGAATAAAAAAACAAAGTGAAGTAAAGGATTACGTTTTTTTAGTTGTCACATGTTAAAGAATGCAATACAATATTTATATTTATCCTTTACAACAGTGAATTTTTTGAAAAAATTATTGACATTGCTTATGTCATATCATTTTTTGAATTGTGAAGGTCAGGTAATCTGGTTGAAGGTAACCCTGGTGCAGCTAGTGGAGATGAGACGGTAAGATTAAAAACATCATATTCTTGTTTTTCTAGCTTTTTTCTGTTATTCTGATATGAAGTAGAATCTGGGCTTGGAAGAAGAGGGGCAGAAGCCCCCGTGGGTTTACCGAAGGCGGGACGGGCTTGAGCCCACCTTCGTGGGCTGGCTGCGGGCTGTTTAATTAATATTTATTATTCCTTTTATTTTGTTTCCTAATTTAATTTGTTTCCTAGTAGGATTTATTTAGGACTTCTATTCTTATTAGAATTAGAGGTTTCCTATTTCTATTTAGTTTCCTAGAATGATTTAATTAGGAGTTCTATTAGAACTAGAGGTTTCCGATTCTATTTAGTTTCCTAGATTAATTTATTTAGGATTCCTATTCTTATTAGACCTAGAGGGTTATTTATACCCCTTGTATGCTTCATTCTTGAGGATCTGGGGAATAAAAGTTGGTTTAGCCTTTTGGCTTTGGGCAACAGTATTGATTTATCGTTGAATATCGGGCAACGGTTCATACCGTTGATTGTTATTTTTCTGTTTTTATCAATTGGTCCGACCCGCCGGATCCCGTCCCGCCAGAATGACGAGATCTATCGGTGAACGTTTGTCAGAGATGCTGGCCAAGCACACTCAAACCCTAAAGGAGCACAACATGCGCCTGGCAGAGATCGCCACATCCCTGGCAGCGCTTACCAAGGCGCTCGTTCCATCAGTCACGACGGAAACAAGCTCGGACACGGTTGGCACCCCCAACGTATCTACGCACAGCGGCGACGGACAGCTGCACAACGTCACTTCTTCATTGGCTGCACTAAAAGAGACTCTCGCACCGCCAGCGGCGGAGCATTCAATGGTGGTGACTTCACTCGACGCGGCAGCAGCATCCTCGTTCGGAATTGGACTACGCAACTCCTTTCTTACGACGTTGCCCTCGTTTAACGAAGTAGAACCGATCAGCCGGGTTGATAAGGCTGAGAAACGGTTCAAATTGAATTGTGCTCTGCCGGGAAAGAAGGCGGCAGCCACTGTAGTTGTGATGGAAGGGTCAGCCCTATACCGGTTAACCTCGATGCGGACACGAAAGCCGGGCATGTCATGGGATGAGCTTACACAGGCATTGGTGGCTCGTTTTGACTCACAGTTTCACGGCAATTGCTTTGAACGACTGTCCGGAGGCAAGCAGACAAGGACTGTGGAGGAGTACATCTCAATTTTTCCTAAAGATACTGGGCAGCCACCGGGAACAAATGTCAGCCGGTTTCCGGATTTCAACCTTGAGGACAAGGTTTTTTCGAAGGGGGATGGAATTGATATGAAGTAGAATCTGGGCTTGGAAGAAGAGGGGCAGAAGCCCCCGTGGGTTTACCGAAGGCGGGACGGGCTTGAGCCCACCTTCGTGGGCTGGCTGCGGGCTGTTTAATTAATATTTATTATTCCTTTTATTTTGTTTCCTAATTTAATGGGTTTCCTAGTAGGATTTATTTAGGACTTCTATTCTTATTAGAATTAGAGGTTTCCTATTTCTATTTAGTTTCCTAGAATGATTTAATTAGGAGTTCTATTAGAACTAGAGGTTTCCTATTCTATTTAGTTTCCTAGATTAATTTATTTAGGATTCCTATTCTTATTAGACCTAGAGGGTTATTTATACCCCTTGTATGCTTCATTCTTGAGGATCTGGGGAATAAAAGTTGGTTTAGCCTTTTGGCTTTGGGCAACGGTATTTATTTATCGTTGAATATCGGGCAACGGTTCATACCGTTGATTTTATTTTTTCTGTTCTTATCATATTCCAGTTATACTGTGTGCAGTGTCTACCTGTCATTACTTTCATTAAGTGGAACATTGTAGGTGCCATACCATTCCCTCTCTTGGTGCAAGAATTGGCTTGGCCCTAAAGTGAACATTACAAGGGCTCCTCAGGTAATTCTTGCATGATTTTTCTATATCAAGAGTCGTAATAGCCTGTTGGTTCAACCTAATTTTCTAAAAATCACTCGTGCTAGTCAGGCAATACCGGCAAGGCGGCAAGCCAGGTGTGGTTTAAAATAGATATTTTATAAATAAGTTTGTATATATACAATTAATATATATAATATTGTACAAACACATCCAAATATATGAATGATAAAAACATAAGAATATATGAATAATATTGTCATGGCGCACCGCGCATGGCGATCGTCATGGCTCAAAGGCATTTTTCATGGCGATGGTGCATATAGGAATGGCTCATATGGCGCTATGGCGATGACCACCTTTTCATGGCGATGGCGCATATGGCGCCCGCCATATCTTGCCATTGACTACTATGCATAAGATGCAAATATTATTTATGATCATTGATCACTTAATTACCACAACCACACAATTGATATTAGATAGACATATAATTTAAGTGTTTGTAATTGAGATGTAGCTTGTCAGTACTACTTACTTGATATGCATATTAAAGTTGCATGTTTGAATCTAAAATAGTAAAATCAACATTTTTGTGAACCCAATGCATATGAAAAAGTTAACTAGTGAATCATGTGTATCACAAATGTGAATTTGAAACTAAAATGCTCCGCATAGTGACTTTACATCAGGGATTGTTCTGCAGCCTGTCTTGATTTTTTATTAATTAATGATTTTAGCCCAGCATATTTTTGCAGCTCAACTCTTTTCTTTTCTATTGTCTCCATGTCTCTCTAATAATTTAGTCAGAGCATGATGGTTCGGATGTACAAATCCATTTGAGCATAGACCACCAACACGGTGAAGATATCATTCCCAACATGACTAGGTCACCTAGGGTGAAGTACATAACCTATTACGAAGATTCTGAAAGTCTTCCTGGGAGGAGGACAGCAGTCTGGGAGATTGATAAAGGTAGTAGTGATTTAGTTACTTTGCAATGATTTTAAAAATAGGCCAGCTCTTTTTAGCTGGTCCCTGTTATAAGTTTACAGTCAATTAGACTAAATTATACAGAATAGTAGTTAATTTAATGGATTATTTATAAAGACTGATATTCTTTTACCATTATGCCTCGCAAATGAATAATATATATGGCACCATATTTATATGGCCAAACAATGAATGCATCATAGAAAATTTATGTCTATACTGTATAATAAAGAGTTGAGGGCGCATTCATTTAACAAGATACAAATGGCATTTCATAAAAGCCTTGTATAAATCTAAACCTCTGATGCACAGCACAGGTCAATGTAGTTCCTCTGGTTACATTACTCTCTAACTCCTTATGTGCAGCGAATCACAGAAATATTGTCAGATCCCCGGTTTTGATGCGAGAGTTATGGCTTGAGATGTGGCATGATATTCACCCTGATAAGAAAACAGAGTTTGTCACAAAAGGTTGGTCTCTTGTCTTGTCAACCTCCTAGGGTCTGTTTGTGAGTTGGGTTCTGGAGGGAAAAGATGTGGAAGGCTTTCTAAAAATAAATAAAAGGCCATTGGAATGTTATATGCCCACGTATGTTATTAAAGTTTCAGTTTTTATAGACTAAGCCCCTGTTTGGTTTAATGGAGGAGAGGGAAGGGGAGGGTCAAGAAGGCTAGGGAAGGGAAGGGGAAGGAAGGATTTTGACAAGTTATTGTGTTTGGTTGTGGTAAAAAGGAGAGAAATTTAATAATTATTTTTTCAAATTACCCATATTTATTTGTAAAGTTAAATGTAATGAATCTAAATATTACTAAGTTCATAAATTATAATATATGAAAAATAAGTGAAATTCTTGGCAATCCTATGGCTAATTATTTATTTTTAATTGAAATTATTTATGAAAAACTTCTTGATATAAATATTAAACCATTATAGAAAACCTAATATTACTTGGATTTAAACATAGAGATTAAAACAAATCGACATAAACCAAATGTTGAATTATTTCAATCAATCAATTATATATGTAGAAGAAGCAATAATATATAAATTATGAAATAATTTCAATTCAATTATATAATTATTAATCAGTGGTTATATAAATAACCAATCACTTTAAAAAATATATTTCTATAATATTGTATTTAAACACTAAATAGCCTTTACATAAACATAAAAATAACTAAAAAAATTTAAAGATAAGAGTAAAAAACTGAAAAACTGCCTGCAAAATCAAAGACTATTTAAAAGCGTGATATACTACAAAATTAATCCATTAAAAAAGCAAGTCTTTTCAAAGCTTATTTTTTTCAAAAATAACTAATATTTCAAAATCAAAATAAAAAACCGAGCGACTTAGTTTGACCCATTTTTGAGAGAGGATTGTGACTACTCCTCAATGAAGTTAATGAAGGTCGAAGAAATTTGGGCGTCTTTTTAAGTTACATATACTGATATACAGGGCCATTTTTATCCATTCATGTTTAAAAATCAGGACGTGTCTTTGATATCTCCTGAAATACCCCGATTTGGGGGATTCAAAATGGGGGATAATGTATTTTTTTAAGTCTTCCAAATTCCTTCCCCTCCCCCCTATTTCTTCCAACCAAACAAACATTAATCCTCAACTATCCTTCCCTCCCTCCCAAAATCCTCCAACCAATCGAGCCCTAAGTTTCAGAAGCTGTTTCTTCGCAATTCTACAATCACTTATGATTAGCACATAAGTTAAATCATTAGTTTCTTAGAGTTAGAATGATGAATAATCATCCACTCACTAACTTTACCTTTAAGGGTACTGCAAATACTACTATTTTAATTTTGATGCTCCAAAACAGAAAAGCGAGGCCCCCTGAGAGATGATGACTGCTACTGGGATTATGGAAAGGCTCGATGTGCATGGGGAGAGCATTGTGAATACAGGTAATACATTAATAATACAAATTATAATACTTCATAGTTGTTCCTCAAAAGATATGCACCAAGTCTTATATATATACGGAGTATATATTTACAAACAATGACAATGGTGTTGTTGCATGCCATCACATTCACCGTCTAATTTCAATTATTATTATATAATTCAGATATAATTTTGGGGATGTTCACCTGGGACAAAGTTGTAGATTGAGGAACACTTCAGCAGATCTCTTGCTGCGATATGTATAAAAAATAATGATACCAACACACATTGCAAGCAACCTGTTTGCACTTCTATTTTATTCTCATGATAGATGATGCTCCCGTCCCTTGTACATGAAAGAGAAATTTTGTAGATAAAAGCCTGCTACTCATGGCGGTTTTCTGGTGTGGGCTGACCAGTGTTAGAGGAATAAATGATTTTGCATCATCAAATTTGATCCGATTCTTTGAGGGCTTTCAAAATTTGACACCCAGGTTATCTTTGAGAGCTTTCATGACATGTAGCCTTGTTTGTAAGAAGTGATGAGCTTGACTGGATCTAAAATTAATCATCTTATTTGAAATGTTACTAATTGTAATTTTCCAATTCATCACTTTAATTTACTGCAAAATTATGTCAAGTTTACGCTCCCGTTTACTACAAATGGGCCTACTTTTGATTTAACATTGGGTAATTCTATGTACACACATGTTTTTTACTAAATACACACATTTTTATAATTTCCAGTTTGCCCTTTTTAACGTGAGTGTGTATCGGGTTGAAACTTGCAACAATCGATAGAGCAGCAATTTATTCTCCGTCTTGGTACTCATCTCAACAATTTCATACAGGTTCATCATATCAAACCGCTGCTACTTCATGTCCACCTCTTCTTCAGACCGAACATTTTTCAAAAGCTCCAAAATATTCTTCACCCAACACCAAATGATAGATTCTTCTACGTCTCTTCATCTTATTGTTTGAATTTCCAATTCAAACTGAATTTTAGCAGATTAATGCAATCCTCAAGAGTAGTACTCCGATGGCTTGACACTTTGACAGTGATGATGTGCCTGCGATGCCCAAAACCAAACACTGTTCACTCGTTCAGTTAAGTTCTCGGCGTTTCCATGTAGACACCGGTCGGACATGAACTTGCCATCGCAAGAGTCCCTCAATTGCTGAACAGAGAGGTCTTCGGCTGGTTGATTGTCTATGCTCTCTCTTGACAGACTTGAGATTGGTTGCAATCTCTCATCCTCTCACCTGCCGCCGCTCCAGTAGAGCCACCAGATCTCCCAATAGGTGCCATATCTTCCCCCTTTCCTAATGATCATCCATTCCTCTTGGCCTTTGTTCTCGTTGGAGAACCACGGGCAAGTGCCTCAATTTTCAAACCAGTCCGCTTCCGATCGAAACGAGTGGAGGCTCACAAGCATATCGAGAGAGGGGTTTATTTAGGTGGAAGGGTAAAATAGATATTTAATTTAATTTTGTGGCTGTGTGTAGTAATTGTTGGTGTGTGAATAGAATTTCCCTTTAACATTTCAGTTTCAACAATTTTTATGTCACTCTTGATCGGGCCCTCAATTAAGGCATGCGAGAAGTGTGCTCCAGTACGGGGCCTCCCGATTTTGAAGGCCCAAAATTTTAAAAATAGTCTATAATATGGAGTGTACAAAATGCTCTTTTATTTGATTAAAATCTACTATATTAGTATATTGCTTTAAAATACAAACAGTAAAAGTAATACGTACTACTAAGTACGTAGTATTTATTTATAATTAAAATATATTTCCTATTTAAAGTTATACAATAGGTAGTATTTTATTGCACACGGCCTAATTATAGTAATTAGCACACGATCTGCAACAATTGGGATGACGTTGCTCTTAACAATAGTCGATAATTCAAAAAATGGACTTGAGTTTCATTCTTTTAAGGGAGAACTACCAGATAAGCTCTCAAACTTGCATAAAACGTGCAAATCACCCCTTATATAGGAGGTTCTCCCTGGTCGTCGCCATTTGGGGTGGTTCTTGGTGGAATTTTTTGATGCAATTTTTTGAGCATCTTCTTAATTAAGTCTAGCTTACTCATACCAAATTTCAGCTAAAAATTCAATCTGGAAGACAGTCAAATGAATTTTTGAAGATAACTGCGCAGTTTAACAACGCAATATATTTCAGAAAATCATTTGACTGCCTTCCTGGTTGAATTTTTAGCTGAAATTTGATATGAGTAAACTAGACTTAATGACTAAACTCAAAAAATTTATCAAAAAATTCCACCGGAAATCGCCACAAATGACGACGGCCAGACAGAATCTCTATATAAGGAGTGATTTGCACTTTTTATGTAAGTTTGAGGGTCTATTTAATAGTTTTCGCTTCTTTTAAATAACTCATCGTATAAAAGAAAAAGATCTCACAAGAGTAGAAATGTAGAATTATACAAAATGAAAAAAAAAAAACTCATCGTCTATTTAATAGTTTTTTTTTTTTTTGTAGAATTATACAAAATGAAACGAATGGAGACCGATTGACATGGTACATTGGTGCAAGATTCTATGAATGAGTCTTGGAGAAAATCTGGTGTCCCAGTGTTTGTTAATTATAGAAGTCAATTAACTAGAAACTAAAATTTTAAAAATATGAACAAATATGTGGGCGGGAATCCAGATTTCGAATTCCCAGAAATTAAAACCTCACTAGTTAATTAATTAAAACGTAATTTCAATTTCCAATCCTGCCATTGCTTAACAGAAATGACAACGGTAACCCACTTTGCTCATTCAACTTCACCGCGTTTCGAAGATCTGGTGGAACCGTCGCCGGCGATGTCACTGTACACTGACCTTACCGATGCTTCGGCATCCGCATGCTGGCCTGGTTCCTGAGCAGCGCTGCGCCTGGACGATCTCGACGATCTGGTGGAGCCGCCATCGCCGATGCCGTCCTTGGACTTCTTTCGGCGTGACTTCTTCGGGAGATCTCCGGCAGCTGGGCAATCGGACTTTGCGGCGTCGGACGCGGCTTCCTTGGAGCGGTTTCGCCGGGAGTGCTTGACCTTGGATTTGTTGGGGGAATCCGGATTTTCGGAGGAAGAAGCTGCTGCTTGGCGCCTTGATGCCTTTGGCAAGTCGGGATCCCGGTCTAGATTGACTTCACCTCTGGAATTTCTTCGGTTTGAATCTGCAATACATTTTTAGAATTATTGATTTAAATTAATATTATTTAAAAGTACATCTTTTATAAAAACAACAAATAGATTTTAGACATTTCTATTTATTCATTCATTCATTTCACTCTAATTTCAGCAACACTCAATTAGCATTAGGATCTTCTTGGTATCCATTCAACTGGCATTACAATTTACAAGTCTATGAAAAGGACTTTTTTTACTGCGTTTGGTCAATTATTATCTTAAGTTGATAATAAGTTGATAATAAGAAATGGAGTATTTCATATTACAAACTACATAAGTTGTTGTTTTATTGAAAAGTTTGATATGATGGGAAAACATTTGGTGTCTTTTGTTGTTATTTTACAATATCTAAATAAGTATGTGCACAAAAAAATAAACATTAAACAATTGTGACACTGAGTACTAGTTATAAGAGGTGTTAAAGAATATAAGTTTAGAAATAGGATTCAGCTACTATAGAGAGGACTAGCTTAATCAGCTTATATTATTAAAATTGCGACTGAATTGCTCAATATGAAAAAATATATAAATACATTGATAAACAAAATAAATGGGGGCAAGGGGTTGAAATTGTCATTTTAAGGGTTCTAGCTACTTTAGCATTAAAAAGGTCACTTAGAGCATCTCCAATGCTAAAGCGTTAACGGTGCATACGTGACATGGGAAATAACCAATTAAAAAACAATAAATACAATATCTCTCTCCTTCTTTCCACGGTCTTATGTGTTTATGGTAAGTTTTTGTCTGCAATGTCAATCACAATGTCTACATCTAGACATTGTGCTTGACATTGTGAAGATAAACTTACCAAAATGATGTAAAATCCTTTAAATAAGGAGAGAGATATTGTATTTATTATTTTTTAATTGGTTATTTCTGATGCCACGTATGCACCGTTAACGTTTTAGCATTGGAGATGCTCTTATGTTTGAAATTCTCTAATCAGTAAACAATTCAGAGGCCGTTGGGAGCTCTCAAAGTGGGCTTACAAGCCTGAAAGTAGGGGTGGGCAAAAATACCGAACCGGCATGATACCGAACCGAACCGGTATGGTACCGGACCGATAAACGGGGTTTGAAACGGATCTCAAAATTTTTTGTCTCGAACCGGACCGAACCGGTTCCAAACAATGCCATGACCGGTTCTCATAAAATGAGAACCGGTACCGGACCGAACCGGACCGAAGTATGGTCTATTAAATTTGTACTACTATAGTTTATCTAAAATATATTAATTACCTCATCCGTCCCAAATTGATTTGCAAAACCAACATTGTTTTGTCAAAGTTAATGTTAAGTTCTTGATAATTAATACAATTTTTACATAATTAAAATTTACATATTTAGAAACCACATTAAAATCTCTCTAAAGTTGCAAAATCCAATTTAAAATATACGAAGTACGGAATAGTTTTTTTGAAAGGCCAAATTAGAATATAATTAAAAAGTAAAATTCTAATTAAGTGGATAAAAGAAATTGTTTGACCAAAAAAGATTGACTTTGCAAATCAATTTGGAACGAAGGTAGTATGATATATGAAAATTGATAAATTGTGTGGATTTTTTGGAGGATGGCTAAACTTTAATTTTTTCTTAAACACCTGGAAAAAGTGGCATTGTTTGGTATTGGTATGGCATGGTACCGTCCCGTTTGAAAATGAACCGTACCGAACGGGTTTGGGTCTAAGACCGAACCGTACCGAACCGTTTCAATAGTAATGGTACGGGTACGGGTTCGGCCAAATATTGGACCGGACCGTGCCCACCCCTACCTGAAAGTATAAAAAAAATCCCCAAACACTTGCTGAATTAGCTACTTGGGCTGATTTTTATGATCAGCTGAAAAATCTACACAAAGGTTACTTTTTCAGTTGTTTTTTATTATTGCACTGTTAGAGATTAAAAAGACTCCTTTCACCCTTCTAAATTTTGAAATACGCTGTTTTCAGTTGCCTATAATTGAGAACAAAGCTCCGAATCAAAAGCCGGTTGTTTTGGACTCTGAAGTAAAATTTTGTTAACTCCAATAAATACTTGTCTATATTTTTTGTTTGGTTTTATTGTAATTTAAGTGTATGTGAGCTTTTTATTAATACTAATGTCGCATATTCAAGAAAACATGTGTAAAAAAATCCAAAGTGATAATTAATCAAGCAGTTTTAATTATACTCACCTAATTATAATCCAGCAAATTAAAATTCACACCCATATATTTAATATAAACAAGCCAATACCCTTTATAGTAATTTTACACTCAATCAGCCATTTCAGCCATCATATTACCAAACACTTTCACTTCAGCACATTCAGCCTTTTAAGTCTTTTCAGCCTATTCAGCCGTGGTAGTCGTTACCAAACAGGCCCTCAATTGGTGGAGTCCATATTTTTTGTAGAGAATATGACAGATAAATTTGGTGAGGCAAAAATAAAGCTAGAAATGACCACTGAATCCCAGGCTTCAAAACTGGGGTACAAATAGTGCAAATTAACAAAGAAAAAATGCATACCTTGAGACACCCATTTAATCTCAGGGCTTTCTCTTGAGACGGCAGAGGGACCTAAAGGAGCTGATTGAGCCCCTGCCGCTCCTTTGAATTCTTTCATCTGTAATCATATATGATCATCAAACCTTTTTACTCTAGGTTAATAAGTAAATGTAATTAATGAGTAATTAATTAATTTAAAAAAAAATATTTACCCAGCTTGGATTATCAACAGATTGACCACCTTCCCATCCTATATGAGCAACATGCTTTACATCTGTAGGCAAACCAATCTGTATTTCTGCTTCTTTCTCTTCATCTGCTCCATAATAATATATCCATCATAACTCTCATCTTCAATCCTCTTAAACTAACCAAAACATATCTTTCTTTCACCCAAAAGCCCATGCTTTTGGTTTCCAAAACAAGAAAGATTAAGAATATAACTTGATTTCGAAAGAGCTCCAAAAATTGTTGATTCAAGATCTTTTTTTTTACAATATAACTTGATTTCGAAAAAGCCCATCTTCAAGATCTTTTTTTTTTCATAAAGAAAAATTAGACTTATATTATATATTCAGCTTATATAATAAAAATTGCTTACCAAATATCTGAGATATGTACCTAAGACCTTTAAGAAGGCCCTTCATCTTTGTGGACATCCTCCAGGCCTTAATTGATGAGAATTACTTATTGCCCTGAGTAATTTAACTTTCCTTAAATTCTCTTTCTTTTCCTGCCAATATGTTCAAATCTTACAACGATTTTGAGAAGAAAAAAATCCATATGTAACCAAAATGCAAGGAAAAAAAATACAGATTCAAGAATAATTACCAAAGCTTTGATGAAATCTAATTAAGAAACTTCAATAATGCAATGCCATGAATTCGATTGCCAGGAAAAAATGAAACATATCATAAAAAAGTGGCGGTGGATTTGAATCCGCACAGTTTGTAAAAAACAGTTTGGACCCAAACCTCCCAAAGATAGGTTTGACTCATCTTTTGATTTCGTGGAAACAAAAATGATGTTAATGAATATGATTTTTTTAAATTAATGGCCATCCATCCTTGGTTATTCATGCCCATTAGTCTCAACCAGAAGTAGATAGAAATTTTAGGAGATCAATACAAGATACGGAGTAAATAATTGTTCGCAAAAGATGAAAAATATGAGTTTTTTATATACTTATATACGCCATGGACTTGGTCTACGGCATGCTTGGAAGCTGACGAGTGATGAACAATAGAAAAAGAAAATAGAAGAAAAATCGACCGAATGAAAGTTTTGGGAAAATAATAAAATGGCACAAAACTAAAAATGAAGTGTTAGATACTCCGTATGTAGAGAATTTAAAAAATGGCTCCAATTTTTGCACGTTAATTGACCATATGTTACTCCTGGGAATTCACTCTTATATAACAACAATATTTTTCTTGGGTTATTGATGGAGTTATTTTAGAAAGATAATTTTAAATCTTATATTCCAATCAAAAGTACTTTTAAACATATTTCTCAACATATTTCTCAAATAAGGTATTTTATACCTTGTCATCTACCATGTCAGCATAATGGCCACATTATCCTACTCATCAATTCATCATTCATGTACCGGTCATTCTATATCATCTAATTTAGGTGTACTCTATTTTTAGATAAAATTTAAATGAATGTTAGCAATCAAAAAATAATATGTACATCATATGTGTCTAAAAATCAGCCGACTAAGAAGACATGGGACTAGGGGTGGGATCGGTCCGGTCTGGGTCGGGTTTTTGCTAACCCCGGAAATTACCCGGAAGGTATCGGGTTATGAAAATTAGGGACTAGAACAAAGGCCATTATATTCGGTCCGAGTCGGGTTTTTGGTAGCCCGGGTTCGGTCCGGGTCCGGGTTGGGCCGGTCAAAGCCCGAACGCGAAATATGTCATTGTTCTTTTATATTTTAACACTTATTTTCAAATAAAATTAATCAAAAATACAAACCGCAAATAATAATATAAATATTCAGGGATGGATTTAAGGGGGGGGGGGTCCGCCCCCCTTGGACTTTCAAAATTTTCTACTGTATATATAGTATTTTCATAAAATTTTCATACTTTAATTTTATATATATGTTTTCGCCCACCTTGACTTTTAGTTTTCAAAGTTAATATATAGTCTTACATAGTGTAATACTTAATTGGAGATTTAGAAGAAGTAAAATCTAAAATAATTTAGATAGTTTAAGACTTAGGATACCCATTATATAAAAATTCCTAGGTTTTGTAATATTTGATTATCTTTATAGATAATTAGTTTTAAATTTGTAAAAGAACAAACGATATTAAATAGTAAATACCAGACACACCAGTTAAACAGTTTTAGATCATGTGAAGTGAATCCAAAATATAAATGTTTGTTGATATTAAATTATACAATTCATTTACTTCTTACTTTCTAAGAGCAATTTATTGCATAAATAATAAACTTTAACGAATTTTAGCATTGATACAAATATAATATGTACCATATATATGAATTAACAATACTACATATAATATTATTCTAAAGATAATAATCTCATACACACTATTGTAATATTAAAAAAACTTCTCGTGACCCATAAACACCCTCCTTGGTAGAAAAAAACTACAATTCAAAAACCATTTCTTTATTTCAATAAGTTTCATGTGGTTAAACAAGACATAAGTTATTTAAAAGGCATCGATTGATGTATAATTACCTTTAAAATTTTTTACCTTCAAATAATTCGACAAAATGTTATATATCATTTTCTATTTTTTGAATAAAAATTAGCCGCTGAGCCGTACAATAGTGAAAAAAATTCGTCTCGCTATACTAGTGGGAAAAATTTGCCCCGCTACATTAGCGGAAAAAAATTCTCCCCACTACACTAGCAAATTTTTTTTGCCCCCTACACTAACGAAAAAATTTCGCCCCCCTTGACTTGAAATCCTGGATCTGTCCCTGTAAATATTAGTCACCAAAATCACCAACAATTCAAATCCAAAAAAGATAATTATCTTAATATTTTATTTAAGATGCATATAAATAAATAATATAGGTTTCTTAAAATTTTTACGAAATACAATTTATATATAAAAATGTGACTAGAGTTGCTATAGATATATTTTCATGGTCATTACGCTAAACAAATTGAACATATTTGTAGTCACTACAAGTTACTAAATTATTTTTTTATCCACCGTGATTATAATCATATATTAGGAGATATTTATAAATTTATATTCATATATTATATTAATTTTATATCAGAGCTAATTGTTTCGGGTTTTTATCGGTCCGGGCCGGGTTATAGATTTTAAGGCCCGTTAATGAGCTCGGAATTTCGGGTTCGGTCCGGTTTTTTTAATTCGGGCCGGTTAAAAAGAAAAACCCGGACCGGGATCATAATTCGGGTCGGTCCGAGGTCGATTTCCGGGTTTCGGTTTGATTTTTCCCGCCCCTACATGGGACAGCCCCCGGCTCGAGGATACAAAATATTGGCCCGGCTAAATATATGGTATCCAATAAATACCAAAAGTGTAGTTAGCCGCACCCAAAACATGGTTATAACTTAGGATGTTTTTACTTGGACGGTAATCCGTCCCAAATCAGACCAGACTTGGATAGTTATAAATATACAAAGAGATCAGACCAGACCAGACCAGTAAATTACAGTCCAAGTAAAAACATCCTTAATGAGTTTAGCCTAAGGGAGTGTTTGCGATTGCTTCAACTTTAAAAAAGTGATTTTTTAAAGTGATTTTGGGAAAAATGATTAATAGTAAAAGTTGGTAGTGTTTGAGAAAAAAGTGATTCTGAAAAAGTAAAAGTTGGTAGTGTTTGGTAAAATAAGTACTTTTTGTGTAATAGAAAAAGTGAGAAGCAGTTTAAAGAACCCTTCTACCTGCTTCCAGCTTTTAGTTTTTAAGTGATTAATTTAAGCTGAAGCTATCATTTGAAAACACTCTTTTCAACTTTTTTTAAACCAAAAGGTGAAAAGCGCTTTTTTTAATCAACCCCAAACACTCCTTAAGTAGTTCATGCTCCATTTCCAGAAATAGAAATCCAAAACAGATTTACTCCGTATTTCCTTCTTGCACCTTCGCTCTACAAAAAAGCTTTTGATACATGCCCCCTACATGCTCCATATATACACACTATAAAAAGTAAAAAACATGCTCCTTAAGTAGTCTGATTTGTTTTAATTCGATCCACTATAAATTGATCTTGTCCAGTACGATAAACATTGGTGTATATAGATTTTGATTGTGTAGTCTGATTTGGTCAAACATGTTTCATATAAATCTAACTTGATCTGTTCTAATTTGTTTAAATTTGTATAATCTATCTTGAAACTGAAAAACATTCTAACTAAAAAATCGCAAATATTCCAATATGCCTTGATTTAAAGAGAAACTTCCTAAATAAGACTAAAACATGAATAAAGTTCATAAATAAGACTATCAGTGCTTTAATCTCCAAATAGGACTCATCCACTGCTACTTTGAGAACTTTTCTTGATGTAATTCTTTTAATAGGACTAAATAAGTCTTATTTGAGTAATAAAACATACTTAATCCTATTTTTTATAACTTTGTGTATGTTTTGAACCTATATTGAGCAATTTCTATAAATGAAATTCCACCATTTATATATTAGTATTAGTATTATGGTTATTAGTTGAACATTGCAATTACACTCCATATTAATTACTAATTATTAATATAACTCTTAATGTTTAATGAGTGGGATCATTAAATGTGTGATTGAGCGAGAATAGCATGGTGACACAACTTCTTACTACGTACTCCGTATTACATAGGTGTTATTATTGTTGTTGTTGTTGTTCTTATTATTATTATTATTATTATTATTATTATTATTATTATTATTATTATTATTATTATTATTATTATTATTATTATTATTATTATTATTATTATTATTATTATTATTATTATTATTATTATTATTATTATTATTATTATTATTATTATTATTATTATTATTATTATTATTATTATTATTATTATTATTATTATTATTATTATTATTATTATTATTATTACTATTACTATTACTATTACTATTACTATTACTATTATTATTATTATTATTATTATTATTATTATTACTTTTATTATTATTATGATGATGATTATGATTATGATTATCATTATCATTATCATTATCATTATCATTATCATTATCATTATCATTATCATTATCATTATCATTATCATTATCATTATCATTATCATTATCATTATCATTATCATTATCATTATCATTATCATTATCATTATCATTAGTGATGTGAGACTCAAAATTTGTCCGTTGGAGGACATATATTTGTTTGTGGTTATATATAATTGTCTGTGTGGCATTCAATAATTGTTTGTGTCATGGATTTATTTATTTGCAATCACAGGACACTACAAGTGCAAATCCCGCTTCATCTCAGCATTTCCTCTCCAAGTATTCTGTGTGTTCGGACTTCAAAGACACTGCCAAGTTGCTTCTAACGAACTTGTCTTTGAAATTTTGAACCACAGAGCCATCTTCTGGATGTCCTAGAGATTCAATTTTCCGGGCAAATAATTAATTCATACGAGTATGTTTCTGTTATGACTAGTAAAGCAACAATCAAAAGATGAGTTCTGGTTCTGCATATGTCCATTTTTGCCGCATAACTGGATTAAAATCAACTGGCCACATGCCATCTATCTGACAATGAAGAAGCTAGGGAGGACAAAGAATGTGGGGAGGACGAAAGTTGATCCAAGCTCGAACCAAGCTCGAATGCAGCTCGAGCAAAGCTCGGCTCGAGATCGAGCTCGAATTATTTAACTTGTCCAAGCTCGAGATCGAGCTCGGGCTTGTAAATTCTTATCAAGCTCAAGCTCAAGCATACCCATGCTCGGGCTCGGCTCGGCTCGTTTACACCCCTACCCAGAAGGGAGGATAAACCCAAAAAGAATCCAGCAGAGCAGAACAATCCCGAACAGGTATTCATCAGCTGGTAAGGATGTCGTTCGGTGTGTTCCGAACGGGCCATATTTCATACTTGGCGGATAAATAATGACATTCTTGTCTATTGGCTTCCTGGGCCCAGGGCCCGATCGAGAGACCTTGCAACTTATGTTCAGTTTTTATACTAAAGTGACTACTTTGAATACATTTTATTCATTAATGTGCAAGATTTTTTTAAAAAAAATATTGCATTGTTAAGCGTGAAAATGATAATTTGCAACTAAAAAAGAAGTAATATATGAAACATATTTTTGATAGAGTACACGTTTTATTTATTTACCAAAAAGCTGAAATAAAACCTTAAACATTTGTGAGAGCAATCTACAAATTAAAAAAATCCAAAACAGTAGAGAACTTTTTATTTATCAAAGAGTAAAATGCATAAATAGTCCCTAAACTATCAGCATCATATCGTTTTGGTCCTTGAAGTAATAATTCTACCATTTTAGTCCCTAATCTATTTAATCTATATTAATTCGGTCCTTCTGTTAGTATTTTGACGTTAGACAAACGGAATCTGCTAAGTTAGTGCATGTATTTGTAAATCAACATACTTATTAGACAAAATATAATTTATAAATTTCCTGATTTAATATCTAAATAAATTAGAATGAAAATCACTATCAAATCATAATATAACGCATTGGATGTTTTTATTTGGACTGAAATTTTCTGGTCTGATCTAGTCTGGTATAAAGTGGTTTGGTCTGGTAAAAGTCTGGTCTCTGTGTATTTTATAATTGTCCAAATCTTATCTAGTCTGATCTGGTCTGGGACTAAAGAGTCCAATTAAAAACATTCTTATATACATATTCCTTATACGAATTAATATTGTTTAAGTTTTCAATTAAAGTATAACATACTAGATATTGTTTATAAAAATTTCGAAGTCTTTATATATGTGTGTGTATAATCACTTATTCATTCATCTATGACATAATAATTATGAATATGTGTGTGTCAAGAGATACTCTAATTAAAAATTTATTTATTAAGCTATTATATAGTATATTGATCTAATTTCAATCAATTTTTTATTAATCACACTAATTTAGGAATTTTCCTTGTTAAATACTACGTATAAATATTACCACTATGCAATAAGATTTTCCTACTATGCAACTAAAACTAAAGTTTTCATCCCATTCATACATAACACGTTTTTTTTACTCCAGTGGGTCTGGGGGGAGGGGGTCTGGAGTAATCAGGGCTGAAACCCATTCCATTGAGTTTCAAACCCTTGCCTAGCGGGATTCAAACTCGAAACCTCCCACTAGGCACAATAACCTCACAACCAGCTGGGCTGGAATTAGGGGTGGACTCGGGCCGGGCCAACCGGCCCGGAACCGGACCGGCCCGCTACTGTGCGGGCCCGGACCGGCCCGGTCAACCGGTTGGTGCACCGGTTCGGGCCACCCGGCCCGGTGGGATGGCGGTCCGGGCTCGGGCCCTGATTTTGGTGAACCGGCCCGGCCGGTTCGGGCCCGGTCCGGGCTGGATTTTAATTTTTTTTTTTTTTGAAATTTTTTTAAGTTTTGGATTGGATTAGGTATTTTGGGCCATTTGAGGTGGTTTGGGGTTGAGGGGGAGGGGTAGGGGGTTAAAAAGGAGAACCAAAAAAAAAAAACGACCGGTTGGCCCGGCCCGGCCCGGTTTGGCCCGGAACCGGAACCGGAACCGCCCACCGGCGGTTCGGGCCCGGGCCCTAGTTTTCTGGCACGAGGCCCGGCCGGGCCCAGGCCCGAACCGGGCCCAGGCCCGAACCGGCCCGAGTCCACCCCTAGCTGGAATGCTTGGTTGCATACATAACACGTTAAGTAATCTTTATTTTTGCATATGCAATCAGAATATGGTGGAAAACAAAATAAAAAACTAGAGTCCAAAGAAATGAAAAAATATTTTGTTAATTTATGAAACATGTAATAACTTCATAAATACTAATAATTAATGATTAAGTACAGAGAGTATGGTGGAAAATCACATAAAAAAGTGTTTAGAGTCAAAGAGATGAAAAAAATTTGTCTTGATTGGTGAAGCATTTAATAAGTCTATAAACCGCAATAATTAAAAATTATGTAAGTATTTAATTAATAGTTACAATGTATAAATAACACATTAAAAATGAATTAAATATAAATATAATAGTTGAAAAATAGAAATGTAAAAAAATCAAATTTCATTTGGACACATGAAAATTAGGGATGGACCCGGTTCGGGCCGTGAACCGGCCGGGCCTCGGTTCAAGGTTTGGGAGGCCCGGAACCGGCCCGGGTAACCCCGGGTCCGGTTCGGGCCGGGCCGCCCGCCCGGTTCACGGGCCGGGCCCGGTTCGGGCCGGTCCTTTTAATTTTTTTTTATGTATATATTATATTATTATAATAATTGTTATTAAAAACAAAATTCAAGTGCATGATGTTGAAATAGGAAGTACATTTGAGAATTGAGGAAAATGTTTGACATATTGTGTATAATTTACTTAGAAAAGTGATTTGATTTAGAAAAGTGTAAGGAAAGTGATATGATTTAGAAAATTATACATATTGTGTAAGGAAAATGTTTTTAATTTTTTAATTAAGTAAAACTATTTTTACTTAGAAAAGTGATTTGATTTATAATTTACAAATGTTACAAAATAGGTGTATAAGTTGTAAGTTGTAAGTTTGTAACAAATTAATTAATTTACATATTAATATTACATATTTTAATTTAAAAACAGCCTTTACATTTTACAAAAAAAAATTCAAGTTGTAAGTTATAAGTTTGTAACCAATTAATTAATTTGAGAAGTGCTACATATGAAGTACAAGTTTACAAATTAATTTTATTGAATTGAATTATTGAATTGATGTACACAATAATATAAAATAATTCAAGTATTTTTATTTCAAACAAGTACAATTGAGAATTAGGATGCATTTAAGAAATGTAATACATTTTGAAATAAAAAATCAATCGGAATCTCCGCCTTCGGTGGTTGTTTCCTCCATAAAGTGGCGGGTGGGAGCGATGGTCATTTCTTGAGTTCTTCGTTTGGCCTTCAACCAATCATGGAAGCAAACTAGCGTCTCAAGAGAGCTCGGGCTCAACCTCGTTCTATAATCGGTTAGGACGTTGCCGGCCGCACTAAATTCTTGTTCCACGGCAACTGTTGATATCGGCATTGCTAGCACTTGCTTAGCCAGTTTTGATAAAACCGGGAACGTTCTTTCATTGTCCTTCCACCACTTAAGAACGTCAAAATCATCCCCAACTTCATAATCAACATTCAATGTTAGATAGATAGAAAGCTCGTTAACTGAGCTTTGTTCAGTAGCAGGAGTTGCTCTACTTTTTTTCATAAGAGAACCAAATGCAGATTTTAAAAGTGATTTTCCTTTAGATGAAGAAGATGTTCGCGGCATGGGAGGGGGTGCATTACCATATTGTGCATAAAATTCATTATACAATTGATGAAATAAATTACTAACCTCGTTGTATTCTTGTTTAGGGTCGATGGGATTATCATCGAACTCTTGAGTTGGAAAAAAACAATTATAATAGTAATCTATACAACTTGGCAACGCGGCAAGTCTATAACGAGGATCAAGAACAAATGCAATACCATATATATGCGGAACATGTGAATAATATTTTAAAAATTTTTGTTTCATGAAATCACAAAAATAACTAACGTAAGCGGCATCGGAAAATTCTAAAAATGCGCCGGCGAGATTAACAGCTTCAACAAAAAACTCGTTTGCGGTAGGTTTATAAACATGACTAAAAGTTTGAGTTGCGTTATTAAAATATACCAAAACATTAACAATTTTTTCACAAGTGTCGATGTCAGCCGGGTTTATAATATAGTTACAAGTTTGTCTTAAAAAGCAGGAAAATGTTCTTTATATCTAATAAGTACTTGAATTAAGTTATAAGTACTATTCCAACGAATAGACAAATCTTTAGGAAAAACACAATAATTGACACGTCTTTCCTTCAAATATTGTCGCCATTGCATTTTTAGTGGAGTGTTAGCCCAAATCAATTTAATTCCCCCCTTCACTACCTCCAAAGCATTTCCTAATGCCGCTAATCCATCTTGTACACACAAATTTAGAATATGACATGCACAACGTTGATGAAAAAACCTACCCATCAATGTAGAAGCACCACACAATTCACGCAATCTAGGTATAGCAGCAGTATTATTACTAGCATTATCAAAACCTACAGCAAACACCTTATCAAGCAAATTATACTCAATTAAAATACGCTCAATGAGAATATAAATATTATCAGCAGTATGACGATCATTGAATTCACGAAATGCAAGAACACGTTTATGCATATTCCAATCATCATCAATATAATGTGCAGTAAGACCCAAATAATATAAATGATGATAAGTATCCTCCCATATATCGCTACAAATACTAACACGTCCATTAAAGTTTGCGAAAAATGTTTGTAAATTTTCTTTTTCGAAGTTATATTGCCTTATAACTTCTTTTTTAATCGTTTTGCGACTATAATTTCTAAATTGAGGATTTAAAGTGCCTTGAGCATAATCTCTTAAAGCAAGACTTTCGGAAAAAATATAGGGTAAATTTTCTTCAACAATTAAATGAGACATACCAGTCAAATGTTTTTGATCATCATAGGAGAAATTACCAAAGGGTTGAGAATTTGCAAACCTCGATATTTGTGTTTGCTTCCCCTTGCCCTTGTCTATTTTCGCATACTCCACAAGATGGGCGGACTTAAGATGCCTTGTGAGACTCCCGTATCCGCCAGAAGTTCCCAAGCTATACTCTTTGCCGCAATGATTGCAACTTGCGTACCATTTTTCGGTATTTTTGTCTTTCCTTTTTGTAAAATTGTTTTCAATAATAGGAGATTTAGATTTCTTACCAGTTTGGGTTGAACCGCCCTCGTCCTCCAAGTCTTGCTCATCATCCGGGGTGCCGTGAGTCCCGTCGCCCCCCGCGTCCTCCTCCGCATCGTCATCCTCGAGCTCCTCTTCATCAATGGTTGTCGGGATGGGTTGTTCTTGTGCAAAGCGTGGATCGTTTTGGGACAATAGGTTTTGTAGATGCTCGTCGGACATCATCATATCATCTCTCCGTTGGTAATCCGTTTCAAAATCATCTCGACTTTGAAAAGAAGACTCGGCCCGCGCTTTACCTTTGCCTTTGCGTGAATTAGGACGAGTCGACGCAATCTCCCTCTTGCGGTTGCGTTGGAGATTACCCACATCTACAGAATGTCTACCACGTTCCATCTTTAAAATTGAACAAATATTAAATGATATCAAATATTTTATATGAGTACAATAGTAATAATAAAATGTGACTAAGAAAACTATTGCGAATTCGAACTAAAATATGAGTATACAAATCGAACTACTTCTAATTAATACTTTAATGAGAAATGTATCAATTAACTAAATATTAACTAGTTTGACTAATATAAATATGAGAAATGTAAAAATTAACTAGTTTTTTTTTTACTTTAATGAGCAATGTACAAATTAACTAATATTAATATGAGAAATGTAACAATTAGGTAGTTTAACTAATATTAATATGACAAATTTAACAATTAACTACTTTAGGTAGTTTTTAAAATGACAAATGTAAAAATTTACTAGTTATTTTTACCTTAATGAGAAATGTATACTTTAACTAATATTAATATGACAAATGTAAAAATGTACTACTTTTTTTACTTTAATGAGAAATGTAGCAAGTAACTAATATTAATATGAAAAATGTACCAATTAAGTAGTTTAACTAATATTATTATGACAAATGTAAAACTTAACTAGTTTTTTTTTTACTTTAATGAGCAATGTATGAAATAACTAATTTTAATATGACAAATGAAACAATTAAGTACTTTAACTAATTGAAATATGACAAATGTAAAAATATACTACTTTAACTATTTTTTTCTTTAAAGAGAAATGTAGAGAAATGTAGAGAAATGTAACAATTAACTAATTTAATAGATAAATTAGAAGTCTAACAATTAACTACTATTATAAGTAATATATAATATAATGTTTATAGTATATAATATATAAGTATATTACTATAAGATGAGTAATACACTTATACTTAATACTTTAATATATATATATATATAAGTATATATTAACTAAATGTAATATGTAAATATAAGTAAATAACAATAGTATGTATAAAAACTAAATATCAAATAAATATGAATGTGTATAAGTATATATAGTATATATAATGTGTAAATATATTATAAGTAATATATAATATAATGTTTATAGTATATAATATATAAGTATATTACTATAAGATGAGTAATACACTTATACTTAATACTTTAATATATATATATATATATATATATATAAGTATATATTAACTAAATGTAATATGTAAATATAAGTAAACAACAATAGTATGGATAATAACTAAATATCAAGTGAATATGAATGTGTATAGTATATATACTTATATAGTATATATAATGTGTAAAGAATTATAATATGAATGTGTATAAGTATATATTTTTAAATAGATAATTAATATATAAGTAGATATAATAATTATATAAATTATATATATGTAGAAAGAATTTGGAGAAGATGAAGAATGAAGATGATTGAATATGAGAGATTTAGAGTAGAGAATTAGAGAGTAGGAAGAGTTGTAGAAGAAGAGATGTAAAAAATGTAGAGAAAATAGGAGTTTAAATAGTTTTTTTTTTTCTACCCCACCCCCACCCCCCCACCCGACCCCCCACCCCACCCCCTAACCCCCCAGACCCCCCTCCTATGCTCCCAACGGCTATAGAGCCGTTTGGGAGCCTTCCCAACGGCTAGGAGGAGCCTCTTCCAATTTAAAAAAAAAAAAAAAAAAAAATTAAAAAAATTTGGTCGTTGGAGGCCCGAACCGGACCCGGCCCGGCCGGTTCACTAAAATGGAGGCCCGGGCCCGGACCGCTATACCACCGGGCCGGGTGGCCCGAACCGGTCAAGAACCGGGTGACCGGGCCGGTCCGGGCCCGCACAGTAGCGGGCCGGTCCGGTTCCGGGCCGGTTGGCCCGGCCCAAGTCCATCCCTAATGAAAATAAAGATATAATGATGTAATATTCTGAAACTAGATTAGCTACTAAAAAATTACTAATATTTGTGTAGTTCCGTATTGTGTAAAATTAGGATATCACATTTGCTCTACCGTCAATTTAAACGGAAAGAATCAACGGACGGAAGGACTTGATTAATATGGATCAAATAGATTAAGGACTAAAATGATAAATTTAATAGTTTAAGGACCAAAATGATATAATGCTGATAGTTTAGGGACCATTTAGGCATTTTACTCTTTATCAAAATGCCTCAATTTTTAAACAAACCAAATGGAAAAACACTCCGAGTATCTATGGATATGCATCTTCGTTTCAGCTGTTTTTTCAAGAATAAAGAGTTCTTGATAGATTGTCAGTTGTCACATATCTAAGGAACCAACATGTAGAAGAACCTTGAAAGAAATACATTTATACATAAAATTCTCCCCAAATGAAGGAAATAAAACAGATGAGGCTCATATAGTTATAGCAAGGTATATCAGGTATTCAGTCGCACAATATAATATAATATAATATATCCCTTGAAAATTTTGTGTGTATATGTATATTAGTAAAAACAGGAACGCAATGAGAGGAACATTTTGAGATGACCGATCATTATACATTAATAGGTCTTCGCGAATCAGTAAAAACAAGAACGCACATGGTAATATTGCTTCTCTCTTTTCAGGCTTTAAGTCCATCCATTCCAACACTGGCCTGTGCATAAGAGTGAAATTATGTAAATAACCATTTGATGTTAAACCAAGGTTATGGACTTACGGTTGAACAAACTGATAATAACGTAACTAAGAGCGGATAACTTTTAGAGATTCACTTATAGCTGGAGAAATAACTAAACAATACCAACTATCACCAAGAATTAGCACTAATAATGATCCAAAGCGATACGGCGCACCACTTCAAAAATCACTTCCAATATACAAACCAGAATACTCCGTATGTTTTTAAAGTTAAAAATCAAATTATAAACGAAAAACCAGAATTAAATGGGTTGCCTTGGTTGCAACAAAGAAATCGAAAAAGCTAGTAAAATTTGTTTTCAAATTCTTGGTGAATGTAATTTTCAAGTACATGAGATAGTTGGATTATTTATACTTTGAAGTTGTTTTTCTTAAGTTTAAAAGCTATATGATCTCAATACTTATGTTTTTGGGTGTAAGATAGCTTTTATGATACGAAAGGGCACAAAATATATGTTCCAAAAGTTAAAATTCAAATTAAAACCGAAAAACCAGAATTAAATGAGTCGGTGCCTTTGTTGTAACCTGGTGGAATTTATTTGAAAAGATATCAAACCCTTGTTTGGTGGGAAGGAATGGGAGGAAAGCAGAAGAATGTTGTGTCATTGGGTTAGTTCGAGGGAAGGTTAAGAAAGGAAAGTGGAGACGCTAGACTCTTCCAAACTCGACATATCTCACATTTACCAATTTGGTGTATTTCAGAAGAGTTTATTTATTGTTAATTTTCATTTCACCTTTTTTATCAAAATTGCCCTATATTATTATTATTGTTATACGTATACATTACTTCGCATTATGTAGTATATTATAAAAACAAAAAACTATAACAAATATAAGAAGAAGAAAAATTCTATATATTTTTTATAACAGTAATTTCTCCTCGCTCCATTGAACATATATAAACAACTTTTTATCGTCAACCATTTTCCTCCCATCCCTTCCCTCCAATCTTTTTGGGCAAAAGGCTAAGAAAATCTTATAAAATACGTCTCTGCAACCAAAATATAGCTTATTTCAAAGCGCGGAAGCTAGCTTATGGTGTGCTAAAACAGACTAAACAACATTCAATTGAATGCACACATAGATCGAGAAGCAAAGATGCTTCAAACAACTTGAAAGTTGAGAAATCTTACCAAATACTTATGGTTCTCCTCAAGAAATGGTGAAAATGTTGTGCAGAAGTTGTTTATGTCATTGTTAATATCACCAGTCCCGCCGATGACATCCATAAATTTCTTCCTTTCTGGAGCAAGCTTCATAGCAACCTGTGAGCAAAAAGTCAATTCAGAGCATAAAGTTCTGTCTGGAAGGAAGTTTAAATAAATAGCATCTAAACCATTTATGCTGCTATGAGATTATTATTCCATGGAGCTATTCTGTTTTGTTTTGATAATTTATTGTGAAAACATTAACTCTCTCCATCCATTGAAGAGCTTCTCACTATCTTTCGTTTGAAAGAGAGTAATACCACTTGAAACTTGGTTAAATTTGTTTACCTTAAAAGCGGAGCTAGCAATCCAGCCATGAAATTTTTCCAAGGTATGGGAATATGAATCTTTGCAAGCGTCTGACATAGTGCATTCGGCATCCTTTAATAAATTTGAGAACAGTTTCACTAAGAAATCCATTGCCCTACAGAAGTTACAATATAATGCTCTCAAGAACTTCGCTATTAATTAAATCCTAACAGTGAGGAAGCGGTCCAACTCAGCTGGTCGCCGACTCACTCTCCCTTATGAAAGGTCTCGGGTTCGAAACTCAATGGAGTGAGTTTCAGCCTAGTTTACTCAAGGCCCCCAAACCCCCTCCCCCAGACGCCCCTGGAGTATTAAAAAATAAATAAATAAATAAATAAATCCTAACAGTAGTCAGTAAATATGAATTTAGATCAATATGGTATCACATAAACAGAGCTATCTAGTATCCTCAAAATAAGCAACAAGTGATAAGAAAAACAAATAGGAAGTGGCACACTACTGCAAGACCTGGTCAACCAAAGAAGGCCATTTGTGCAACTAGATGAACCAGTTGCTGTCTTTGCTTCAACTTCCTCTTTTACCATGCTGTGCAACCTCACATACTTTGTAGTATCTTTATTGAACTTATCCTCCAGCCTCTGCACAAACACCCAAAAACTCAATCGTGTATAGATTAAATAGGTTAGAGATTATCTGTGGTTTAGTAATATCTTCCTATAAGAAAAAACACTTAGTCACTTAGATAAGCAGGCAAAACGACTAATGGTAACATCTTGAGTTTAATGTATTCCATGCTAAACCAATAAAATTGAAGATTAGATGAAAAATGTTATATTGGATATCATAACATGATCAGAATGTTCCCGCACTGAATCAAGAACCCGCTGCGCGATGTCATCTATAGTCCCAATGTATTTTGTTAGTGAGCACAAGGTGCAGCAGAAGTAATATTAATGCTTGTAATCATGAAAAATTACTGTGTTGAAGAAAGCTTGGAGAACCTTTTTATCAATTTGCAGATAAAGGATTGCATGATAAGATATCAAGAGGTGGCTGGAATTGAGACAAGAAAAGGGTTTAACAGCTTAAAAAGAGAACTCGCCTTTATATTGCCACCTACGTCAGATTTCACAAGTGCCATGGCTGCACCAAACTTGTCTAGCATTGACATAAAGTAAAGTGATGGAAAACAGTCTTTAGTCTTTACACATGCTAAAAAAGACAAAAAAGCTCTAGTTCGGCACAACTTAAGCAAACTTTGAAGGTCTTGGCAATTTGCGTTGGTTACATAGTGGTTTTTAGTCTTTTAAAATTCCATATTGGTTAGACGAATTGAGAGGTGGGGAGAAGAAGCGTGGATTGCAGTGGTAAAAAATGATATGGTACTCTTGGATTAGATGAGAGTATAGTATATGTGTGGATGGTTGATCTGTTTTTGTTTCTCTCATTTTTCTCTATTTTCTTTTTTAACTCTGATTTCATATGTCGGTTCATGTTAGCAGGCCCCAAACACTTTTGGGACTAAGGCTTGGATGTTATTGTTGTTGTAAAATCCGTACTGGTGAAACCAGTTCATTTTTTGTATATTTTACGGAGTATAACTTTATTTGTCTGAAATGAATACCAAAAACAAACTCAAATTGACAATACAAAGATATGTGAAGAAAGAGATGAAAGTTGATACCTATTACAGGTAAGATCAGTTTGCAAACTTCCAAGAAAGGTTCAGTAAGCATTTCTCCATCCTCAGATTTGATATATTTCATTTTTTCTAGAGCAGGGGTGAATACAGTATCTTCACTTCCTTCCATCTTCAAGATATCACTGCAAAATGTGCCGGAAACATAAATGCAATTAAATATATTATGTTGGGAGTTGGGACCATTATGGGCGTATGTGAACAATATAATTCTACACTAGTTATATGTGTCTAACTTTCTATATACTTCACCTGTAAGAGTCAAATTTTACTCAGTTATACAATAAAAACAATGATCCCATTGTTTAACAAAAAGAAATCTATTTAAAATGCAACAAAGAGATCATTTTGAAAATGAATTCGGAGAGATGATGCAAAGAACTCCGTGTAAATAATGTGGAGTAGTTTTCTTTGCAAACCATCAAAAGCTGACTCAGACTGTAGTAAAGAAGCACTCAAGCACCCACAGTGATTGCTAGGTAATAGGTATCTGTCAATTTTTTAAAACTTCTTTTAAATTTTAGTCTTTTGTTTTCAATAAAAAAGTTGTCTAAGCAACTAAAATATCTGACAAAAAATCAGATTTGTAAATGTCGTAGCAAATAACATCAAAATTACAAATTTCGAATGCACACACAGTAAACATATGTAAAAGATGGCCCTGATATTTTAAAAAGACAGACGAAGAAGAAGATAAATAATATAAAGGCAAATCAATCTGTTAGAAATAAAGAAATTTTATAAATCACAAAAAGGGATAAAATTAAGAATGCAAATTTTTATTGATTCTAAAAGTGAAAACAAGATATCGAAGATTGGTGTCTCGTACACATATCTTCAAAGCTAGAGAACTAATAGAAGATCTGTAGACTGTGGAGTAGGGGATTTCTATGAACCTTGTGAGTCAGTGAGTGGTTTAGTGTAGGGCCAATAAGATCTATAGACTGTGTTTCAGACACATCCATAGAAATTCAAATATGATTTCGTATGACCACCAAGTATAAACCTTGTGAGATCCAGTACATTAGCCAGCTCATGCTTGATGCTTAACATCTTAAGAAGGCCTAAAACTGATACATTATTTTGAATCAGAATCAACTAAGACAATCAAAGAATACACATAGTAGGGAGTAATTTCTATTAGAATTTAAATTTGCATTGATCCAAAACCTACTAATGAGCTCATAGATTACAAAAAGATGATTCCCTGAAGTTCAACCTCATTTGCATATGCCGATTGGCAAACCAACTACGGCGTTTACATATGGATCACTAACGAATCCAGAAGCAACATCGATTAACGAGAAGAATAAAGGAGAAGAAGAAAGAAATGAGCAGAGACGGTGCACCTGGACGACGGCGACGGAGATGGTGGCCTTGGATTGGCGGCGGCGATGGCAGATTGGAGATAGGGAAAAGGAGAGTTTTTATCGGGCGTTTGGTACGGAGTATTATTTTCCTCGTTACTCCAACAGCAGGTATATGGAAGAAAAAATGGCCCTTAAATTACGGAAGAAAAGTTAAGGATGGTCGAATTTAAAAATGGCACTATAAATTAGTAATCAAATAATCATTTTATTAATAATCACATTTTAACAAGAAACATAACAACTAAAAATTGAAACATCACAATCATAGTGTTCAATACTCCGCTAGGGTGAGACAAAGAACAAAAACGCCATATAAAAGCATTTATGTTCTCTAATTATGCAACAATGTAAACTCGTACTGCAGTGTGTCTGCTCATGCTACTCGAAATGGGTTCGGTTTGACCAGCCACCGAAAAGGAATTATTGAACTTGCCGGTTTTTTCGACCACCGGTAAAGAGCCAAGTGCATAAATTGTTCTGGTTTGACCAGCCACCGGAAAGAAAGCAATCCATCCAATGTCATCTTCCTGGATCGGCGGTGGTTCAGGAGGGAGGCGATAGGCCACTATATCGATGTAGAGATATGATCAAAATGACCGGGTCACACACCAAATCGAGACATGGAAGGTCAACCCAAACTAGTATTGTGTTCTACCTACAAGTATCGTAAAAACAATGAAAAACTATCAATTTGGTCCTCGTACTATAACGGAAAAGTCAATTAGGGTACTCATATAAAAAATCTACCAAGTCCTTACACTTTGGAAAAAGTTTGATTGAGTCAATTAGCAGGTTATTTGTCATGCCAGCGGGTCACTCGCTAATGGGATGCATATGTGGCGGTCCAATTTTTTACCAAATATGTAATTTGATTTCGCGAGCTGAATTCTGTAAATATAAGAAAAAGTAAGGTTGGAGTTACTTTTATGGCTATATCGGCTTAAGTTATTGTTGATGACCATTTTAGCTATTTTCATATATATATATATATATATATATATATATATATATGAGTAGTCTTCCGGTCAGGTATACCTGACCGGAGCCCCGTCCGGCCTCCTCCATTTGGGGGTCTTCCCGGTGATATTTTTTGCTCAATTGTTTTGTGTAGGTTTCTCATCAAGTCTAGTTCATCCATACCAAATTTCAGCCAAAAATTCAATCGGGAAGGTCGTCAAATGATTTTTGCAAGTTAACTGGTCCGTAAAATACATATTCCGGACCAGTTAACTTGCAAAAATCATTTGACGACCTTCCCGATTGAATTTTTGACTGAAATTTGGTATGGATGAACTGGACTTGATGAGGAACCTACACAAAAAAATTGAGAAAAAAATACCACCGGGAAGACCCCCAAATGGAGGAGGCCAGACGGGGGCAGTGGTCCGGCCTGGCCGGACCTGAATATTAGTCATATATATATATATATATATATATATATATATATATATATATATATATATATATATATATATATATATATATAGGGTAATGCTAAGGTAAAGTAGGCCTAAGAATTACCATTCTTAGGCCTCTTTTATTTGAGGTGCTTCCGGGTTGAATTTTTTGATGAAATTTTGCAAGCATGTTCTCCATGGATTGAAGATTATGTCCACCAAGTTTCACAATAAAATTCAATCGGGAAGTCATTTAAATAAATTATTGATAAAAAATTGCATTTTATATATGTAAAACCCTGCACAATTTTGAAAAAATTATTTAACCGTCTTCCCGGTTGAATTTTAATCTGAAATTTGGTGGGCATAGTCAACACTTCATGGAGAACATGCTCACAAAATTTCATCAAAAAATATGACCGGGAAGCACCTCAAATGAAAGAGGCCTAAGAATTTCAATTCTTAGGCCTACCTTACTTGAACATTTTCCTATATATATATATATATATTATCAATATAATATAATATAATTTAAATATAATTTTTCCATAAATCAGCAGAATTGGACAATACTGCCACTCCAATTAGAATTCCATAAATTTTAACAGGATAAGCCAATTCAGCTGATTTCGGTGTTAGCAAAGGGGCTCTTGAAGTTGTTTGGTACTCCGTAATACTCAAATCGTTTGTAATGATACATTGTGCTGAAATTTAGAAATTCCGACCGAAGTGCCTGATTTGACTGATTTTACTAATTTATGAAAAAATATTTTATTAATAAAACAAAGAAAAAATTGTATGAAAATAGATAAAATGATCTTCTACAATAACTTCTATCAATACAGGAAGAAAAGTAAATACAACCTTACTTTTTCTAATTATTACACAATCCATAGCGCGAAAATCAAAAGTTACGTGTTTGGTAAAAAATTTGGTTGATAAACCAAAAAACTAAGTTACCAAACGAGCTCTTAAAAATATTACTGAAATATAATTAACTTAAGCATATAAATGAAGTTACTTGAATGTGTAAAAAATTGTCATATGAATATATGATCTTTGTAATTAGAGTACCTACTACAAACTACACTTAGGAGTCATATGTTGTAAAATCTTTTAATTAATTCAAAAACATGTAGTTATTTTTGAAAATAAGCTAAGTGTGAATTCAAAATTGTGGAAAATACATGACTTATTCTGATTTAGTGATTTAATAATAAGTTTATTGACATCTATAAAAAATATACGCATAATATATTTAGCAAAAATATATGGGTCTTATGATTCAGTAAATTCATAATAAATTTATTAAAACTTAATAAATTATTAGGAGTAGGATGTTATGTTTTAGTTTATTATTGATAACATTTTTGAAATATTGTTTTATTTTGAATGTCAATTCAAGATTTGTTCGAATCACCGCTCCAAGATTTAACTAATTAAATTGCTAATGATGTGCATCCTATGATTTTTTATAGTGGCAAGCCATTGAAAGATGGGGTGAGGGCTAGGGACCACCTAACCAATATATTAAAAGTAATATTCCCTCCGTCCCAAAAAGGTTGGCCAATTTGACTTTTCTTGGTTAACAGTTATCAACTTTGACTAATGATATCTTTTAATACAAAATTATTTGAAATATGAAAATTATATGAGCTTATTCTTTATCAAAAGATCTTTCATAAAAGTATAAAATTTATAAATTACACTTAAATATAATACCTAAAATCATTGTCTAAACTTTAACACCATTGACCAAGAAAAGTCAAATTGACCAACCTTTATGGGACGGAGATAGTAAAATACAACATTTGGCAGGGGACTAGAACAAAAATCTACAAAGCAAAAGTGGTAGAAAAGTAAAAGACAAGGAAAGAAAATTAAATGACACAAGGAAAGGCGATAGCAAACCCAATCGAAACCGATCGATACCAAATCGAACACAAATTCTTTAGTTTGATACAATATCTCCCAAACGAATAAATTATCGAACCAAACCGCAAATCGAAGAAAACCGAATCATCAACCGGATTGCCCACCCCTAAATCTGAGTATCTATTTTTCAAAATTTAGGATCAGTGTGTTCCGTTTTCTTAAAACCCATCATCCGCCCGACTTGATTTTTATAAAATTAATTAATACCCAATCCAAGCTAGCTTCTACCTGTTTTATCCGAATTGACTAGTGGCTTATGTACCATTTACCTACCCTTACCAGGCTATTTACTTTCGACTTAATAAACTTAACAAGAAATGCGACTTAATTATTCAGTCATTAAATTGTGTTTATTTATGTTTTAATTGAAAATATGACTTAATCATTCATTCAGAAAAACTGACTTGGAAAATAGTAGTCCTAGCCATTAAGGCGTCTTTTTTGTCAAATTTTTTAAATCAATTGTGGAATACGTTTATGCTAACGAGTGAAATTTCTCATTGACATTATTATAAATTTATAATCTAGAATAATGCTAAATTGATTATTTTGCTCAATTCAGATAATTTATTCAGTACGGAGTATAGAATAAAAACAGTCTTATATACAAACATCATTGAATCTAAATAGACATCTTAACTCATACAGACGACTTAAATCAGACATGATTTAATATCAAGAAAAGTACAAATATACCCCTGTAGTATGAGTTTGAGAACAAATATATCCCTATTCTATTTTTGGAACAAATATACTCCTAAAATTTATGTGAAAATGCACATATATCCCTGAACTTTTAAAATGTGCAAAAACACCTTTCATGTTCCTATAAAGTAACAACTTTACAGACTTTAAATAAATAAAATAAATTTTAGAAAACACTACAAAAAATTATAAAATCGAAATTGAAAAAAAAATTAAAGAGTTAAAAATAAAGATTTATTTTGTATGTTAAAATATTAACTTTTTCATTTTAAATTGCAAAATTATTATTTTTCCTAAATGAAACACTTGAAAATCATAAATATTTTCACTGTTCAAGAAAAAATCACTTGGTTTCCTTCGTATAAAACATGATGAAAGGCATGTTGGGCAATTACAGCTACTGGTTTGCCGATTATGTAAAAGACTGAAAGTATTGTTGATAGTGAATACAGATAATTAAATTTGAGTGTGTAATCTTAGTAGGCTTGTTTTCCAAACATTGCCGAGTCTGACACCATGTGGATCTTCTCCTGCAAAGGTTGAAGTTTTACAGTTCTCAAAACATACGGAGTATTTGATAAAATTCCAAGGGACTCTTCAAAATCTCAACTTCGAGGTTTCAATTTATCACTCCCTGATTTCTTATACCTTACCAATCAGTATATATTGGCTAATCCAGAGACTTATTATATATAGAAACAGAGCCGAACCTGTTAGAATTGGATCCCGCTACGACACCAAACATGAATTTATTCTCCAAGAAACCTACAGCTAAAGGTTATTTTTCCTTTTTTGTGTCTTATCAAATTTTGGAATTTTAGGTCTTTTTTTATCGGGATCACGGAATCCAATTTCATATCCTGCTTTTGTAATTCAATTTCTACTTACCTATACTGCCAAACTTGCTGTCTTTATTATTGCGCTATTGTTACTATCATTGTTGTTATGATTGCTATTACTATTATCATTTTTAATATACTATTACTGTTATTATTAGTAATTATGGTTATTATTATATTTTAAGCAAAAATGATTTTTACGAATGCAGAGGTACTCCGAGACAGTAAACGAGAAATGGCCAATGCCACCAGAGGTCTGTGGATTTGTCCTTGTCTCAAGATATAAATTAGAATTATGATTGTTCATTAGAAGTGTAATGGTTCTGTTTAACAAAGAAATAACAACAATTTCTCTGTATTTAGAATGCAAGGAATGCAACAAACATACTAATTTCTAAGTGATCATAGTTATGCCTGTTCTTGTTTCTGTTTACTAAAAGTCACATTTGGGTAGAGAGTAACTCTTTGAATTGCTCAATATATGTTGTTATAAAAATGAATAAAGGTTTTGATTGAAATGTTATCTGATCACCTATTATATTATTCCTTCATTTTTTATAAAATCTCAAATACAAACGAAGATATAAATGTAATAAAAACTAACCCTTGGGGAGATATTTGAGAGCAAGCACATGGGTATTGTTCTTTGACCCTGTGAAATCAAATCTTAAGCTTAATATAGTTATATAGAGTAATTGAATTGTCACTACAGCGCAAGGAAATAGTGACATATCTCTGTATTTCGCTACTCATGTTGATGAGTTATCATCGTGATGCAGGCATAGAGAAGGAAATTTCTGCTTTGCAATTGGAGGTAATTTGTTGATGTTATTCATACTTATTATGAATATCTGTGTGATCATAACCTGAAGATTATCATGCGGTTTTACTTGTTTATAGCTCTGAATAAGTTGTTTTCTGTTTTTAAATCATAAGTAGATTGTTAAACCTAGAAAGAATATAATTTGGTTACTGTTGAGACAGGAAAAGAAGCTTGTTGCTGAGATCAAGAGAACTGCTAAATCTGGAAATGAGGTCTGGCTTTTGATTGCCTATTGAGTTTATTGATCCTTAAAATCTACATATGATTAATCTATATTGCGATTCTATTCGCGAGTATGCGGCAGTCTTCTTTGGGAGCTTTCCCCCTATTTGGTGGTATAAATGAATTCCAAAATATGTATAAGTGATTAGCAAACCTAATTTTCCATGTTTGGTGTAGAAAACAAAATTGTAGAATTCATTTAGTGTTCCAACTTCCAATTTATTAATCTCCCATTCAAATTGCATGGGCTCTGCAAAATAATCTAAAAAATCATATTCCAGATTTATACAAATTTTAGTCGCATAGGGGACTTTATTTTTCAATTTTATATCTTTTAATTGCATCAATTTTCAGGCTGCAACTAAGATACTAGCACGCCAGCTAATCAGGCTAAGACAGCAAATTGCTAACCTGCAAGGTAGCCGAGCTCAGATGAGAGGCATAGCAACTCACACACAAGCAATACATGCCCAAACTTCAGTTGCTGCAGGCATGAAGGGTGCCACTAAAGCTATGACAGCCATGAATAAGGTAAGATGACCAGAGAAATATGGGTTTGATTTAATATAATGGTTTTTCCTTGAAAAAAGGATAGATGACCAGTCGGTTTAATTACCTTGTATTCCTTGTCAGCCATGTCATATTCACTTGTTTGTTTTTTTGTTACCTTGTATTCCTCATTCTTGTTGAAATTACATGTGAATCCAAATGCAGCAAATGGCTCCAGCAAAACAGGCAAAGGTGATTCAAGATTTCCAAAAACAATCAGCTCACATGGACATGATTGTAAGAATGATGATACTCACATGGTCAGAAAAATAGGATCTTTTGTGAAGAAAATTAAATAAGCTGCTGCTATATTGTGCAGACAGAGATGATGTCAGATGCCATAGATGATGCTTTGGACAATGATGAAGCTGAAGACGAAACAGAAGAGTTGACGAACCAGGTATATTAAAAAGTTATGATAACCTTTAGGACCTTCATTAAAAAGTTATGCTGATCCTGGAGTAAAATTGATGAAAACCTTTTGTATTTGTTTTACCTTAATTAATACATGAGTCCTGTCGAAAATCATTTGCATACACCACTTGACTGCCATGATAATTAGCCTTAGTGTAGTTATATACTTCCTCAGTCCAAAAAAAGAGTCCTGTTTTGGGAAATTTCCCAAGACATGAGTAAAAACAATGTGAAATTCTGAAATAGGAGTACTATATTATTCCCTATAGGAGTTAATTACTATCATACTAAATCATAATTTCATATTTTGGCCTTATCAGGAAATTAATATGGTGGTATTAATGGCATAATTGGTAGTGTTTTCCAAATATGATGCGTAGTAGTAATTACTTCCATTTATGGAAGAAAAACATGACTCATACTCTCATAGTTTGGAATTTGACGTTGTTTTCATGTGATTTGTCAACAGTATACCAATAAAGAGTCACAAACAAATTTGCATATGACTGGTTTTGTTTAGCAAACAAAAGAAATAGAAAAATATGATTATGGCTCATGATTTATGACAGTTATACACTCATACCTTAACAAAACTAAAAGCATTGGTCAAACAAGACTCTTTTGGGACGGAGGTTATAACGATCTTGTTCATCTTATATGTCATCTATTTCATCTTCTATTTTCTGACAAAAGTCTTTAATTTGACTTCCATAGGTCCTTGATGAAATCGGTGTTGATATTGCTTCACAGGTGAGCTTTGTACAATTTGCATTTTTTAAAAACATGCATTTAAAGTGTGTTGTGCAATTAAGACAATTTCAGTCCTGACAGAAATCACATTAAGCATCTGAATCAAAAATTGTTTGACAGACTGAAACATTCTATTTCAATGTGATTATGAAACAAAATAACTAAAAACTAATTGGTAATCAGAATGAGTTGTGAGATGCATTGGTGATGGGCATTTGAAATTAATCAGTGATATACCAAAAAAATCACTTCAAAAAAATCTACACCCTAAACCCTTTTGAAATTTCCACTTTTTTAAACAAAACAAAATAATATATCAATTCAGTTTAATTTAGCATAAACAAAAAAAAAATCTTACTTCCTACACATAAATTGATCACTTTCTCATATTTGGAGAACTTTGTGTCACTACTTTACATTTACCATATATTTGAGTACTTGACTAATTAATTGTGGACACTTGACAGTTATCAGCAGCTCCAAAAGGAAAAATTGCTGGGAAAAAGATTGAGGAGAGCAGTAGGTAATAATCTTTTTTTAAAGAGGAAATGGGAAATGTTCTTATTATATGCTTTGAAAAGAGTTAATTCATCAACCTTCTCTCATATTTATAATAACTCTTCTTGTCAACAGCTCGGGAGTTGATGAACTGGAGAAGAGATTGGCTGCCCTTAGAAATCCTTAGGGTTGATACATCATTTTCCTACTGTTTCTTAGTATAAGCTTCTTGGTAGAATTATTTGTACATGCCCCCCCCCCCCCCCCCTCATTACTATCATCTGATACACATCCTCATCCGATACACAGGTAACACAGCCACACAGGAACTTGGTTTAGGAGCCTCAGATGAGTAGTGGTTTGGTTCTTTATTATTTCTATTCTAGCCTTCTAGTATGCTACAAAAGAGTGATTTGGGTATTTGCAATTTTGCCTCTTATACTTTCTGCCAAAGATAAGCTCGAATAGTACCGTTGGTTTGCACATATCGGATTCCTCCAAGTACCAAAACAATTCCCATTTAAAATGGTGCACATATCAAAGAACCACACAAAGTGGCCCGTGTTCTAATATGACCATATTTTCAATTACTATGTTCCAAACAATTTTTCCATAACTTTTACTACAATACTAGCAAATGAATAGCCGTCCAAAGTTTCTCTCAACCTAATTCTAATGATCCATCTTCTTCTCACATCTCACATGACTACAAACACATCAGAATTGTCATGGATTTGGCTCCACAGTGGCTTTTGTTTTGGCCTTTTGGGAATACTTTTTGCAATAAATAACCAGAGATGGAGGTTCTCGGCCTTCTGGCCGATGGCATGGCCCCATGCTCGTTGAAACTTCCTTGAGACATCGTGTGTTTTAGGAGAACGAAGCTATTGATAATGTCATGGCTAAGGAGAGCAATTGATTTTTCAATCACAGATTTCTCCCTAGGGGTGGACTCGGGTCGGTTCGAGCCCGGCCGATTCGCGGTTCAGAAATTCTAGGCCCGAGCCCGAACCGCCGGTGGCCGGTTCCGGTTCCGGGCCGGGCCGGGCCAACCGGCCCACACATTTTTTTTTTGGTTTTTGGTTCTCTTATTTAACCCCCTACCCCTCCCCCTCAACCCCAAACCATCCCAAACCACCTCAAATGGCCCAAAATACCTAATCCAACTTAAAACTTAAAAAAAATTCAAAAAAAAAATAAATTAAAATCCGTCCCGGACCGGTTCACCAAAAGCTGGGCCCGAGCCCGGACCGCCCAGCACCCGGGCCGGGCCAAACCGAACCGGTGGACCCACCGGGCCACGGGCCGGGCCAAACAGTGACCGGGCCGGGCCGGGCCCGGGTCGGGCCGACCGGCCCGAGTCCACCCCTTAATTCTCCCTATGAAACTATGAAGTATGAAAGTATATTTGGATTAGAATAATCGAGTTGAAGAATTCGATTGTAAGCTCTTTAGTTTTTATGGATGTAAGAAGATATGCAAATCTTTTTCTGTAATATATACATTGGATACACTACCCCAAGATTTCAAGTTTTCAACACTTCACACTTGGATCAGTGGATGCAACTCTAACTCCCAGGCTTAGACGTAGTATTAAGGTTGGTTTGCAACAACTTTAAAAAAAGCACTTCTCAGCTTTTGACTTAAAAAAGCACTTATTTACCAAACACTACCAATTTTTTACTTTTCTCGGCTTTCGTGTCAAAAGTGCTTTTCCCCTTTTTATACACCAAAAGCACTTATTTTACCAAACACAACCAACTTTTACTTTTCAAAATCACTTTTTTCTCAAACACTATCAACTTTTACAACTAATCACTTTTTCATTTCATCTCCAAAAGTGCTTTTTTTTAAGCAGAAGCTGTTGCAAACACTCCCTTAGTTACACTAAAAAATGGACTGAACATATAAAACTAAAAGTAAAATATTACTTCAAAATGCATATGTTAAATACAAGAAGTAGATCCTTTATACAATTATACTTGGAATAAAAAAAGTTGGCATTTACTTCCGAGTTCCGACACATTTAATACATAATACACTTTTTTTGTGATAGTGATATTATGAAGTGATATTATTAAAAAATGAAGTATCAAATATACTACCGATAGAGATATTTACAACATTGGTTACAACTAAAGCAAATGAAAGATTGAGAACAAGAAAAAAGGAGCGGGAGTGAACTATCAAGTGGGGAACAATCAAGTGTAAGGACAAAGGGTACAAAACTGAAAAATGTAGGAGAAATGTTGAGAACCCTCATGGTCAAGATTACACTCCCAAACCAATAATGTTCATCACTCTTTCACAATACTATGCGTAGTATGTGTGCGCTAACACATTAACAGCGAGTCAAATATAGCAATAACAATAACTATTCTATTTTGAACGAGAGAGCAACATGGTGGCAGGCCAATGAGAGTGGAGGAGAGTGAAGGACGTAAGAAGATGGCTTGGAGGCACGGAAGCGGGGAGCTCGTTGACTTGCTCATAGACACCCAATGAAATGTGATACCGGAAAACACCACAGCTGCATACCAAGAAGACCACATCCCCGTCGTGTGGATGGAAAGCAACCGTACGGATGTTGAACTCGTTTTCTTCTTCTACTTGGACGTCATTAGGCAGCGGCGGCCTATCATTGAAGCGTGTGTCATGAACAAGAGTCCACGAATTGGTTCTGTGATTCAACTCCCAAACTTTCACAACAACGAGATGCCAAGACTGCTGCTGGTCAACCGAAGACGGGCGGAATACATTGAATAATCTCAATTCCCCCAGGACAGCGCCCAACTCTAGTGAAACAACACCCGTACCACCAGGCATAGAGTCTTCAGGAAGGTTGACAAAGGTAGTAGAGTGTGGGTTATTCGCCAAATCACAGGCAATGATGTAGTCAGGAACCTTGTTGCAATTCAACCAATAAATAGTTCCATTACAAGTGATTGGGTTAATGAAAAACCTAGGTTTCCTAGTGGTAGTAGGTATAGGATATCGAAACCATGAATTACGACTCCACTTTCTTGATTTTGAACAATAAATAGCCATTCTAAAATTCAAACTGTCCCCGGCCAAATCCTCATCTTCAGAAACTTCGGGAAAATGAATGAAAGCCACCTTGTATTCGTAACTGCCACAGCTGTTATGGGGCGGCGGCATGCGTACTAGTGCAAACCCAACCAACATTATATTGAAATAAACATGGGGGAGATGGAACCACTGTTTGGTTACTGGGTTACATAGATAGTAGGAGTTTGGCTTATCCCTATAGTCGCGTGCACCTTGCGACAAAAGCAGCAAGTCACCGCAAGATGCTCTTATGACCATGTTGGGTGAAGGAGGCTGGATGCCGCCACTGCTGCCTGAAGGAGGATAAGTTTTGCATGATGTCACCGCCTCTCCCCCGTGGAGAAGCACGGATTCCTCCGAAAAGAGTTTGCAGATGGGCTGATAAAACTCATCTCCAACATCCAAATAGTCATCAACTATGCGGAATATGATGGAATAGGGCTGCTCTTTCTTCTTATGCTCCCGGAGGCCAATGAACCTGGGAATAAACTGCTTGTGAGAGATGACGGAATGCCAAAGGTGACAAACCAGCCCTGCATGAACCGCATTTCGACTATTTGGTAGCCTAGCTAGTATCTCCAACAACGTGTCTTCATTAACACCCTCCTTCAGCCAGTTGGTGCCCACTGATAGCTCAAAGTAACAATCACACACAACAAGATTACTATTTATTTATATTATGAAAATTGTAGTAAATAACCGGCCATCAACCAACCATTGATGCTATCTATTTATAATTGATTACCTAGATCAGCAGCACTCGTGCCTTCACCGTCTCCAGGATTGACAGCTTGACAGCATCTCCTTAAATTAGGCGGCCACCTTCGGTCACCCTGTCCAAAAAATGTAGTGCTCGTTTAAACCATCTTCTAGACAACTGCTTCTGCCGTAGGGTTGTTCTAATTCTAATTATAAAGCTTCGTTGTTTTTCCGATTGAATAAATGCAAAAACAATGATAACAACAAACAACCGCAACTGAGATTTAATTTTTTTATTTTTACTAGGGAAGACCCGATCTCAAAGAAACTAACCTGAAATTCGCCGCCGCTGAACAGCCTCTTTGCCATCTCCGTGTCCTTGAGATATCGAATGGTTTCGAGCTTCCTGGTCAATGTTACATCAAAGGGAAACTGGTCCTGCCTTTTTCTATCGATTGCTTGACCGCCTCACCTCCTCCGATGTTATTTGGGACTTCTCTAACAATACATCGACCAATCAGATGTTAATTATGACGTCTTAGAAGTTGTTCTCTACATCTCCATGTTTCTCATCAGAATTTTTAAAGTCTGGTCCCATGAATTTTTTCTGTTCTGATATATCTGAATCTTTCTGATCTGATCTAAATGTTGTTGATCTGGTCTGATCTGATCTGAATACTTCTGATATGATCTTTCTAATCTGATCTGATTGGAATATTTCTATAAATATAATTATAATTATTATTGTAATTACAAATATAACATAAATAAAATTATTATAAAAAATATAATAATAATAATAATAATAATAATAATAATAAGTAAATTTAAAATTATAATAATTATACCTATTACACTAATTATAACTATAGATACAATTACAATTGTAATTATATTTTTAATTATAATTACTTATATAATTATAATTCAAACTATAATTATAATATTTATTTCTATAATTATAATTATAATTATAAATACAAGTATAATTACCTTGTATAATAATATTAATAAATTCAACTTTATTAATAAAAATAATACGAGTAATACTTATAATTATACTAATAATATTTATATTATAATATTAATAATAATAAAAGTGATAAATCATGTTTGAAATTTTCTGATCTAATCTGATCTGAATGTTTCTGATATGATCTGATCTGAATGTTTCTGATCTGATCTGATCTGAATTTTTCAGATTTGATGTGAATAAAATAACATTAAGCAATAAGTAATAAGAATAAGACGAAGAGAACAACTTCGTATTTCTTTAATTATTTATTATTTTGATTTGATTACTCCATACGGAGTACTCCCTCCGTCGTATTTAAAGGTTATCGCCTATCGTCCACTGTTTATGCTAGAAATAAACTAGTCTAAAACAAATTGTGTTGGGATTCTAACAATATTGAATCAATAATGGACGAATTAATATGTGATATAAATTGGGTAATAATAGTATTGATGAATAATAATGAATGTATACTTGATTACTATTGAACATGTGTTACAATGTAATTTAGGTAGTGTATTTATACAATGAAATTTACTTTTCCCCCAAGTGTAGCAATTGTTCTCCTAATTTTCCTCCACGTGCAACTTCCCCTCCTCTTGTTGTGGACTTTTTCAATCCTTATCCTTTATTTGAATTATTATTCACGTTAGAGGACTTTAGCCAGCTTATGGGCCGTGTGGATCCCTTCTTAGCTTGGTATCTATTGGCCCATCCGAATGCATATTTTTCTGGGTCTAACATTTGCCCCCTTTCGAGAAGTTGAGGCGTATGGGCGCACATGTCAACCCATTAAGCATCAACTTGTCAAAATCTTGAAAACATCTACACACGTCATCCTTGAATATAGCTCATATAATCTAGGCAATGTTGAAACTTCGACCGGGTTGATGTCGACACTTCAGCTGGTCAAAGGAACATCGTCTGTTTGCTAGAGATGACGAGTCGGGTTGCATGAACGTAATCAAAATCCTGCAAAAGCTTTGAATAATGTTTCGTTTATGGTTTTAGTAATACGTCGATATGAATATTTATGATGTATGCCAATGTCGTTCGTATTGTATGTTCTGTTTGTTGTTTTGTGTTTGTCTAACTTTGATGTTGTCAGCATTTGTGATGTATGATCTGTTTGTTGTTGTTTTGGCCAAAACATTGTGGAGAATCGGTGGTGTTTATACTCATGTTTAGCGTACATGAAAACCCCACTTCTTCCCCTAAAATTCCGTAAGCCCCCCTTCAATGGTATCTTGACGTGTTGTAAGGCTTTGATTGATGCAAGCCCCCCGTCAATAGTGTTTTGACGTGTTATGAGGCGTTGTATATTAGGATTCCGTCATCGTCAACTCTTGATTGTACCTGTGCAAAAAATATTTTGCTAACGTCGTTGGTCGTTGGCTTTTAGCCAACGGCTCTCCAATGCTCAAGTTAGTTATTGTTTATAGATAAATCGAAGTAATAAATTAAGAATATGTATATGAAACTAAATATCTATTGTCAGAACCTGTCTATATTCAGACAATTTCACTCATCATCTCGTCAGGTTTATTACCTGACGACATGCCCCCTGTCCGAGGATTTCAATCATGTCGGCTGGTCTATTTCGTCATGGGAATGGCAACTGATGGATCGTCGGACCAGGGGTGGCCGGAATCCACCGAGAATAAGAGTTAGTAAGGAGAGTGAACTGATCAGAAAGTACAGATCGTAAAGTATATATTCAAGTCTCAAGAATGCAATAGATTAAGCATCCCTTTCCACAAGTTGGAAGGTGATATTTATACTAAGGAGAAAAGGGGAATACTTGATGGCCAAGCAAAAAGATGTTAGTCTAATAGGAGAGGGACATGTGTAAAGTTAATTTAACAAACTAACGGCCTAGTCCGCTGGGAAGCCGCCACGTGTAAAGCTGATTGGAGAGAGAACCTTCAATAGCTGGCTGATTGATCATTCTTCTAACAGATTTCCTTACAGCAGCTTCGTGCAGCCGCACGCGAGTAATGTGGAGTACTTTTCTGGTGCAGAGAGTGACGTGGCGGTGCTCTCTAGTGAGACGAGTCCTTGCGGATTTTATCCAAGGACACAATGCTTCGTGCTGACCTCAGGGGCCATTGAGGTCAGTATCTGAGAGCTCGACCTCATGTTGTGGGGTTCTGCCTTGTTGTCCCTAGCTCCTGTTTTAGGGGTAGTTGACTATTCAGTGTTGTACCGTTGACTCTGGGTTTGACTTCTGAGGTCAGGGCCTGCACCGACCTCGGGTGCGCCGAGGTCGGGTGTAACACCGCCCCCAAGTAATTGTACTTATCAAAGTATGTATCGAACCCTGAGAAATGAATAAATGCATTCTACGTAATTGTAAATTTTTATCATTTCTTTTACGTGAATAATAGAATTCACGTGGGGCCCACACCGGAAGTGGGGGTCACTCGATATGTTCGGGACCACATATTATATTCGTTTGGGTCAAGATAATATGTGTATGATGGTGGATATCCTTGTTGGGCCATGGAAGTTATATGCGTAACCATTTGGGCATACAAAGCCCATTTATCGGTACCAAAGTACTAACACATAAAAAGCCATAATAAATTATGGTGACCATTAAATTAAAAGTTGGGGGATATACATTCACTCTTAAGGCCAATAATAATTGGAAGAATGATACATACTTCATTTGACCCGATAAAGGGAATCATAGTTAAAACAGTCCGAAAAATACAACTTTCGGGACCGAATATACACTCGGGGACGCAAGGGATGACCACCCATCTAAGTGGGGGCCATCCCCACGATTTTATGCTGCAATTTCCAAGGGGAGCCGCACAAAGGATAGGAGGAGGGGGCTTGAGTTGATTGGGATCAAAGACAATAAAATATGAGTATTTCAAGAACTTCCACGGTGTTGAAAGAGTCACCGGAGTTGTCGCCGGAGCTCGTTGAAGTTCGTCGGAGTTTCGTCGGAGTTTCGCCGGAGCTCAACAAGAAAGGCTAGGACTTCATAAGCTTCATTAAGGTGAGAAGACGGCTATATGCTTTATAACTTTTGCGTGAGGCATGAGATTACCTAAAGTAATCAAAAATATGTTTTATGGAATGATTAAAGATAATCAAGTGTTTGCTTATGCCATGTTTAACCATAAAACATAGTTGAAAAGCATGTTATGTATGTTTGATGATTTAAAATGTGATAACTTACTATGTACGATATTCTAAGGATCCAAAATGGTATTTTTGGATCAAGGATGACAATAAGTACATGTGTATAAAATTTCACGTTAATCGGACTTCGTTTGGGCGGTCAAACGGGCGTTGACCGCCGAGAAAAGGGTGATACCCGACCGGGTATGGGTATATACCCGACCGGGTATTGATTAAAAGTGGCTCCAGAAGCCACTGCCACACTAGACCCGACCGGGTCTCAAGTAGAATTGGCATCCAGAGGCTACTGCCCGCCCTACCCGACCGGGTAATGTTTGATACCCGACCGGGTATTGGGTTATACTCAAAACGGGTAGTTTTTGAGTAGGTTAACGTGGACCGATCAGGTGGGACCCGTCCACGTTGGTTACTAAGGATTGTTACATGACTATAGGACTAGGTATTGTCCATAGTTAAGTGAATGAAAGGTTAGCCATATCCAAGTTAGGGTTGGTAAGGAATAAGGTTGAGGTTGAGTACCCTCGGAACGGTAAACGATCCCAAAACTCGGTGAGGTTGAGTACCCTCGGAACGGTAAACGATCCCAAAACTCGGTGAGGTTGAGTATCCTCAGGACGGTAAACAATCCTAAAACTCGGTGAGGTTGAGTATCCTCAGGACGGTAAACAATCCTAAAACTCGGTGAGGTTGAGTATCCTCAGGACGGTAAACAATCCTAAGACTCGGTTGAGGTTGAGTATCCTCGGGACGGTAAATGATCCCAAAACTCGGTTGGGGTTGAGCATCCCCGGGACGGTAAACACTCCCGAAACTCGGTAGGATATTATGAAGGTAGAATGTAGCCCTTGAGCTAGGCATTCAGGAAAGAAAGGGGAAAGGTTGGGTAAGCACCTTATCTCTAAAAGACTTTTTGTGAGAAAACGACCTACGGGTCAAGTATTTTACAAGTATATACAGTATGTATTATCTTGGGAATGGGGTAACAAAGGTTACGCCTATAAACATATGTATCACCCTATTTTTGGGTCTCGTGTCTGAAACATTAGTTATTCCTCATATAGCCTGCTTGTCACTAGTACTTCTATGGAGTACTGACCCCTTCGGGGGCCCTCACATTTTTCAGGTTAAGGCTAGAGTCCTACTACCTGCACCTTTGCCTAGGGTGATTGATCGAGGAGGAAGACGTGGTTCGTGCTTCCATTCTTCTTCAAAATTGATAAACTGCTCATGGATATTTTAACAATGTTTTCTATTAAACATTTGGGGGCCTGCGTGCCCGTATTTGCCACGTGTGGCTGAGTATCAAACATATCTTATTTTCCGCATTTGTTTGACTAATATATATTGATGTTGATTGTATGGGTTTACTAATCGGTTTGGCAATAGAACTTAACGGACGCCTTGTATGATTCAATAAGAATGAACTACGTTGTTCTTATTGGGTTGTACGGCGGTTGTCTACGTGGCACGGATGCGGTCCGGGGCGTGACAATTAAATGGTATCAGAGCCATCGATTTCTAAACTATATAATTAACCTCTCAATATAGTATCATCACAAAGTTTTGAACAAAACCATGAGCAAAAGTTTTGTACTTAAGGGACCGTTGGAAACTAAGTTATTGACCTCTTATTGTTAAGATGGTACCCTTAACAGTTTGTTGGTCATAATGTTGGACCAAGCGGTGTCTTTTGTACCATTCCGTCAGTTGACATTGAAACGAGTCTAACGGCTCATTCCTAATTTCTTTCAGAAATGGAGGGTAGACGCATGGCTACGAGGAATAATCCGAGGGGGCAGGCGCCGGTAACGTCCGTAGGGGCTAGCCGGGCTACACCTCGGGGCTCAAGAGGAGTTCGTGGAGACCGTGGAGGCCGTGGGGGCCGTGGAGGCCATCGAGCTCAAACTGTGAGCGATGGCCATGTTAGCTCGGTGCACAAAACCAACACCGAGGACTTTGACTCGACATATGTTCCCGAAACGGAACATGAGGAGACCCCATACGATGGGGGTGACACGTACACCGATGATGATAATGATGTGAGTGATGCCAAGTTTGCCCAGATGGGTGAATTGTTCGAGTGGTATCAAAAGGAGAAGTTGAGAAGAGATCTTAGGCGCCAAGCTAGGCGTGCCTCTCAGGGAGGTTCAGGTCAGGGAAGTCAGGGAGCTTCAGTGGCCATTCCTGCGGCTTCACAGGGGGTACAGGGAGGAGGTTTCTATGTAAGAATCTCCAAATACCTCAAGGAGGCTAGAGCCTTGGGGTGTAAGTCATTTGATGGCAAAGGTGACATATCTGTGGCTGCGGACTGGATCAAGAAGCTAAATGAGGCTGCTAGGGATATGCAGATCGGGCTGGACATAAAGCTGACGGTTGCAACCAGGCTAATGGAGGGAGTAGCTGCTGTATGGTGGGAAGGCGTGGAAGGAAAGTTCCACGGTGAGACCACCTGGGAGAAATTCGAGGTGGAATTTTATAGCCAGTATTATTCAGAGTTTGAAAATAACCAGGAAAGGAAGGAGTACATGACCTTGGTACAGGAGGAGGGTTGCTCAGTGAGGCAATTGGAACAGAGGTTCCGGGACTTAGCGCGATACATACCTGAGTACGCCATGGATGAGAATCGTATGGCCAACCACTTCTGGGATACTCTGCAGTTGGATATCCGTGATCGGGCTACCTACAATCATCACATGACGTTTAGTGAGATTGTTGATCAGGGGCTTCTTGGGGAAGCTAAGTGGAATGAAAGAAAGAAGAGAGACGCCGAAGAGGCGAAGAAGAGGAGATGGGGGAATTCTGGACCCCAAGACCATTCCCGGAAGCACCAACCCGGGAGTGGGAATTCATTTAGGGCGCCGGCACCACCGGCAAAGAAGAGCAAGGGCCCTGGAGGGCAAGGGCACAACTCCGGGAGTGAGAGGACACCGAGGTGTCCGAACTGCACCAAAAACCATGCCGGGAAATGCATTCAACCACCCCGGTGCTTTAAGTGCGGTAGCACGAGTCACCTCAAACTCTCGTGCCCAATGCTGAATGGAGAAGGACCATCGGGGACCGTTGGAGGATGTACGGCAAGTAGGGGACGTGCGGGACCATCACAGGCCGGCACGGGAAGGGGCAGACCTACGGCGAGTAATGCTGCGTCCGTTAACCAAGGTAGAACCCAGGCACGAGTATATGCAATGACCGAGGCGGATGCGCGAGCCAACCCGGACTCCGTTGCAGGTAATGTACTAAAATTTTACATGTTCTTAGGCCTATACTGAAGTTATAAGTCCTAGGGGACAAGTGCACACAGACTTGGGGGTCGAATCGGGGAAAATTGAACGAAACCAGGCCGATACCCGACCGGGTAAGGCATGTCACCCGACCGGGTATGGGGAGATTTTTGGCCTGGTAAACCCACTGGAACGGATACCCGACCGGGTATCCCAGGTTACCCGACCGGGTATGGTGGAATTTTATACCCGCTGGAGCAACAAGGTCGGGTAAGGAAGCAGGATGGTTTCTGGAATGGATACCCGACCGGGTACAACAGTTTACCCGACCGGGTATGCCAATTTCCCATTGTTCTGGATTGGATACCCGCCCGGGTACAAAGGTGTACCCGACCGGGTATTGCTATATATTTCAAAGTACATTGATTCCAGGGGCTTACAGTCCAATTTTGGTAGGGAAAGTACCTCACATGACTTATAAATGTAGGAACGTTAAAGATTAACGGAAGGGAGGCGAGAGTCCTCATCGATACGGGAGCACAACGTTCATTCGTTAGTGAGGTGTTTGCCGTGGGACTAAACACACCTTTAATACCAATGACGCAAACCCTTTTGGTATCTACGCCTCTAGGGGATGACATTGAACGAAATGACTACTATCCTTCATGTGATGTGGAGGTAGGGGAGCACTGTCTAAAGGGTGACTTCGTACCGTTAGCCATGCTTGAGTTTGATGCCATACTTGGCATGGACTGGCTTGATAAACACCATGCAAAGGTGGATTGCTACACTAAAGTGTTGGAACTCAAGGATGGTGAGGGAAATACTCTATGTTTCGAGGGAGATAGAGAAAGATCCAATCCTTGCATCATATTGGCCATACGAGCAAGGCGTATGATGAGGAAGGGATGTCCAGCTTACTTAGTCTATGTCATAGGCAAGGAAGGCAAGGGGAAGAGCCTCACAGAAGTGAGGGTGGTGAGCGAGTATCCGGAGGTGTTCCCTGAAGAACTACCGGGACTCCCGCCAGACCGGGAGATCGAGTTTGAGATTGAGGTCGAACCAGGCACCAAACCCATCTCAATTCCTCCGTATCAAATGGCACCGGCTGAACTTCAAGAGTTGAAAGTTCAATTGGAAGAGCTACTAGATAATGGATTCATTAGACCGAGTCATTCACCATGGGGTGCACCCGTACTCTTTGTAAAGAAGAAGGATGGTACAATGAGAATGTGTATCGACTACCGTCAATTGAACAAGGTCACGATAAAGAACAAATATCCTTTACCAAGGATTGACGACTTGTTTGATCAGTTACGGGGAGCAACCATGTTCTCCAAGATCGACTTGAGGTCGGGCTACCATCAACTAAAGATCAAGGAGAATGACATACCCAAAAGTGCATTCCGTACAAGGTATGGCCACTATGAGTTCCTGGTGATGTCGTTTGGGCTTACAAATGCCCCCGCAGCGTTCATGGACCTCATGAACCGAGTATTTCATCAATACCTGGACCAATTCGTCATAGTGTTCATTGATGACATTTTGATATACTCCAAGAACGAACAAGAACACGAGAAACATCTAAGGCTCGTGCTTGAGACACTGCGGGAGAAGCAACTCTTTGCCAAATTCTCTAAATGTGAATTTTGGCTTGGGGAGATCGGTTTTCTCGGGCATGTGGTATCAGGTTCGGGCATTTCAGTTGATAACTCGAAGATTGAAGCAGTTACTAATTGGGAAAGGCCCAAGAATGTGAAGGAAATAAGAAGTTTCCTCGGTTTAGCGGGGTATTACCGCAAATTCGTGGAGAAGTTCTCCGTAATAGCATCTCCACTCACGAAGCTCACTAAAAAGGGAGCTAAGTTTGTGTGGGATGACAAGTGTGAGAAGGGGTTTCTTGAGCTAAAGAAACGGTTGACTGAGGCACCAGTACTTGCTCTACCCGTGCAAGGGTTGGGGTATGACATCTATAGCGATGCTAGCATCCAGGGGCTTGGGTGCGTACTGATGCAGTCGGGGAAGGTAATTGCTTATGCTTCTCGGCAACTGAGGAAGCATGAAGTGAATTACCCCACACATGACCTTGAGCTAGGAGCTGTGGTATTTGCTTTGAAGATTTGGAGGCACTACCTCTACGGTGAGGTGTGTCACATTTATACTGATCACAAAAGTTTGAAGTACGTGTTCACTCAAAAAGAGTTGAACATGAGACAAAGAAGATGGATGGAGCTAATCAAGGATTACAACTTGATTATTGATTATCATCCAGGTAAGGCTAATGTGGTTGCTGATGCTCTCAGTAGGAAAAGCTCATCAGGGGTTTTACTTACATGCTTACGAGCATTGAGGGCACACGTGGAAGTATCCACGAATGGGGCTTTATTGTCCAGATTTGAGGTGAGACCCACCTTATTAGACGAAATCAGGACGCGTCAAGGCAATGACGAGGAAATTCAGAAAATCCGGGAACGAATGCTTGTGGGACCCGTCGAGGGTTTCCGTGAGAGAGAGGATGGACTCTTGCTATTCAAGGAGCGGGTGTGTGTGCCATCAGATGAGGAGCTGCGTAAATCTATCCTTGAGGAGGCACACTCATCTGCGTATGCCATGCACCCAGGCGGTACAAAGATGTATCGGGACTTGAAGGAAAGTTACTGGTGGTCGGGGATGAAGAGAGAGATTGCAGAATATGTGAGCCGTTGCCTTACTTGTCAACAGGTCAAGGCAGAACATCAGCACCCAGCAGGGTTATTACAGCCACTTACCATCCCAGAATGGAAGTGGGAGCATGTTACTATGGACTTCGAGGTAGGTTAACCACGGACGGTTAGGAACTACGATGCGGTATGGGTGGTGGTTGATAGGTTGACCAAGAGCGCCCATTTCCTACCGATCAACACCACATATACGCTTGAGAGGTTGGCCAAGTTGTACACTGATGAGATTGTGAGACTGCATGGAGTTCCGGTTACTATAGTATCGGATAGAGACCCACGGTTCACATCACGGTTTTGGCCTAAGTTCCAAGAATCCATGGGTACGAAGTTGAGGTTTAGCACAGCATTTCATCCTCAAACGGATGGGCAATCTGAACGGGTGATTCAGATTTTGGAGGACATGTTGAGGGCATGTGCCTTGGAGTTCCAAGGAAGTTGGGATAACCAGCTGGCTTTGGTAGAATTCGCCTATAACAATAGTTATCAGGCAAGTATAGGCATGCCTCCATACGAGGCATTGTATGGGAGGAAATGTCGGACACCCTTGTGTTGGGATGAGGTTGGCGAGGCCAAGCTTGAAGGTACTGAGCTAGTTGAGATCACCAAGGAGAAGGTGAAAGTTATCCAGGATAGGCTCAAGGCTGCCCAAGATCGACAGAAGAGCTCCGCAGATAAACGTCGGAGGACGTTAGAGTTTGAGGTCGGTGATGAGGTGTTTCTGAGGGTGTCACCTTGGAAAGGGATCATCAGGTTCCTCAGTCGGGGTAAGCTTAACCCACGTTACATCGGCCCATTCAAAATCATTGCAAGGATCGGGGTTGTAGCATATCGACTTCAATTAACTCCAGAGTTAGAGAAGATCCATAATGTATTTCATGTTTCTATGCTCAAGAAGTATGTACGGGACCCGTCACATATTCTTGAGAAACCACCGGTAGAAATCCGGGAAGACCTTCACTATGCGGTGCAGTCGGTAAAGATCATGGACCGACAGGTAAAGAAACTAAGGAGTAAAGAGGTACCGATGGTGAAGGTACTTTGGAAGAGTGATCGTGTCGAGGAGCAAACCTGGGAAGTGGAGACCCTGATGAGGGAACAATATGCATTTCTGTTTGACTAGACACGTGGATTTCGGGGACGAAATCCCAAATAAGGGGGGTAGAACTTGTAACACCGCCCCCAAGTAATTGTACTTATCAAATTATGTATCGAACCCTAAGAAATGAATAAATGCATTCTACGTAATTGTAAATTTTTATCATTTCTTTTACGTGAATAATAGAATTCACGTGGGGCCCACACCGGAAGTGGGGGTCACTCGATATGTTCGGGACCACATATTATATTCGTTTGGGTCAAGATAATATGTGTATGATGGTGGATATCCTTGTTGGGCCATGGAAGTTATATGCGTAACCATTTGGGCATACAAAGCCCATTTATCGGTACCAAAGTACTAACACATAAAAAGCCATAATAAATTATGGTGACCATTAAATTAAAAGTTGGGGGATATACATTCACTCTTAAGGCCAATAATAATTGGAAGAATGATACATACTTCATTTGACCCGATAAAGGGAATCATAGTTAAAACAGTCCGAAGAATACAACTTTCGGGACCGAATATACACTCGGGGACGCAAGGGATGACCACCCATCTAAGTGGGGGCCATCCCCACGATTTTATGCTGAAATTTCCAAGGGGAGCCGCACAAAGGATAGGAGGAGGGGGCTTGAGTTGATTGGGATCAAAGACAATAAAATAAATGGGGACCCTCCCCATGTTATTATTGAGAGAAATGCCAAAAAGGCATTCTCAATCACCCCAAATAATAGTAGATCGGCCATACCACCTTCCAAGGAGAGAGAACCACTGAAAAACTCTATTGCTATCACCCATACACGCACCAAGAGCAAGGGGAGGAAGAAGGGAGGAAAAAGAGAAGAGAAAAGAAGAGTTAGGTGGGAAAACTTGTGGTTAACAAGGTAATGACTCCATTAATCCCATTTCTTCTCTTTATTCATATTTCATACCCCAAGGATAGTTCCACACGTTCAAGGGTGTGGAATGGGGTTTGAAAGGTAGTCCTAAGTCCAAGAACGGGCTTAGAGAACAAAGTAGACGGATTCGTCGGAAAATAACCTTTTAGAGGTTATTTGTGTTGATATGGGTTTTATGATGATAAAACCTTGTTATTAACTTGTATAAGGTATTTCAAGAACTGCCACGGTGTTGAAAGAGTCACCGGAGTTATCGTCGGAGCTCGTTGAAGTTCGTCGGAGTTTCGTCGGAGTTTCGCCGGAGCTCAACAAGAAAGGCTAGGACTTCATAAGCTTCATTAAGGTGAGAAGACGGCTATATGCTTTATAACTTTTGCGTGAGGCATGAGATTACCTAAAGTAATCAAAAATATGTTTTATGGAATGATTAAAGATAATCAAGTGTTTGCTTATGCCATGTTTAACCATAAAACATAGTTGAAAAGCATGTTATGTATGTTTGATGATTTAAAATGTGATAACTTACTATGTACGATATTCTAAGGATCCAAAATGGTATTTTTGGATCAAGGATGACAATAAGTACATGTGTATAAAATTTCACGTTAATCGGACTTCGTTTGGGCGGTCAAACGGGCGTTGACTGCCGAGAAAAGGGTGATACCCGACCGGGTATGGGTATATACCCGACCGGGTATTGATTAAAAGTGGCTCCAGAAGCCACTGCCACACTAGACCCGACCGGGTCTGGGTATAGACCCGACCGGGTCTCAAGTAGAATTGGCATCCAGAGGCTACTGCCCGCCCTACCCGACCGGGTAATGTTTGATACCCGACCGGGTATTGGGTTATACTCAAAACGGGTAGTTTTTGAGTAGGTTAACGTGGACCGATCAGGTGGGACCCGTCCACGTTGGTTACTAAGGATTGTTACATGACTATAGGACTAGGTATTGTCCATAGTTAAGTGAATGAAAGGTTAGCCATATCCAAGTTAGGGTTGGTAAGGAATAAGGTTGAGGTTGAGTACCCTCGGAACGGTAAACGATCCCAAAACTCGGTGAGGTTGAGTACCCTCGGAACGGTAAACGATCCCAAAACTCGGTCAGGTTGAGTATCCTCAGGACGGTAAACAATCCTAAAACTCGGTGAGGTTGAGTATCCTCAGGACGGTAAACAATCCTAAAACTCGGTGAGGTTGAGTATCCTCAGGACGGTAAACAATCCTAAAACTCGGTTGAGGTTGAGTATCCTCGGGACGGTAAATGATCCCAAAACTCGGTTGGGGTTGAGCATCCCCGGGACGGTAAACACTCCCGAAACTCGGTAGGATATTATGAAGGTAGAATGTAGCCCTTGAGCTAGGCATTCAGGAAAGAAAGGGGAAAGGTTGGGTAAGCACCTTATCTCTAAAAGACTTTTTGTGAGAAAACGACCTACGGGTCAAGTATTTTACAAGTATATACAGTATGTATTATCTTGGGAATGGGGTAACAAAGGTTACGCCTATAAACATATGTATCACCCTATTTTTGGGTCTCGTGTCTGAAACATTAGTTATTCCTCATATAGCCTGCTTGTCACTAGTACTTCTATGGAGTACTGACCCCTTCGGGGGCCCTCACATTTTTCAGGTTAAGGCTAGAGTCCTACTACCTGCACCTTTGCCTAGGGTGATTGATCGAGGAGGAAGACGTGGTTCGTGCTTCCATTCTTCTTCAAAATTGATAAACTGCTCATGGATATTTTAACAATGTTTTCTATTAAACATTTGGGGGCCTGCGTGCCCGTATTTGCCACGTGTGGCTGAGTATCAAACATATCTTATTTTCCGCATTTGTTTGACTAATATATATTGATGTTGATTGTATGGGTTTACTAATCGGTTTGGCAATAGAACTTAACGGACGCCTTGTATGATTTAATAAGAATGAACTACGTTGTTCTTATTGGGTTGTACGGTGGTTGTCTACGTGGCACGGATGCGGTCCGGGGCGTGACATCGGGGTCATAACTTGTTGAGTCTGGATGATTCCAAAGCTTGATGTTTTCCCGACCTCGGAGTCGGGCTCATGCTCGGGCTCGGGCTCGGTTGACTTTGTTATTCGTTGAGTCTAGTTGATCTCTGAGCTTGGTGCTTTCCCGACCTCGGGGTCGGGGTTATTCCTAGATATGTGGGCTTAGCTTTTCTTGTGCCTTTGATGGACTCGTGATATTTTCTACCGGCGATCGTGATACCCCTGGGGTATGTGGGAATATACTCCATCAACAACAATATGTAAAAGTGAGTAATTAACTTAAAGTGAAACAACTTTAAGGTTACCGTATTGCAGCTCTTAAGAACCTGTCTACCATCGGACAACATGCCCCCCGTCCGACGACTTCAACCATGTCGTCCAAACTATCTCGTCACATAAGTAGTAACTTGTTCCTCATGTCTCAAATAAGGCTTTCCATGCTTGTAATCATGTCTCCTTTGAGATTCTGACTTCTTGTGCCCCCTGTCCTGCTCAATTCGTCCGCGACGGGATCGTATGTCTTCTTCTAGACAGATGAAAGCCAATGCTTTTGCTTGGACATCTTCGAAGGACCGTCTAGGGTACTTCGTCAACTCTTGATATAACTCTGAATCCTTCAGCAATCCCCTTCTGAATGCTTCAATTGTTGTCGGTATGTGACATCTGGGGATTGACTCCTTCTCCTTGTTGAATCGGTGCAAGTAATCCCTTATGTATTCATTGTGTCGTTGGACTACTCGGTGGAGGTCACTAGTCTAGCTACTTCTCTAAGGCCCGGCTGCTTGCAAACAGATGATTGAATAAGTTGATCAGGTCCGCAAACGAATTGATGACGTCGTTCGGCAGATTGACAAACACATCAACGATGGTCCTGTCAACATTGCCCCAAATGCCCTGCACATGCAAGCTTCTCGCTGGTCTGGTCTGACTGAGACGGCTAACATTTGTTGCTTGTACTGAGCGGCATGTTCCACCGGATCAGAAGACCCGTCAAACAATCTCATTGAGGGGGCGGCGAACTTCCTCGGAATCTTGACATCAGTGATATGTCGTCCGAAAGGCGAGTCCGCATAGCGCGTTTGTGAGACAACACCTAGCAGTGACAGGACTCCCAGGATGGACGGCGAGGGTATGGACGGAGAGGGTATGATGATGACCTCGGGCTCTTGTCGGCTCTGGTTGTTGATGTCGGCATGTTCGGGAATGTCGACATGATTTGGAGCACGTCGTCTCTGGTTGTTGATGTCGACATATCTGCAAACAGATTACGGAATATGTTCCTTCTGGGATTTGGGGGTGGAATGGAACGAGTTGAGGGCCATGCTCCTCCAGGCGTGTCGGCCCTGGAGTGAGAGATGAAAGGTTCCGTTGAAGCCGGAATCGAATCCATGTTCAGTCTCGTTGCCACGGTCGCAACATCCCCGCACCGTCGTGAGCTGGAGGCTAAGGACACCACAGATTGCACTTAAGATCTCAAAGCGTCATTTTAACCTTGGAGGAAGGCCACTCGTTGACGCATTTCCTCCCGGAAAGCTTCTAATTGTGCCGCGTCGGAACTTTTGGATGCACGAAGCTTTTCTCGTACGGCTTCTAGCTATACTTGAATCTCATTAAACATGGAGTTAGAACTTTCGGCCATAGTTGATTCTTTTTTTGCAAGAATTTCCCACAGGCGGCGCCAATTGGTTATGCCAAAAATAAACTAGTCTAAAATAAATTGTGTTGGGATTCTAACAATATTAAATCAAAAAATGGACGAATTAATATGTAATATAAATTGGGTAGTAATAGTATTGATGAATAATATGAAGTAAAGAGCTTCGAATATAGAGTATTGGGTAGTACGAGTATACTTGATTGCTATTGAACGTGTGTTACAATGAAAAAGCCGGTCGGTTTTCTCTGTCGCAGATAAATCAAATTTATTTACCCTCAAAACCGGCCAGGCTTTGTTGAAGCCGGGCGGTTTTCATGTATTTCAAAAGCTTCACGAGAAAAAAAATTACGTAAGCCGGCCGGTTCTTGTAGAAGCCGGCCGGTGTTTGCTGCCGAAGTTTATTTATCATTTATTTCATTCATAAGCCGGTCGGTTTTCAGTAAACCTGCTCGGCTTTTGTCTTTTTCCAATTACACACTTCATTTTTTTCTTGTCAAACTGGCTGGTTTTCTCCCCAGGCCGGCCGACACTCCATCTCTGGAATCTTTTCAACTTACACATGCATTTAAATCAAGTTCATAAGAAGGATTACCTGTAGCGATGGACGTGCCATGCAAGAATTTGCCTCCTTCCTCGTGTGAACTCATCGTTGAGTTCTTCTTTGATTCCCGGAGTGTATGTTGCTTACATTATCTCCTCTAAGTCGTGTGCTCTCTTGAGATGGCCCCACTAGGTTCATATCTCATGCGGTTCCCCCATTAGCCCCTGAAGTAGTGTTACTTCCCCATTGAGGACAATGGAACTTCATGTGTCCCGTATCCCCACAAAAGAAACGTCTCTTTGGTTCACGACAAGTCCCATAGTAGTACCTATCACAATTATCACATCTTCGTACCCTAGAACTTAGGGATTTCACTCCTTGGGTCATGGACCCTTGATTGTACGTTGACGGTGGCATAGGCATTTTGAAACCTCTCTCCACCCCGATACTTTGCCTTTTTCTTTGATCTTGGGAATCATTAGTTTCCCACATCCTCTTTCTAGCCTCCTCGGCATCTTTAGCCTTTCTTTCTTCCCATAACTCTTCCCCTATAAAGCCTTGGGTCACCACCTTATTAAAAGTCATGTTCTTTTGGTAGGCCGCCCTCTCACGCACCTCCAAATTCAACGCGTTCTAAAAGTGGTCAACCATACGGTCCTCATTCTTCGCATATTCGGGAAGATACCTAGCCAAGTCTCGGAACCTTTGCTCCAATTGTTTGACTGTGTACTCCTCACCTTGTTTGAGGGTAGTGTACTCTCTCCTCTTTTGATTTACTTCAAAGGAAAATTAGTATTGTGTATAGAATTCAAGCTCGAAGTTATCCCACGTGTCGTCTCCATTGTATTTCCCCTTGACACCCTCCCACCATGTTGAAGCTAATCCCTCCAACATTCTAGTGGCAACCCTCATCTTTAGGTTTGGCGTCAATTGCATATCATCGGCTGCCTCATTAAGCCTATTGGCCCATTCCGCGGCTTCAGATATATCTCCCGTTCCATCAAACGGTTTGCATCCGAGTGCCCTTGCCTCTTTAAGATACTTAGAGGCCCTTATAATAGGAATCCCAGTACTTGGACTTCCAGTACCCTCTCTATGTGCCCTGCAAACGTTACAACTTCCTCTCTTGGAAGCCACTTGTCTTATTTGCCTCTCTTGGTATTGTTTCTGTCTTAGTTGTCGTTCGTGTTGGTATCTTTCAAATACCTGACTAATTCCCTCCAAGGAGACATCATTGTCCTCCTCAATAAAATCATCACTCTCGCCATATGAGGTTTCAGAAGATTCTGTTTGGGGTTTATACGTTGAGTCCTCTTCGAACTCCCCAGACCCATTGTTCTAAAACTCGTTAGGCGCTAATCGGGCAGTTGAGGGGCGCCTATCCCTAGTGCCTAGGCGGTCGACTAGGCCGATTTTTTGGCCGACTAGGCCGATTTTTTGGTCGACTAACCCGACTAGGCCTTTACGGTTAGGAGCGCCTAGGCCGCCTAGGCCGATTAATCGGTCCGCCTAGGCCAATTTTTAGAACAGTGCCCAGACCTATACGCGGTCTCCAACTGTACGCTATCCATCATTTGGATCCCTTGGCCTCCTCGGCCTCTCCCTTTTCCTCTAGATACTCTAGAGGTCCCACGGTTGACATGCCCAGTTTCTCCCGGTGCACGCCCTACCCGATCTTTCCTAGTTATCATGCCTCTACCTTGCGTTTCTGAAAGAATTTTTTGGAATGAGTCATCAGACTCGTTTCAATGTCAACTGACAGATAAGTACCTAAGACACCACTTGGCTCAAATCACCGTCATACCAATTGTTAAGGGGCCCGTCTTAACAACCAAAGACATTGCAACTCAAATACCAAAGTGTCTTCCAGTACAAAACTTTTATGCTCATGGTTTCCAAAATCAATTTGAAGAACACTTTTGAAGAACTTCATATGAAGTTTATGGACTAAGGCTCTGATACCATTTAATTTTCACGTCCCGGTCTGACCGGACACGCTAACAACCGCCGCACAATCAGATTAAGGCAACCGCAGTTCACCTCATTCGAACCATGCAAGGCGTACATGAATACCATTCACACAAGTACACCCATAAACAATCATAAGTAAAGAATTTCAAAATACGCAGGGGAATACAAATACTTTTTAAAGTCAAAGGCCACACAGGGCGAACATGAGCACGCAGACTCCCAAATCATTTAGGGGGTGTTTGGCAAACGGCGGTTGGCTGTTAGTTGTTAGTTTATTGAGTTGGCTGATTGATGACAGCGGATTCTGTTGGCTGATTTGATTAACTGGTAGCATTAACAGTTTAGATAATATTGTTTGGTAAAATGGCTGCTAATAATTGGCTGATAACTTGTTAAATGACTTTTAAGGGCATCAATTATTTTTTTGTTAAAGATATTTATACAACTACTTACAACGTTTTTAATTTACGATTGTTTTTTTTTTTTTGATAATTTTTTAATCTACGATTTAAAAATGTAAAATTTTATGAACATACTATCGTATTTAATAAATGATCACTTCCCGAAATTTTAAATTTTAAACCATTGTGAAAGTAAAAGAAATCCAATTTATCGTTTCTTTTCATTCTCACTTGGACTTTTTATTATGGGAAGAAGCCAGGGTATGCAATTGTTGACTTCAACTTTGTATTTTATCTTCAAGTCTGAAGAATTTTTAATTTGTTGATTCTAAATACTAATTACTTCTAAATACATGTGTGTATTTTGAGATTGTTGATTTTTAGTGAATTGTGGATAAATGAACTAGGATGTTTAGTCCAATTTCACGCCCCAAAGGAAAAAATCTGCGTTTAGGCTTGGATTTAGGGAGGAGGTGTCTCTGTTTTAATTTGTATCTGGGAGCAAAAAATGAATAGCATGATGTTGACTTTTTTTCTTTTGGCCGAAGAAGCAAAGCTCCAAAGGTGACGCACGAAGAAGAGGATGGGAGCTCTGGGTAGAATAGGGATATCGGCCAAATAATCAAAAAGCCGTTTCCTAAACGCCACTTTTATCAGCATTTTCAATTTTGGCTGTTTGGGAGAAAAAGTCAATTGAAAAGGCCAATTAACCAAACGCATCTGTTAGCTGTTTATTTGGTCAAAAGGCCAAATAGTGGTCAAATCAGCCAAAAAATGGCTGATAGGCCAATAACCAAACACCCCCTTATAGTTTAAAATAATTCCATGAGCATCATTTTATTTATATCAAAATAGAACTGGAAGAAGCAAAAGCCACGTCTTCTCTCCATAGACCACCCGAAGCAACGAGACAGGAAGCAAGCTCTAACTTCTACCTGAAAACTATGAGGTGGCCTCCCCCGTGAGGGGGAGGTCAGTACTTTGAAGCATTTGAAAAGTACAATGACAATTATACCGAATATAATCCATGTTTCAAACACAAGACCCTCAACATAGGGTGATACTATATCATGGGCGTAACCTAGGGGTGGGCATAACGGTTTGGTTTAACCGAACCGAACCGTACCAAACCGAACTAAACCGAACCGAACCCGAACCGTATGCAATTTGGTTTTAGTTTGGTTGTATTTCTTTCAAACCGTTTTAAACCGAACCGAACCGAAACCGATAAAAACCGAACAAAACCAAGTATTATTTACAAATAATGTCATATCGTTATTACATTTTAATATTCCACGCATCGCGCGGGTGAGAATCTAGTGAATTTCCAACAGAGAATCAATATGTTTTTCCTATACAAGCTAGTGTAGCAACGAAGATGTACAAGACGCTAGATATGTTATGTGACTCGAGTTTTGGTGGTTGTCCAGTGACTATAATGTTGAAAAACATAAACACTGAAATGAATTTATTTATCGTTGCAATCAATATAATTGCTCAATTTGTGAACGGTTTAGTGAATATTGTTGTGAATGGCTTGAAATATACTTCACAATGAGTTTTGGCAATGGCGGCTTTGGGGTCAGTTTGGCCAGGCGGCTGCCTAGGGCCTCCATGCCTAAGGGGCCTAAAACATTACACATTACTAGTATATGATACTCGGTAAATAAATGTAATCCAATTATGAAACCGGCAAATACACTTGGTCCAATGTCCAGCAAGCAATGAGGAGTGAAGTGTGAAAGTATGTACTCCCTCCGTTCCTGATTGTTGTTCCAAATTAAAGTGGCACAGTGATTAAGAAAGTGAGAATTGTGTGGCGGAGAGTTGTGCAGAGGAAATAGGTGTCGGAAAAGCCATTTCCAACAAGGGTGTTCAAAACAATCCAAACCAACTATTTTGATTTTCGGTTTAAAAATAAAGGTGTGGGCATAATTTCAGTGTTGTACAATGAACGATTAAAACCAATTGGTAGATACGGAGTAATAATTACTCGAATGACGCACTCTAATAAAGCTGACAATAAATATTATTGGTTTTTATGTAGTATTAAAAAAAGATTGGTTTTAATTACGTTTTTAAATTGTTATTAAAAGGGAAAATCGCACTTTCAGTCCCTCAAATAGTCACCATATTGAAATGTCAGCCTTGTATTCCCAAGTTTGTAAATATCACCCCTCAATTGTCCAAATTGATGTAAATGTGGTCCTGTTAGGGGTGAAATGTACTCTTCGCTCACATTGTACATTTCACCCCAAAGGACCACATTTAATTTACCACGATTTGGACAATTAAGGTGTGACATTTACAAACTTGGGAATACGAGTCTGACATTTCAATATGGTGACTATTACGGGAACTAAAAGGGTGATTTTCCCTTATTAAAATATTGGTTTTAATATGGATTTTTTTATTAATAGATAGTTACATGTTAGATATTGAAACAGTGGTTTTGATATTACGTTGTTGTTGTTGTTATTATTATTATTATTATTATTATTATTATTATTATTATTATTATTATTATTATTATTATTATTATTATTATTATTATTATTATTATTATTATTATATACTCCGTATTATTTAAAAAAATAGTGGTGTTAAAAGGGAGCATTTGACTTTGCACCCCACTTTTTTGATGATATTGGACTTTGCATCCCATTTTTAAAAAACTTTGAGTTTGCACACTATTTATTTCAAAATCATTTGACTTTGCACCCCATTTAGAAATTTTCCTTCACAAATTTCATTTGATAGGGTGCAAAGTCAAAGGTTTTTAAAAATGCGGTGCAAAGTCCAATATCACTAAAAAGGTGGGGTGCAAAGTCAAATTCTCCCGTGTTAAAATGTTTTAATTTGGAAATTAATACTCCCTCCGTCCCGGAAAATTGTTCCCGCATTGACTTGGAACGAAGTTTAAAAAAGTGGGAATAAAGTGGAAATGTATGGTTGTGGTTGAGTAAGAAAAAGGTAAATAAATTGTGGCCACAACAAATTTTCCAAAAGGGGGAAGTGGAACAATTTTTTGGGACGGCCCAAAAAGAAAACTGGGAACAATTTTCCGGGACGGGGGGAGTAGCTAGTTTGGAAAAATAAATTAATTTGGAAATACTGGAACATTTAGAGTTCATTTGGTGCTCCTGTTTTTCAGCTTATTGACCAATATTTCATCAAATACGTAATTATTAAAAAATGTAAGATTGAAGTTACTTTCCTAGATGTATTAGCTGAAGTTTCTATATAGGATCATTTTAGCTATTTTCTCATATACGTTTTTCTTTATTTTATTAAAAAATATATTCTAAACATAATTTTTTTTATTAAATCAGCAGAATCAACCAATCCAGCCACTTTAACCACAATTTCATAAATTTCAATACAATCAGCTGATTCAGTCGATTTCGGTATTACCAAACATGCTCTTATTGTTATGATTTTAATAAATAGTACTACCTTTGTCCCGTTGAAAGATTCTCATGACAAAACGACATGGTTATTTAGAAAATAATTAAATAAGATACTCCCTAATTCAAGTATATTTTGAACTTAAAGAATTAAGATAATAAAGTACTCCGTAATAAATAGAAATAAAGTACTGATTCATAGGATATTATGTAAAAAAAATTCCATTATTATTACTTTTTTAAATGTGAGGGAAAAAACACTGCAAGCTGAGCCTTAGGCAAAAACTCCGCAAACTTTTACTCATAGATGGTGTTTCATATGGTGCACTTCAAAAATGCTTTTTCATATGGTGTTTTTATTCGATATGTTTTATTTTTAATATGATCTGTGCATAGTACATATAACCACCTATTTTATTCGATTAGTGGGGATCCGCGCTTCGCACAGTTGTTATGCCCAATGGGAGGTATAGAATTACGGCATGAAACGAATGCAAGATTAATATGTGAAAGGCATAATTGAAGTAAGAAAGAAACATAAAAGCAATTAGTGTTTCAGATTTTCAATGTCATAAAAAGTAAGTATTTGTGAAGAAGTAATTAAAGAAATGTTTAACAAGAGTAAATATTTAACATAAAAGTTTTTCTTATATTTTGTATCTATTTGAAGAACAAAGATGAAACAAAGCATCACAGCAAGAAAGTGAGGATTACTGAGTAATGGTGGGAAATGGGGGAAGAGAAATGGGGAAAACAATTGAGTAATGAGAATAATGACAGTGTTTGACATAATTGCAAATGTAAAAGGCGTAGTGTTGCAGCGAAACACAGCAAGAAAACCAGTAATTTTACAATGGTAATACAACTAAAACGAGGGGTGATAAAAAAAACGAGGGGTGATTCCAAAAAAAGGCAGCAGTTTAGGATAATTGTCTTAGGCACAATAGGGGGAATCAAACAAGTTAACCTAAAGAACATAGCATAAATCATATGCTAACAAGAGAGCAGTTAAGCTTCGGTTGCAGTATGGGTGCAAACTTGGCTGTTGAGCTCATATGTATGGCTTTGATGTGGGGGTTCTTCAACGTTGCATTTGGAAAGAGCAAGCAACCTAATTTTCCAGCTGCTGGACTTAATAAAAACAAGGCTATAAGTTGGGTCAATGTGGAAATTGAACTGTATTTCTTGTAGTAGATCCATCTCGCTGCCATAGAAAGGGTCTTGCTCTTCACCATGCATAATTAGTATTTGGACCCTGGCATCACAGCAGTTGTTAAGGAATGTCTCACAGGCTGACTGCAGGCATAAGAGAAATCAGAGCTGTTTTAGTTAAAAGAATTGAAATTAGTAAGCGATGAATGAGAATTTGTACCGTTGTGGTTTTTGTGGGGATGTAAAGAAATGAAGGGGGCCTAAACAGTTTCCTATATGAGCAGTTTGAAATTGCAGACTGTGCATACACAAAGAACTGATCTGCACAGTAAAAAAAACACAAAAAGACACATTCACAAAGGGTTAGTGTGAAGTGGGGAGTAAATGGAAAGGTGTTATGAATACACAAGAAACATACCCCCAAGAAAGTTGGGGTTAAAGTTGGCATTGGGCGGTTCACTCAGGTTGCGAGAGTAGCCGTCAGTGTCAAATAGGAGCACATCAAATATGAAATTGCCAATGTGGCGCAGCAGTACAAAGGAATCAAATGGAATGTCATTTTCTACCAGGAAGTTGGTAAATTCATGCCCAAAAGTGTAACCTCGAACAGGCATTGGCCAAGCAGTATTGCCATACCTTTAATACAGCCTCTGATTTTGTGTGCTCGAATAAATGACGGTGCATGCAGGGAGGTATTTTCTAAAAGAGAAGGGTCAAAAGAAACAGGTTTCGGTAGATTAAACAATATAATGCATTGAAATACAAAGAATCCAAGTGGTGTAAGGATCTGACCGCTCTTTCAAAATCTTGCATGTTCAGCATGCACCAGACCAGGAAACTGCCAAAAACGTCCGGAGAATGGATTGTGGTGCTATTTGGGCACGCTGCATAGGATGAGGAATAAATATGGGTGAAGCTAAAAAGAGAAGAGCACCATAATGACAAACAAAAGTAATAGTTTTGCTATGCATATATATAAAAAATAGGGACCGGGGAATGACCTGTGAGTAGGGGCATTGTAAGCCTGCGTGCGAACAAATGATTAATCTTGTGCTCTCCATCGTCTTTACTCCTGAAGCGCATAGGCAGTAGCCTGTCAAACCCAAAGGCAGTCAAGAAGTGTTGCCAATCTGTGCTTGCTTGACAGGTGTATTGGCAGTTTGATCTTTCAGTGAGGATGGCAACAGATATTTTCCTCCCATGAACAGTATGGAGGAAATACGTAACAGTATTAACACCTCCATTGATAATGGTGTTTTCGACAATATAGGTGCTGAATAGGTCCATGTGACTAAGAAAGTGAAACAAATGAGTATAATTTGCTAAACATGACGGGGGATGGGTACCACAATGAATAACAAATGATGAAATGGTTGTAGGTATATATGTGTGCTGTTCAAGAAATGTAGTGTCTAACAGAGTATGTATACATGCATATTAAATTAAATTTGTAAAAAAAAAGGCAGAAAATATGGGCAATTTTTTTAAATGGAAGTACTTAGAATTTTAATCTGAATATAGCAGGTTGTATATCAAGGTTATGAAGCGCAGGAAATTTTTCCTTTCGTTCAAACTCAGTTGGGTTATTCACAATGAGGATGATCAAATTTACATAGACCTGAAGGGAGACATATAGCATGAAATTATAGTTAGAAATAGATGTAAAAGTGAAGCTCAATTGCATCCACAATTAACCAACAAGATGGTTGAAAAAGTTGGGAAAATAGATCTACACAATGCTACTTAAATATTACTTCCTATGATTTGATTGAATAATCTGCTTGAAGGGGAATTTAATCTTCTTCAATCCCCTGGAAACAGTAAAAAGACCATAAGTTTGAAAAGCTTGTATGAACAAGTGAAAAGTTTAGGACCCGTTTACTAACAGAAATATTTTTCTGTTTTCATTTTCTGTTTTCAAGCCTTCAGTTTTCTGTTTTCATTTTCCAGTTTTTTGTTTTCCAAATCAGAAAACATGTTTACCAGAGTTTTTCAATTTTTCATTTCATTTTTACCAAACAACGTTGACTTAATATTTCGAAACAGAAATGCACATTTACGGGGACATTTGAAATAAAAAAAATAACATAAATGTTCCCCAACACTGAAAGTTCAATAAGTGACATGTTAATCAGAACAACAGTTGTACTTCGACATCTCAAACATATATATATATATATATATATATATATATATATATATATATATATATATATATATATCCATATACAACTACGAAAAACAGATCAAGAAATAAACAAATTAGCCAGAAAATTAAAAACAATGAAGCTCAATTGGCCTTCAGTTTCCAATTGAATTCGAATTATCAACCAGGTAAAGCAAAAATGCCAATTAATTTGAGAGCTTACCTTGAAATCGTTCACAGAACAAGAGCCGACTGAAGAATTGGGACAGTCCGTGATGGCAGGGTCCAACTCCTACCAGCTACGCTCTGTTTGCTGGGACTGGTGCAATGCCTTTGGGAAACAAAGCTGCATCTTGGAGAGTGTTGGAGAAGTGCTGCGATGACTTTGGGAAGCTGCGTGCCACTTTAATAGGAGAGGGGTGGGTTACACTGTCTTCAAGGTGAAGCGGTTTGGGGGAGATGTAAATATGTTAGGCGGAGGAAGGTAGAGCGCAGTAATGGCGAGGAGTAAAAATAGGGCGTACAGCTGACCTCGAGGAAGATAGACGCAGTAAAGAGGAGGAAGGTAGAGCGCAATAAAGAGGAGGAAGGTAGAGCGCTGTAAAGAATGAAGGCGAGCGAGAGTTAATAGGGTGCACTGTAGCTCCGCGTTTTCTAAAACATGAAAACGGCCAAATGTCATTTTTCAATTAACGAAGGAAAACGCGAGACATGTCTCGTTTTTTGTCTTCTGGAAAACACTAAGGTAAACACGTTTTCTAATTTTTCTGTCTCCAGTTTTCCAAAGTTTTCCAAAAACAGAAAATATTTCTGTTGGTAAACAGGCCCTTAGTGTTAAGATAAATTAGAGTTAGAAATACATGTAAAAGTGAAGTTCAATTGCATCCACAATTAACCAGAAAGCTGGCTGAAAAAGTTGGGAAAATAGATCTGCACAATGCTACTTAAATATTACTTCCTATGATTTGATTGAATAATCTGGGGAAAACAATCAAATAGGTCCTCCTACTATATCAAAAAAGTCAATTAAGTCCTCGTACTTTAATATCAACCAATCACATCCTTCAACTTGTAAAAACAATCAATTGGATCTTTTAACCGGAAAACAACTGGTCACCCAAGGTAACTTACACACGTGGCAAACTTTTCATTTTCATTTTTTCCATTTTTCTTTGTCTTTTTCCCCTTCTCTTTCGCATGACTGTCTTCTTCCTTCAACCCCCAACTGCAACATGCTTTTCTTTTTCTTTATTTGCTCTTTCTTTCTTCCACCTCATCCAATCAAAAGAAGTTTTTCATTCTTCATCTTCACAAGTTCAGCGACAATGTGTGGGCTGCTGCCGCATATCATCTTTTCCGACCAGCGCAATCCGCTCTTGGGTCTTCTGCTTCTCAATCTGTCTGCCCTCTCCTCTGCTGCAAAATCTGGTCGGCGTCGGCTTGGTGACTATTGCGATGTTCCCCGAAGGTTGTTGAAGTTCTTCCTTGAGTTTACCGGTAATTTTACCGGCAAGTTTATCTACACGTTCATCCGCCGCTAGAGTCCGTCATCCATAGAGAACAGAATGATTGATGCTGTGAGTTGGGTACTTCGGTGGGTTTGTAGAAAAAAGAGTTCTTAGTTTGGTTGTTTGTTGCTTGATAGAAGAAAGAAGTCAAGGAGAGAGAATCAAGAAAGAAAAGAAGAAAGAAATTAAAGAATTAAAGAAAGGAGAAAGAATTGCAGTCTTGCAGAGGTACGGGTGGAGGGAAAAGAAAGGAAGAAAGTAGAGAAAGAAACAAGGAGCAAAAAAGGAATAAGAAAAAATGCCACATTGGAGTCCAAGTCATCTATTACCGGTGCAATTCTAAACCAACCGGTTAAACAATCAAATTGGGTGTTTTTTTTATAGTTGAAGGACTTAATTGATTGATTTAATTGTAGGAGGACTCAATTGACTTTTTAAATATAGTATGAGGACCTATTTGACAGTTTTCCCAATAATCTGCTTTAAGGGGAATTTAATCTTCTTCAATCCCCTGGAAATAGTAAAAAGACCATAAGTTTGAAAAACTTTATGAACAAGTGAAAAGTTTAGTGTTAAGATAAAGTATTAAAAATTTTAAACAAATAAAAAATATTAAGGAATTTTCGAAACAATGTTTTAGTAAACATTGGATCAGATTAAACTTTTAGAATGAGGATGATCAACTTTGAGCAATTATAAATGAAGTCTGTGCACACAACAATTAAACCATTTTTCCTCAAACCAATTCCTGTTCATAACAACACACAACAACATATTTTAAAAAAAATCAGATCAGTTGTGCACACAACATGAGAGCAATAAACCATTTGCATTAATAATTTACAGGGAGGTAAATTAACTCCTACGCCTCCACCGTACAGACTTTAAAACACCACAGTGCAGAATTTAAAAAACAAAATCCAATAACATACAAAAAGGAAGTAAAAATGAAAAACACAAACTGAAAGAGAACTCCAAACAAACTCACAGGGGCGTTACATTGCGTAGCTATGCTTTGTCTTAAGAAATACAAAAAAAACTAATATCCCAATTGCAAAGGAGTCACTTGGATGAATGTATTGAAGGTTTGTGGACACATGAAATATAAAAAATACACGAAGATGAATACCAAAAGTTGGAGCATAAATGAAAGTGAGCAGGGGCAGAATAAAACCCCAAACGCTTGCATATAACATTCCTGGGTTGTCTGCAAACAATGCAAATTTTTTATATGAAAATAAAATGAAAAGATGGAATAGCAGAGGATAGTTGTTCATGGCAGAGAGTGGGAAGGTAGGAGGAAGAAATTACCTCGGTGAAGGCTTCTGGCAGGAGCAAGGAAGAAATAACTTCTGTGAAGGCTTCAGGCAGGAGTGCGGAGCACTGGATGTCTGGATGGCAGTAACTGGGTGAGTAGCCGACAGGTGAAGGGAAGGGTAGGGCTGAGGGTGAAGGTGGTTTAGTATCGCCTTGGGAGTTGGGATGACAGGGGTGGCAAGTCGGCGTTTATTGGCTGCGCATGCAGCTGGTTTATTATGATCGAATTAAATGAGGTTTTTTCAAAGAATAAAAAATAGGGTTGTAGTTCAAAAGTTATTTAAAAAAAACAAATCACCCAAACAACCAAGAATTAATGACGGGCCTGGGTTTATAAGGGTGGGTGGATTAAGAGCCAAACTGGTCTATTACAAAGGGAAAACATTTTATTTTGTTAAGTATCAATAAATAAAGACAAAGCATAATTAAACAATGTGTAGTATTCTGTTTAGTATTTTTTATATTTCTCATTGAACATGGTATGAATTGTGAAATCTTTTAATAACTTCTAATAGTAAGATCATACATTTGATTCATTATTTTGGCACATTAAAAAAAATGGAATTTTTTATTTTACTTATTATTTCGTTACATTGAAAATGATTTGTAATTATTATGAACGTTTAGATTGATTTATTCAGCATTTCAAAATATTTTTTCCTAATATTTCTCATTTAATTTGGTATGAAATACACGTTTTTAAGTTTAACAGTGAGTTAGGTTTTTATCTTTTACTCATTATATTTTGACACATTGAAAACGTTATTAATACTGTTTTTTATATTTGAAGTAAAACTTTAGGGTTTCGTTTGGTTTAAAGTAAAATGATTTGACAGATGATTGTTTCACATTATTATGTGTCCCATTATTATTTAATTTTGATCTAATCTCATCTAGGCTGAAAATGAAATAAATCTAATGACAAATGTTCTAAGGTTATAAATAAAATTAATAATTTGTAAAAATACATAGATTTTTTAATTTGCTTTTATTCCAAAAATGATAGTATATTAAAATTGTACTCTGAAGTAAAAACAAAGAAACAAAACAATTCAACATACTCTAGCATTTACTTTTGGCTAGGATAAATGTATTAACTTGTGAGAACGCACACATATGCATTTATGATATATTAACTTCCATTCTTACTAAAGATAAGCTACTTGATTGGAAGTATTTTTGTTATATGATTCTATATATGAATGTGTAATAGCATTAATAGCGTTTTTAAGGTCACACAACTGGTGGGTATAATCATCATCACTGTGTTAATAATAAAGAAAGAGTAACACGAAGATGCAGAAAAATACTAAGTATTAACATATCTTCAAAGAAGAAGTTTAAAATTGTAATTATGGTTTAGACATTGAGTTTAGAAGAATAAAGCATAACATTTCAGCAAACAGGAAATTTTAATACCTTTTTTTATAAATAAATAATTTTGAAGATAAAATAAATAGGGTGACGTGGTAAAGTTTCCAAATAGAAAGTAGATTGGGATGAAAAAATTTTCATTCACATTCCAGAAAGGTTTGTGTGTTAATAAACATGACCAGAACACAGAATAAGAATGTAAATAAAGGCCACAAATAAGAATACATGAATAAACAGTAACAAAAAAAGCACATCATTCTTGAGTGACTAATGATAAGTATAAAAGCATATATGACAAAAAGCAATACCTGCAAATTTGAATCAGGCATATCCATTACCTGAAAAGCAACCTATGGCTCGGTGGTTATCCAAGAAGCAGCCAAATAAAATTGGGTAAAATAGATAGAAGCTTTAGATTAGATTCTAGTTAGGGCCTACACAATCAATGAACAACAAATACAACTCTCAGATATAAAGGAGAAGGAGAAAAGTACAGAACCAACATACCTTAATATATGGATAACCTTTTAGGAAATAACAAATCTTAATTGTTCATTCAAAGGCTAACACATAAAATTAGGACTTCTTGGGACAGTTCATCCCATTTCCTTCGTTTGACATATCTACACCGAATCAAGTTCATCAGCAACTCATAATTGAAGGGATTATGTAATAACAAGAACCCAACATGTTACCTAAAGGATAAAAATCACCCCAATTCTATGGAAATGTTGCCACTTCAAAACTGAAAAAAAACAAATACTAAAAGCGTAAAATTAAAGATGAAATATTTCAATGGAGGAGTAAATCAAAAGTGTCTTCCAAATGTATGTCCACTATTACCCTTTGTAATATGATCAAACAGGACCTAAGTTACTTTGTATGACCAAATAATAAGGCCAGAAAGATTCAATTTTTAATAATGTAACCCTTCACATGATAAACCGAGGAGATTTATACTTTTCAAACAAATCTCATGGAAGAGATGGAATCCAATTAGATAGACAAAGTAACCCAAAAATCAACAACATATCTCTATGCATAAACAACCATGCCATTCTCACTAATAAGCACTGATTATTAATTCAAAATGCATAATTGCACAATACTCACTTCTACTCAGATGCAAAATTGTGAATAAACAATGAAATGCAAATGGCAAGAACAAGAGAAATGAAATGAAAGAAAGAAATATATGCAAATAAGTAGAAAATTACCATGTGAAATCAGGTTTAAATTTTTAATTGGTTAATGAACATGACCAGAACACAGAATAAGAATGTAAATGAAGGCCACAAACAAGAAAACATGAATAAACAGTAATAAAAAGAACACATCATTCTTGAGTGACTAATGATAAGTATAAAAGCATATATGACAAAAAGCAATACCTGCAAATTTGAATCAGGCATATCCATAACCTGAAATTATTAATATGTGTCATGGTAAAACGCAGAAAACCGAAACTAAAATTGATTATGTGCACATTGAGATATTTTATATACCATAATATAGTACTCACCTTGGCGGCTTTTATAATGCACAGGCAGTATACCAAGAGTGCTACCAAATGCTCTGAAATATAGTAATGGATGTTGATTTCAGCACTATAATCAGCAATAATCAGGGGAAAATTTCATACTTACAGGTTTGCCGCACAGAAGGTAGGACATAGTTACATCCTTGCCTGCTCTTGTGCTCAAATGTCAGAAGTACATAAACAAGTATTATCCATCAAAACATTTTTTAAAAAGCCCCTGATTTGTTAATTGGGAAAGTAAAAATTATCATACAATCTTACTTTTGCATTTGCTGGATTTTTTAGCATCCAAATTTTAAAAAGTTGGATGGACAACATACAGTTGATAATCCAACTTGTGATGAAAAAGAGCCCCCATACATATAGTTGATCATCCATACATACAGTTAATCATCCAAATTAGATTTTTTTTCTATCAATCCTATATGCTGAAGACTGAATAAGGTATCGAAAAAATAATCGTATACTTTTCGAACAAGAATAAAAAAAAAAGTAGGGAAAATATATGTACTCAGTGAGAAATGAGGCAAGAATGAACTCCCTGATTTAGGCATTTAACCTGTTCCATTTCACCCATATGGAGGGCAGGGTTTTAACCAGATTCATAAGTTAGGCATCAGCAGGCATCTGCAATGGTATGAGCACAAATATGCTTGTATAGGGAAATCTATTTTAGCACCAAAATACACAAAACCTAAGAAAACTCAGAAAATCATAGACAAAGAAAGGAACACAGTAGGCCGCACTTTTGTGGTGAAGTATTTTTATATCTCAATAATGAATGGAGAAACACTCCTTTGGAAAAACAAATGTGGTGAACAAAGCAATGTAAAATTAACCATCTAGAATGAAACTGAGATTTGATTACCTTCTTTTCATGATCCAAACATGTGACTTAAATTTACTAAAAAAAACTGTTTCCCAAATACAATGTTGAGGGTTTGCAACTTTGCATTAAAGGCTTCCAGATCTATGTCTGTGTCAGGATCAGTGCAAGTATATTTCAAAAGAGTCAGGATATCAGTGGTGAAAAGTGTGAAAGGAATGGAAGTGGCACCATCATTGAGGTCAGCATCAAGCCTGAATCTGTGTATATTCTGAGGCATTAGCAGTAGAACGCAAAAGAGGTGAATTCTATGTGGCTAGTGGGGGGCTTACCGCTTAACTGTCGTGCCTTGTTTTTGACCGCAGAACAGACATTGAAAAGTTATGCCCTCAGTACCATAGACCCTGCGGTTGCAATAATTACAACTTACAACCTATGTAGAAGCATTCTTGGGAGGTATCAGGACACCCACACAAGAACCCAACATGTTACCTAAAGTTAAAATGCACCAGTCATTTAACCAAAATGCATAAGTTATGTATAAGAAGTAAATCCTTCGTACAATTATACATGGGCTTAAAAGTTTGAGGTTTATTTTTGAGACATTTAAAGCTCAATCGGACAACCAAAGCTATTTCACATGCTAGTATGTTACAAAATCTACGCATTGTCCCGTCTTGTTCTTTATCCTGTTGTTATTTAGAAATATGTCAACAACTCATGCATTATGTGCTTGATCATGTGCATGATATATAGAAGAGGCAAAGTTGACTATTGATAACCTCACATCCAAGGTCCTTATACAACTATACTTGGGATTTATTCATCTTGTCTGTTTCCTTTTATTAAGTTATATCACTTCAGATGTCTTTCTTTGTCCTTTTTCTTTTATTGGAATCAAATCTTGCACAAGGACAAAAAAAACACATAAACATGGAGTTTCTAAAGGATCATTTCAAAGTAAACCTCACAAAAGCAACAGAGCAAAGAACTACATATGTATTACTTAGACGTAGTATTAGTTACACTAAAAAATGGACTGAACATATAAAACTAAAAGTAAAATCTTACTTCAAAATGCATATGTTAAATACAAGAAGTAGATCCTTTATACAATTATACTTGGAATAAAAAAAGTTGGCATTTACTTCCGACACATTTAATACATAATATTCTTTTTTTGTGATAGTGATATTATACAGTGTTATTATTAAAAACTGAAGTAGTAAATATACTACCGATAGAGATATTTTCAACATTGGTTACAACTAAAGCAAATGAAAGATTGAGAACAAGAAAAAAGGAGCGGGAGGGAACTATCAAGTGGGGAACAATCAAGTGTAAGGACAAAGGGTACAAAACTGAAAAATGTAGGAGAAATGTTGAGAACCCTCATGGTCAAGATTACACTCCCAAACCAATAATGTTCATCACTCTTTCACAATACTATGTGTAGTATGTGTGCGCTAACACATTAACAGTGAGTCAAATATAGCAATAACAATAACTATTCTATTTCGAACGAGAGAGCAACATGGTGGCAGGCCAATGAGAGTGGAGGAGAGTGAAGGACGTAAGAAGATGACTTGGAGGCACGGAAGCGGGGAGCTCGTTGACTTGCTCATAGACACCCAGTGAAATGTGATACCGGAAAACACCACAGCCGCATACCAAGAAGACCACATCCCCGTCGTGTGGATGGAAAGCAACCGTACGGATGTTGAACTCGTTTTCTTCTTCTACTTGGACGTCATTAGGCAGCGGCGGCCTATCATTGAAGCGTGTGTCATGAACAAGAGTCCAAGAATTGGTTCTGTGATTCAACTCCCAAACTTTCACAACAACGAGATGCCAAGACTGCTGCTGGTCAACCGAAGACGGGCGGAATACATTGAATAATCTCAGTTCCCCCAGGACAGCGCCCAACTCTAGTGAAACAACACCCGTACCACCAGGCATAGAGTCTTCAGGAAGGTTGACAAAGGCAGTAGAGTGTGGGTTATTCGCCAAATCACACACAATGATGTAGTCAGGAACCTTGTTGCAATTCAACCAATAAATAGTTCCATTACAAGTGATTGGGTTAATGAAAAACCTAGGTTTCCTAGTGGTAGAAGGTATAGGATATCGAAACCATGAATTACGACTCCACTTTCTTGATTTTGAACAATAAATAGCCATTCTAAAATTCAAACTGTCCCCGGCCAAATCCTCATCTTCAGAAACTTCGGGAAAATGAATGAAAGCCACCTTGTATTCGTAACTGCCACAGCTGTTATGGGGCGGCGGCATACGTACTAGTGCAAACCCAACCAACTCTATATTGAAATAAACATGGGGGAGATGGAACCACTGTTTGGTTACTGGGTTACATAGATAGTAGGAGTTTGGCTTATCCATATAGTCGCGTGCACCTTGCGACAAAAGCAGCAAGTCACCGCAAGATGCTCTTATGACCATGTTGGGTGAAGGAGGCTGGATGCCGCCACTGCTGCCTGAAGGAGGATAAGTTTTGCATGATGTCACCGCCTCTCCCCCGTGGAGAACCACGGATTCCTCCGAAAAGAGTTTGCAGATGGGCTGATAAAACTCATCTCCGACATCCTCATATTCATCAACTATGCGGAATATGATGGAATAGGGCTGCTCTTTCTTCTTATGCTCCCGGAGGCCAATGAACCTGGGAATAAACTGCTTGTGAGATATGACGGAATGCCAAAGGTGACAAACCAGCCCAGCATGAACCGCATTTCGACTATTTGGTAGCCTAGCTAGTATCTCCAACAACGTGTCTTCATTAACACCCTCCTTCAGCCAGTTGGTGCCCACTGATAGCTCAAAGTAACAATCACACACAACAAGATTAATATTTATTTATTTATGAAAATTGTAGTAAATAACCGGCCATCAACCAACCATTGATGCTATCTATTTATAATTGATTACCTAGATCAGCAGCACTCGTGCCTTCACCGTCTCCAGGATTGACAGCTTGACAGCATCTCCTTAAATTAGGCGGCCACCTTCGGTCACCCTGTCCAAAAAATGTAGTGCTCGTTTAAACCATCTTCTAGACAACTGCTTCTGCCGTAGGGTTGTTCTAATTCTAATTATAAAGCTTCGTTGTTTTTCCGATTGAATAAATGCAAAAACAATGATAACAACGAACAACCGCAACTGAGATTTAATTTTTTTGTTTTTACCAGGGAAGACCCGATCTCAAAGAAACTAACCTGAAATTCGCCGCCGCTGAACAGCCTCTTTGCCATCTCCGTGTCCTTGAGGTATCGAATGGTTTCGAGCTTCCTGGTCAATGTCGATGGATTGTTACATCAAAGGGAAACTGGTCGATTGCTTCACTAAAAAAAAAGCTGATCCTGCCTTTTCCTATCGATTGCTTGACCGCCTCACCTCCTCCAGCAATCCGATGTTATTTGGGACTTCTCTAACAATTACATCGACCAATCAGATGTTAATTATGATGTCTTAGATGTTAATTTTTTAAGTTCTGATCCGATTTGATCTGAATTTTTCTATTCTGATATGATCTAAATCTTTCTGATCTGATCTGAATGTTGCTGATCTAGTCTGATCTGAATCTGAATGTTTATGATCTGATCCGAATCTTTTTGATCTGATCTAAATCTTTCTGATCTGATCTAAATGTTGCTGATCTGATCTGAATGTTTCTGATCTAATCTGAATACTTCTGATCTGATCTGATTGGAATATTTCTATAAATATAATTATAATCATTATAATTATAATTGTAATTACAAATATAATATAAATAAAATTATAATTGTAATCATAATTACAAAAAATATAATAATAATAATTAAAGGTAAATTTAAAATTATAATTATTATACCTATTACACTAATTATAACTATAGATACAATTATAATTGTAATTATATTTTTAATTATAATTACTTATATAATTATAATTCGAACTATAATTATAATATTTATTTATATAATTATAATTATAATTATAAATAAAAGTATAATTACCTTGTATAATAATATTAATAAATTCAACTTTATTAATAAAAATAATAATAATTATAATTATACTAATAATATTTATATTATAATAATATTATAATAACAACAACAACAATAATATAATAAAATAGAATAAAATATAATAATAATATAATAAATGATAATAATAATAAAAATAATAATACAGTAATAATATCATAATAATATTATAATATTATTATTGTTATTATTATTATATTATATTATATTGTTATTATTATTTAATAATAATATAATATAATAATATTATTATATATTATTATTATTATCATTTTAAAATAAATATTAAAATATTATTAATATTATATTATTATTAGTATAATTTAATATAATTATAATAATATTAGAATATTATTATTATTTAATAATAATATATTATTATCATTATATTAAAATTATTAATGTATTATTATTAATTAAAATGTAATGGTTATGATAATTATAATTAATATAATAATAAAAGTGATAAATCATATTTGAAATTTTCTGATCTGATCTGATCTGAATGTTTCTGATCTGATCTGAATGTTTCTGATCTGATCTTAATCTTTCTGATCTGATCTGAATGCTTCTGATCTGATCTAATCTGAATGTTTCTGATCTGATCTGATCTGAATTTTTCAGATCTGATGTGAATAAAATAAGATTAAGCAATAAGTAATAAGAATAAGACGAAGAGAACAGCTTCTTATTTCTTTAATTATTTATTATTTTGATTTGATTACTCCATACGGAGTACTCCCTCCGTCGTATTTAAAGGTTATCGTCCACTGTTTATGCCAGAAATAAACTAGTCTAATATAAATTGTGTTGGGATTCTAACAATATTGAATCAATTATGGACAAATTAATATGTGATATAAATTGGGTAATAATAGTATTGATGAATAATATGAAGTAAAGAGCTTCGAATATAGAGTATTGGGTAGTATGAATGTATATTTGATTATTATTGAACGTGTGTTACAATGTAATTTAGCTAGTGTATTTATACAATGAAATTTACTTTTTCCCCACGTGCAACTTCCCCTCCTCTTGCTTGTGGACTTTTTCAATCCTTATCCTTTATTTAAATTATAGGAATTATTACCCCAAATAGGACTAAATTATTCCTGAAATTCTTAAATAGGACTATGTATATTTTTATTCCCCTAATAGGACTAGATTACCATCTTACCCTTAATTTTCTCTTTAATTTATTTCCCTGCGGCACACCATCCCATTCCCTCCCCTGTGCACATCAGCGCACATCTTCTCCCCCCCCCCCCCATCTGCACATCGTTCTTCTTCCCATCCCCACCCTGTGCACGTCATTCTACCCCCTGCGTATTTCTCCTCCCTCGCCTGCTCATGTGCTGAACTTCTTCTCCTTCCATTGCGCACAGGAACAACGAACCTAGAAGCTCAGTCATCGCCGCCGCCGCCATCGCAAAGTCCACCGCTGCCGGAAATCGACTTTTCTTCTCTGTAGGCCGGATTCTCTTCTCTTATTGTTTTGCTCCATTTCTTCTTTGTTTGTTACAGAATGCCAAATCAAACTCTGAAAAATGCCATCAAAATGACATTTTTAGTCTTCACAAACTTTGTATTTACCTTTTGAAAATGCCATTAAAATGGCATTCTGATAAAGATCTTGGCATTCATGCTAGCAACAGGCAGATCTGCATCCGAGGGGGTCAGGTTTGCAGCGCCAGATGCTAGATTAGCCGCGGCGGTGGGTGTATTTGTAGGGGCAGCGGCCAACGGCCGGTGGTGGCTAGATCTGGCAAGATCTCTGGCGACGCCCGTCAGATCTGCATCGGCGGCAGCCAGATCCACAACAGCGGTCAGTTTTTTAGGCGACGGAGATGTCCGAAGACCGGTGGCGACCGACGGCGATCGGCGGCGAGCAGCGGCGACCGACGGTGACCGGCGGAGAATGGCGGTGGTCCACTGTTATGTTATGTGGTAGTATGGCTTCCCAGCTCTATGGTTTTTTTTGTCCAATTACAAATAATAACTCCTATTTAAGAACTTTTTAAACTTTAGTCCTATTTTGACAATTAAAAATTGATTTACTCCTATTTAGATAAATACCCCTAAATTATATTATTCACGTTGGAGGACTTTAGCCAGCTTATGGGACGCGTGGATCCCTTCTTAGCTTGGTATCTATTGGCCCATCCGAATGCATATTTTTCTGGGTCTAACATTTGCCCCCTTTCGAGAAGTTGACGCATATGGGCGCACATGTCAACCCATAAGCGTCAACTTGTCGAAATCTTGAAAACATCTATACACGTCATCATTGAATATAGCTCATATAAACTCGTCATTTGCACGATAAGAAATGTTGTCAACCTGCCATTCGCGTAACAAGACGCTTTTGTCAACTCGTCACTTTTCTTACAACATGTTTCCTTCAAATTTGTGCTAATGACCATGTCTAGGCAATGTTGAAACTTCGACCAGGTTGATGTCGACACTTCAGCTGGTCAAAAGAACATCGTCTGTTTGCTAGAGATGACGAGTCGGGTTGCATGAACGTAATCAAAATCATGCAAAAGCTTTGAATAATGGTTCGTTTATGGTTTTAGTAATATCGTCGATATGAATATTTATGATGTATGTCAATGTCGTTCGTATTGTATGTTCTGTTTGTTGTTTTGTATTTGTCTGACTTTAATGTTGTCAGCATTTGTGATGTATGATCTGTTTGTTGCTGTTTTGGCCAAAACATTGCGGAGAATCGGTGGTGTTTATACTCATGTTTAGCGTACATGAAAACGCCACTTCTTCCCCTAAAATTCCGTAAGCCCCCCATCAATGGTGTCTTGACATGTTGTAAGGCTTTGATTGATGCAAGCCCCCAGTCAATTGTGTTTTGACGTGTTATGAGGCGTTGTATATTAGGATTCCGTCATTGTGAACTCTTGTTGTACCTGTGCAAAAAATATTTTGCTAACGTCGTCGGTCGTTGGCTTCTAGTCAACGGCCCTCCAATGCTTAAGTTAGTTATCGTTTATAGATAAATCGAAGTAATAATTAAGAATATGTATATGAAACTAAATATCTATCGTCAGAACCTATCTATATTCAGACGATTTCACTCATCTCGTCAGGTTTATTACCTGACGACATGCCCCCTGTCCGAGGATTTCAATCATGTCGACTGTCTGTTTCGTCACGGGAATGACGACAATATGTAAAAGTGAGTAATAAACTAAAAGTGAAACAACTTTAAAGATATTGTATTGCAGCTCTTAAGAACTTGTCTACCATCGGACGACATGCCCCCAGTCCGACGACTTCAATCATGTCGTCCAAACTATCTTGTCACATAAGTGACAACTTGTTCCTCAGGCCTCAAATAAGGCTTTCCATGCTTGTAATCATGTCTCCTTTGAGATTTTGACTTCCCGTGCCCCCCGTCCTGCTCAATTCGTCCGCGATGGGATCGTAGGTCTTCTTCTAGACGGATGAAAGCCAGTGCTTTTGCTTGGACATCTTCGAAGGACCGACTAGGGTACTTCGTCAACTCCTGATATAACTCTGAATCCTCCAGCATTCCCCTTCTGAATGCTTCAACTATTGTCGGTATGTGACACCTGGGGATTGACACCTTCTCCTTGTTGAATCGGTGCAAGTAATCCCTTAAGGATTCATTGTGTCGTTGGACTACTCGGTGGAGGTCACTAGTCTGCTTCTCTAAGGCTCGGCTGCTTGCAAACTGTTGATTGAATAAGTTGATCAGGTCCGCAAATGAATTGATGTCGTCGTTCAGCAGATTGACGAACTACATCAACGGTGGTCCTATCAACGTTTCCCCAAATGCCCTGCACATGCAAGCTTCTCGCTGGTCTGGTCTGACTGAGACGGCTAACATTTGTTGTTTGTATTGAGCGACATGTTCCACCGGATCAGAAGACCCGTCAAACAGTCTCATTGAGGGGGCGGCGAACTTCCTCGGAATCTCGACATAAGTGATATGTCGTCCGAAAGGCGGGTTCGCATAGCACGTTTGTGAGACAACACCTAGCGGTGGCGGGACTCCCGGAATGCCGTTGATCTTTTCCCGCAACTCTCTTAGCTCTTCCATGATGGTGACCATGGTGTGGACCATCCCTTCTTGTACTTGTATCGCCGCCGGCATCCGTGGAGTCATTACTCTGGCTTCCTCCGGTCTGGACGGCGAGGGTATGATGATGACCTCAGGCTCTTGTCGTCTCTGGTTGTTGATGTCGACATGTTTGGGAATGTCGACATGATTTGGAGCACGACGTCTCTGGTTGTTGATGTCGACATATCTGCAAACAGATTATGGAATATGTTCCTTCTGGGATTTGGGGGTGGAATGGAACGAGTTGAGGGCCATCTCCTCCAGACGTGTCGGCCCTGGAGTGAGGGATGAAAGGTTCCGTTGAATCCGGAATCGAATCCATGTTCAGTCTCGTTGCCACGGTCGCAACATTCTCGCCCCGTCGTGAGCTAGAGGCTAAGGATGCCACCGATTGCACTTAAGATCTCAAAGCGTCATTTTCACCTTGGAGGAAGGCCACTCGTTGACGCATTTCCTCCCGGACAGCTTCTAATTGTGCTGCGTCGGAACTTTTGGATGCATGAAGCTCTTCTCGTACGGCTTCTAGCTATGCTTGAATCTCATTAAACAAGGAGTTAGAACTTTCGGCCATAGTTGATTCTCTTTTTGCAAGAATTTCCCACAGGCGGCACCAATTGTTTATGCCAGAAATAAACTAGTCTAAAATAAACAATTTCTTTGAGGTAGGTTTATAAACATGACTAAACTTTCAGTTGCATTATTAAAAAATATCAAAACATTACAAATTTTTTCGCAAGTGTCGATGTGAGCGGGGTTTAAAATATAGTTATCATATTCTTTTAAAAAAGCAGGAAAATGTTCTTTATATCTAACTAGTACAGTACCCGTGCATACGCACGGGGAAATAATCGATGGATATATTTGCAATCAAGATCTAATTAATTAGAAAAGGAAATAATTTCAAAAAACTGCATTTTTTCTTAAAAGCAAGTACAACATCTCAATATCATAAAGTGTAAGTTAATAAAATAATTATTAAATAAAATACTGAACTTACGTGTTAGAGATTTTGGAAAACCTCTTTGAATACAACATTCGTAGTAGTGTCTAATGATTTTCCATCCTTATCATGTATTAAAATCTTCAATCCATCTTTGCTCTGAACTCTTGACAATGCCACATACAATTGTCCATGACTAAAAACAGGTCTAGGCAAGTATAATCCAACTCTTTCCAGTGACTGTCCTTGAGATTTATTGATTGTCATCGCATATGAGACCATTATAGGAAATTGTCTTCTGATAAGTTTAAAAGGCCATGGTGATTGAGACGGAGACATACACATTCGAGGTATGTAAATCTCATCTCCACCATTGCCTTCAGACATGATTCTTGCTCCAATGACATGATTTCCCAGTCTTGTGACAATCAATCTAGTTCCATTACATAGTCCTTCTGACTGGTCTATATTTCTTAGCAACATTAATGGAGTTCCAACCTTAAGTCGTATGTTGTGATTTGGGAGACCTGGTGTTCTCAAGGAATTGAGAAACTCTGGTGTCAACGCTTCAAATGCTTCTGCTTCAACTACATCTGACTTGTCTACAGAATCACAACTTAAATATTCTCTTTCTTCACCTGTAGTTGTAAAAGTTCGGTAGTCTTAATTTAATTATTTTTTTTTAAGAATTTATTTTGTAAGTAAATAAGGAAAGTAGCATTTTTATAACATTACCTGGGAGCGTTGAAAGAACATAGTCGTTAATTTTATCAACAATTTCAATAGTTGATGCCAAGACAGCTCTAGACTTGAGAAATTCCTCATTTTTGTATTGCTCCAGCAAGTTCGGATACGTGCTACGGACTATTGCATCTATTGGATCATCAAATTCTTTAATCAAGAATTCATCTGGAATCTTTATTTCTGCATAACCATCGTTTGGCTCTGATATTTTTCCATCTCCTACATCCAATATCCATTTTGAAAATTCTTTGAGCTCAGTAGCACTTGTCATATCCAAATTATTTTGGAGTCGCATATTTTTAGTAAGAGACAATACCTATCAATAAACAAAAAAAATTAAATACTTATATTTGAGTATAACTTATAAGGTAATTACTAAAAACTTATAAAGTGATTATTTGAAATAGTTAAACAATTAATATAATTACTTGTACTTTATTTAAACTAAAAGTGAACGAATGAACAAATTTTTAAAGTTTTTTAGGTTAGTTATTTTTATATATTGTGGTAAAATGAATTTGTAAATTATAGTAATAGTAAACATATTGGTTATGGTACTAAAAATGGAGTTATTACCTGACAGTCATCCCATAGATATGAAGAATTGATTGTAGCATTAATAATGTCTGAACGGCTTCCTCCAGGAATAACTGGTAAAGTTTGTCTGAAGTCTCCTCCAAAGACAATCACTCTTCCTCCGAATGGTGAAATAGAATCACCATCATTGTTGATGATGTCATTTAGGCTTCTGTCTAGTGCTTCAAAACAAAATCTATTAGCCATTGTTGCTTCATCCCAAATTATCAACTTAGTCTGTTTTAAAAGCTCTGCAAGTTCACTCCCTTGATGTATATTGCATGTAGAGTTCTCTAGAGTAGGAACTCGGATTGAAAATTTAGAGTGTGCAGTTCTACCGCCAGGTAAGAGTAGAGAAGCAATACCACTGGATGCAACAGTTAAAACAATATGACGCTGAGAACGTAAGGCAGAAGCTAATGTCCTCCACATAAAGGTTTTCCCTGTACCACCATAACCATATAAAAAGTATACCCCTTCTTTTTGGTTAGTCACAGCTTCCATTATTGTGTCAAATATGCATCTTTGTTCATCTGCAATATTAGCATGAAAATATATGCATGAAATCATTTTTCTTTTTTACAGTTAAATTCATTTAATTTGACTTATAAATCATATGAATTGTATTTATCTTACCAGTAAGAGAAGCATACAAAGTTTGGAACTCCTCACGCAATTTGGATGTATCATAATCACGTTCTGCATAAATAAGCCTATTTCCTAGTTGTTCCGTGATATATCCATTTGGATATGGTATTGAGGGATAGTCTTTTAAACTTTTTCTCTTTTTTTGCATCAACTTCTCGATCTCCAGAAGAGTTAAATTTTGCAACTCTTGATCACTAAGTTGTAAATCTATAAATGTAATAAACACAATTAAATTAGTAATTAGAAGAAGATGTTCATGTGTATGTGTCTACTCTCATTATGTTTTTATGTAAATAATTTAATTTGTCAAAGTGATGCAAATGAATGACAATGAGATATGCAGACAATTAAAATTATGAAATATTTTTATTTGAATATATTCCTTTATCCAAATGAATGACAAATTATATGTTACTTGATAGGTGAAATAAATTATATGTCACTTGATACATGAAATTATTTAATTACCTAAGATAAGAAAAGTTGATTGGGGTAATCTAGAAATAACGTTAATTTATGGTAATAGGAAATAATTAATTTCATCTTGATGTTGCAGTAAGATTTAATTTTTTGCAGTGTTGCACTAAAACTGTTTCATATTGCACTAAAATTTGACGATGTTGCACCAAAACAGCTTCATGTTGCACTAGATGGCTGTAATACGGATTTTTTAGAAAATGCCACCAAAGTGGGTTGCATATTTGAGTGCAATATAAAGTGTTTTTGCTGCAAAATAGTCAAATCCAACGATTGAGATTCATTCTCACTTCTCACCTAAAGGGGTCTTCTCACTTGAACCTTACCCTATATATATATACACACACACACATGCAAACAAGAATTATCCTTACGAGTGTAATAATAGCATAATAATAATTTGATATGGCAGTAACAAAAATAGTCTAACATAATAATTTAGTATGATAGTAATTATATGAATGCCCATTTAATACTAATTCAGCCATTAGTACGAGAGTGGACAACATTGTCTTTTGCCTTTTTTTTCAAGTTATTGAAACGTTGCCCCTTGCAGTGATCCCAAAAATAGCTTTTTGGTTCAAGGAGCTATACAAAAACAGTTATTCACTAAACATTATTTTCAACTATTTGACCATTTCAACCAGCTAAAATTGATCAAATAAGCTAATTTTTGGTTGATCAGCCATTTACCAATCATAAACACTAATAGTCAAACTTGTGCATCGACAAACATGAAAAGTGGACCATTGCAATTAGAAAAGACAAAGAAAGTAATATACTAGAGAAAAGATGTAAGCAATAAAATATAGAAAATCAATAAAACATACAAATTACTTCGTACAAAACATACAATAATATACACTAGGCCCTACTCTTCTAGCCGACTAACAATATACAAAAAACGAATAGAAGATGAAAACAATAAAATACTTCACGCCCAAATCCCTCAACTAAAGTAAGTCAATCCAATTGGTAAAATTATTGAAAGGCCACATCCCCATCCCTTTGCAAATCGCAATCTCCCCCATCCCCCCTTCGGCAAGACGACAATCCCCAATTATTCATTGTCTCTCACTTACCTGTCTCCCTCAAACGAGCCCCAGATATGTTTTCTGAGTTCTTCATCACCGGAAAACTTCATGGAATGGACCAATCCTCTACCCCTCCCTCTATACCTATTTGGCTAACTCGGATGGCAGGAGCAGGGCACCGTTCCCATGCCCCCTGCAGATCCACCCCTGCTAATAGTTGATGCCATTACATAGGAAACTAAACTAAATTTGTATAGTGTAACACTATATATGTGGTACGTATGTGTGAAAATAGTAAAAAGGCTTAACCATATCGGTAGCCTTGAGCTTCATATATATAAAGGAATATTCCAAATACATGGAGATGTCTAGTACTACTAGAAATTCTAATTACCAAAGCTTTGATATACATTATCACATTCCCTCAATCTGTGTGTAAAAACTGAAAACGTTGTGCATATAATTTTTTAATGAAAATATCTGCAAGCTGAAGATGAGTATAGTAGGAACATATTTAAAACCAGATCCCCACAAGCCACACGTTCACGTCAAAATGATAATCAATATTGATGAGTATATTGCGTGCATGCTGGATAAGATTGACATACAAATAAGAAGCATATATATTATCACACATTAAGGTCATCGGAGCATGTATATGAATAAAATGCCGAGTTCATATGGAACTAAGCGAACATGTAGAGTGTCAAAGACACCATAGTCATGCCATTAGTAAAGCGGCTACTATCAAGACGACTAGTTAAATGTACATCAGAATAGGCCACAATAGAAGAGAGATCATTTGAGGATCTCAAGAGAAGGCCAAAAGTTACTTGCAGGTCGATGGGCAATTATCATCTCAAGGGAGCTGTCAGTATAATCATCATCTCATGTCCTTCTCAAATATTTGAGTTTGCATGTCCTTTGCCCAACACCGATCGGACAATTAACTGAGAGGCTGTAAGTTGGAACTTAATGACAAGTTGATAGATAGCGAGTCTTGCTTTGGTCCAGGTAATTGCAGAGATCTTATGCATTTTTACATTGTAACCTCTCATCGTAGTTGTTGGGATTCAAATTCGAGACTTACCCCTTGTGTTATCCTCTATCTATAGTTGAGCTACGCCCCGGGCCGGCTCAATAGATTAGGAGAACCGATGCAAATCACGTAAAATAGACCTTATATTAAAAAAATATAATTTTTTAATATAATTTAAAAAATCAACCTTAAAAAAGTAATTAACCCAAAAAAGGCTACAACCAAATGTTAGATTGAGTGATAGGCATTAAAACCGAAAAGAAACAAATTAAAATTATGAACTAAGAAATAGGATATTGTCCAAAAAACTAAGAAATAGGATAAAAAGTGAATATTTTACATTTGGTTGGATGGCTAGAATAGTTGAATCATTTGAGCAAACCAATAATAAACTATTTTGGAAAAGAATCACAAAGAGAATACTCCTAATTTGTAGGGAATGTGAGAAGTCGAGAAAGAAAAGCTGACAAATTGTGCAAATGCTGACTTGACATGGTAAGTGGAAGGATTGTTTAACTTTTCTTTTTCATTTAGTTTAATAAATGAAATTAATATACAAGTGGGAAGTATTACACTTGGTCATTCGTAATTAGTGCTATATGAAAATACTATGTCATAAATCTATATATTGTATATAGTGATGTATAACATGCTATATACTTCGTATTATACTTTCTCTGTCCCGAATTGAATTTCAATTTGAGGATGTTAAGGTTGATGAACTATAAAGTTAAATCATCATTGTAAATAGTTAAATCATTTTTTTGAGGAAATAGTTAAATCATTTTAATTCTTAAAAATGATTTTAATAGTTCAATCATTTTTAAGAATTAAAATTTACATATTGGAAACTACATTGAAAGTTCTATAAAGTCGCAAATTCAAATTAAAGTGCAATAACATTTGATGGAGTATAGTGAAATAGGATAAAGTGAAATAAAGTGTAGATAAAGTGAAATTGTTGTGATCAGGAATTGAAAAGTTAACTTTGCAAATCACATTGTGGTAGATGGAGTATAATATAAGCAAATCTTCTGGACGGTTCATAACAGTTCGGTTCAACATGGTTCTGGAATATTGTGCCATATACTCCCTCTGTCTCTTAAGAACTTGGTCAAATTTGACTGGTACGTGAAATAATAAAATAAAAAATGTTTGATTGAAATGAAAAGAGATAATTCATAGGAATCACAAATTCTTTTATTAAAAGAGAAAGTGACAAAGTTAATGAGAAAAAAAATGGAAGTTAGGCAAATTTTAAGGAATAGAGCGAGTATTATATATTAGTATAAAATCAGTCCATTCATGTACAAAATGGTTCTTATAGTTCTAGCAAGGATTGGAACGGGTTTTCTGTACGAGATGGGAAATCCTAGATCTATACTTGGCATACTATTGAGTAGGGATGGATTTAAGGGGGGATCGCCCCCCTTGAACTTTTAAATTTTTCTATCATATACTCCCTCCGTTCCGAAAAGATTGGTCAAATTTCCTTTTTTAGATGTCCCAAAAAGATTGATCATTTCCATTTAAAGTAAGGAATATGTGGGTAAAGTTAATTCTCTCTCTTCTACACAAATTTCAACCACCCAATTTTTACTTTATTAATTCACGTGAAAATCAACTTTGGCCAACCTTTTCGGGACGGAGGGAGTATGTAATATTTTCATACTTTAAATAAATATATGTGTGTTCGCCCCCGTTAATGTTTAGTTTTCAAAATTAATATATAATCTTACACAATGTAATACTTAATTAAAGATTTAGAAGAAGAAACGTCTAAAATAATTTACATAACTTAAACAAATAAGCAATAGAACAACTCATTGTTTAAGACCCAGTAAGGATATTATATAAAAATTCCCAGTTTTGTTATGTTTATTTTTTTTATTCGACAATTAGTATCAATTTTGTAAAATATCGAACGATATTAAATACAGACACACTAGTTAAATAGTTTTTAGACATGTGAAGTAAATTGATAACATAAATGTTTGTTGACATTAAATTATACAATTCATTTACTTCTTACTTTCTACAAACAATTTATTGCATAGATAATAAAATTTAACTTATTTTAGCATTAATACAAATATAAGATGTACCATATACATGAATTAGCAATATAATATTATTCTTTAAATAATAATCTTATACGTACTATTGTAATATAAAGAAAATTTCCTGTGACTCATGAACACCATCCTTGATATACAAAATTTGCAATTCAAAAAGCAATTCTTTCTTTATTACGATAAGATTCGTGTGGTTAAACGGTTCAGAAGTTATTGAAAATGTATTGGGGAATATGTACCTTTTAAACTCTATCTTAAAATAATTTGTTAAAATGTTATGTATTCGTTTTTATTTTCAAAAAATATACCTTTGATTTGTCATTTTTTACCTTTAATATATTGATACTTTTTTCTAGAGCACTTCAATTATAAAATCAAAATTTTCATTGTCTAAATTTAGAATATGTGTTTTACTAAACTTAGAATAAGCACTTGTTGTGCATGTGTTAATGGATTTTTCTTTTTTGAACAAAAATAAGTGTAGAGCTCTACACTATCGGAAAAAATTGCGCCCCCTTGACTCAAAATTGTGGATCCGTTCTTGCTACTGAGTATTGATAAAAAATTGCGCCACCTTGCTAGACTAGTGTGCATAAAATATATTGAGGTACCCCAATTGGTACCCCAATTTGTACCCCACCCTATTTTTGTGGCTCACAAAAGCACCTCATTAAAGTGGGACAATTCATTTATTGAGGTGGGCTTTTGTGAACCACAAAAATAGGTTGTGGTACAAATTGGGATACCAATTGGGGTACCTTTACCATTTTTCAAAATATAAAGATCCAATTTAGAGAGAAACACTTAGGACATGTTTACTTCACCGGTTATTAAACGGTGCTTATTAAGACCCGTGTTAATAAGCGGCGCATAAAATAAACAATGTTGTAAGACCGTATTTACTTCAAACGGTTTAAAACACCGCTTAACATTAAAATGTCCAAAATAACCCTATACATATATATACACACAAACATTCATGAACACAAGTATATAATATAATATGTGTACCCATACCCCTAACCCCTACCCCGACCCCACCCCTACCCCCTACCCGACCCTACCCCTACCCTACCCCACCCTACCGCAACCCTACCCCCGACCCCATAGGCCCCTACCCCCATAGGCCCTTACCACATCGACCCCACCTTACCCTACCTTACCCCAACCCCGCCCCTACCCCTACCCAACCCAACCCACCCCCCTACCCCTACCCCACCACACCTACCCTGCCCCTAGCGCCTCTATCACATCGGCCCCACCCTGACCCCACCACCCTAGGTATAGTGGGGTAAGGGGTGGGGTAAGGGGTATAGGGTGGGGTGATTGAGGTCAGGTAGTGGTAGGGTGGGTCGGGTAGGTAGGGTAGGGGTGGGGTTGGGTAGGTAGGGTAGTGGTAGGGTGGGTTCGGGTAGGTAGGGTGGGGGTAGGGTCGGATAGGGTAGGGTGGGGTCGGGTATGTGGGTAAGGGGTGGGGTAGGTAGGGTAAGGGTAGGTGTGTGGTCGGGTAAGTAAGGTAGGGGTGGGTTTGGGTAGGTAGGGTAGTGGTAGGGTGGGGTCGGGTAGGGGTAGGATGGGGTAGGGTTGGGTTGGGTCAGGGTAGGGGTAGGGGTAAGGTGGGGTCGGGTAAGGGTAGGGGTGGGGTCGGGGTCGGTTAGGTAGGGTAGGGGGTGTCTGGTAATGGGGTAGGGTAGAGGTAAGGTGGGGTACGTGTAGGGTGGGGTCGGACAGGTAAGGTAAGGTAGGGTAGGTGGGGTAAGGGTAGGGGTGTGGTCGGGGTAAGGGTAGGGTGGGGTCGGGGTAGGTGGGGTAAGGGTAGGTGTGGGGTCGGGGTAAGGGTAGTATAGGTGGGGTAAGGGTAGGGTGGGGGCAAGACGGTGGGAAGCGTTACAAGGCTCGGTTGGTGGTCAAGGGCTTTCAGCAGAAGGAAGGTATTGACTACACCGATATTTTTTCTCCCGTTGTAAAGCTAACGACAATCAGGTTGGTGTTGGGAATCGTGGTTGCTGAGAATATGCATCTAGAACAGTTAGGTAGGGTAGTGGTGGGGTAGGTAGGGTGAGGTCGGGGTGGGGTAGGGTAGGTGGGGTAAGGGTAGGGTGGGGTGGGGTCGGGGGTGGGGTGGGGTTAGGGTAGTGTGGGGTCGGGGTAGGTGGGGTTGGGGTCGAGGTGGGGCAGGGATAACAGTAGGTTAAGGGCAAGGGGTAAATTCGGAAACCGAAAAAGCTTAAAGTGCCGCTTAATTAATATATGGGGGGTGGTATGCTTAATAAGCGGCACTTTAAGCACCTCTTTCGGTTAGTAAGCAGCTTTTTAAGCAGTGTGCGTGTTTACTTCACCTGTCTTACTAACCTAACTGTGACTTTAGCAGTGAAATAAACACCTACTTAAGATATCAAAAACGTAGATGAAACTCTCGTATATCAAAATCACTCATTGAATTTCCAAAATTATTAATGACGCTCAATTATTAACGACGCAGCGACGCTCAATCATTCCGTAAAACTTTTACGCAGTTAGCGATATTAGTTTAAATAATTTCTTTTTTGGCCATTTACTGAGGAAGGGGCAAAGTGCAAATGAAATAAGGGAGTCATTGTTGATTCATCATTTTCAACACCTTAATAGACCAGAATTAGACAGTATAAAATACACATTCACCAAATAATTAAGATTTAAACATATTAGACCAAAATATAATGTTTTTTAAAAGTTACATATGGAACGTTGGTGTTGTATGAAATATAAAAACAATTATTATCTTGATATATTTTTGTAAAAACGGAGCAAAAATAAGAAAACTAACATTTTATTAAAAACAATTGTTAATGACACATGAAGCTCCTAAGCAGGGACAGACCCAGGAAATTCATGTTGTAGGGGCCATAATTTAAACAAAAAAAATCTAGGTCTTAATCAAAATAATTTTTCATATATATATATATAGGGTATTTCTATTCACACTCGCTAGATTTCTATTTGCAGCCACCCGCTTCGTATAAAAGTATTTTAAATGTCAGATTTACCCTTTTGTTAAATATAGCCCTCACGAAACATAATTACCTTCTCACTGTGTTATCCGATCCACTCGAAACATATCAAGCAAGGACGAACGACGATGGCGTGGATCTGGTGACCTGTTGAAATTAGTCTCGTTGCGATCCTCATTGTCAATAGACTGTGTTGCCATACCGAATGTGTTTTTTTACCGGATGGTGCTGGTAGATAAATTATACGAAGTGCGTAGTATTCTATTAACATTTTTAGTGCAGGTCGAATGATGATTGGGAAGGTGTGTATCAGCTTACTAGTGAAATCGAATCACTTGAAGACAAAAAATATGAAACCAGCTTAATTCAAAAAATAAAATGACAGTTTCATATACTCATGAAGCTTATACGTGGCAGCCCACAAAACTATTGTTATGTACATGTGCAGGAAATTAAAAATTACAATTGATGAGTAATCAGTGTACAGATTTCATAAATTTAATTTCCTTGTAGTTTTTCCCCTGATACGTGTAAGGTTTATGTTAATTGTCCATATAGTTTATTCAATTCGAACTCATGGGTATATATGACTGACTGAAAAATCATTAAATGAAGATCAGCAATAAAATTCGTTGTATTTTCTCTGTAATTTCATATTTGCATGTTTTTAATTATTATGCAAATTTATTGAAGAATAATACAGAGTATATTGTTGAAGACTTGAGGCTTCAAACATGTGAAAGATGTATCGATTTACACAGTTACACCTCATCGATCAGTATTTGCAGCAATATTATACGGTCAAGAGTCGAAAATTCAGCAACACGGTTACAGACTACGGAGTATATTCTTGCAAGGGTAACTTAGGTATTATACTAATTTAGTGGCTGCAAATAGTAATTTAAGGACTGTATATAGAATTACCCATATATATACTCCCCCGTCCCCTTTTAATTGTCTCGTTTTACCATATTGGGATGTCCCTATTTATTTGTCCCATACCTTATTTGGTAATGTTTGTGTGACTCAAAATCATTCTTATATTATTCTTATTTTATCAATTAATATCAACCACACAAATCCACTTTTTTCTTAAAACTCGTGCAACCTTCTTCCGTCCCAATAAAAAAGAGACGGAGGTAGTATATACACACTACATTTTTTTATTCTTGCAGGGGCGGCGGCCCCCTGGATCTCTACTACGGTCCGCCCCTGCTCCTAAACAACAATTTTATTTACAGAAAATTCTAGTAATGTGACTGTTTTTCACTAAAAAGGACCTATTTACTCTTAGTTTAGGATCAAACTATGTAATATTTTTACATTAAAATTTGTCTATTCCTACTTTTGCACAATACTCATATTTTATTCTTATTTTAAACCATTTTGTTAGTTAAAGAATTGAAATTTGAAAAGGAAGAATTAATTTGGTCAATTACATTAATTAATATATAAATTTCCCTTAAATAAATAAAAAACGTTTATAAATTTCAAAATAGAGTTAGAAAGTTTTTAATTTCCAAATAGCACGGTAATTACTACTCCCTTCATCCCAAAATGATGGTCCCGTATTTCGTTTTTGGGATGTTCCAAAATGATGATCATGTCTCCCTTTTTGGAAAGAAAGATGTGGTCCACATCATTTCATCTTTTTCTACTCAAATCTCAATCACAACTTTTATCTTTTCAACCACTTTATTAAAATTTGTGCCCCAAAGAAATGAGACCATCAAATTGGGACATTGTCATATTTTAAAGGGGAAAATAAATAATATACCCCGAACTTTGCCTTAGTGCGAGCTCCCCACCCCGAACTTGTTCTAGTTTAAAAATACCCCCAACTTTATTTATTTAAAATTTTAATTTGTACCATATTTTAATTAACAAATAATGTTTCTCAAATTATAATATGTTAATTAGATTTAGTTGGCAAAAAAGATTAATTAACATATTTTTTGTACTTAAAATAGAAATTTTGAAGTTATTTAATCAATTCGAAAAGCACACATTAATTTGGGAATCACACATCTTTTTTGCCAACTAAATCTAATAAAAATATTACAATTTGAGAAATATTATTTGTTTATTAAAATATGGTACAAAAATATTAAATAAATAAAATTGAGGGTATTTTTTAAACTATGACAAGTTCGGGGTGGGGAGCTCACACCAAGGCAAAGTTCGGGATATATTATTTATTTTCCCCTATTTTAAATAAAACAATATTTTCTATCTTTGACAGTACTTTCTTCTATTTGAAGAATAAAAATAGGTCAGGCATATTCTGAAACATTTATATTTATATTTGAAGAATTTTTCATAAAAAACATTGAAGAAGACAGTCGAAGGCTCAAACCGTCAATAGCCCACTGACGAGTGACGACCCTGAGATACGGCGGCTATCGACACAATAGCGAGGGGAGCAAACCCGCCATTTGAACGGCTCTAAGCTTCGCTTTCTTCAAATGCAATGTCGTTCCAGATTGAATTCTATGCCAAATGCTTTTCAGGTTACCATCTCTGATTTATGGTGTTAAGCACAACCTTTCCATAATTCCATCCGAATAGGTTTTATAAGAAAATCCCTTTTTCAGTCTTTGCTTCACTATCTTTGCAGTGGAATGATAACTTAAAGGTTCCATTTGAGGGGATTAGCTTCCTATTTTTCAAATTGTACTATTTGCACGCTTTCTGTTTGATGAAATGTCTGGTCTACTCGCGAACTCTTTTTATTGGCCCGAGTCCCAGATGGTTTGCACTTATGGCGAACTCTTTTTGTTTCATTTTTCCAGCATTACTTCCAATTATCATTTTTGTACAATGGAGAATAAGTAATTGAAACATTATAATGTTTTATTGAAAGCAGGTGTGGGTGCTTGTTTCTATTATTTATAAACCATTTTCCTTAGGGGAGCTGGTACTTCACAGTAGCTCAGTAGCTCACTTGACCAAGAGGATTACTTTGCATATAAGTTGCTGCATTCGGTGTATCAAAACTTTTCACGCTCAATGGCCTCTTAAGTAGCTGAACATCTTTTGATAGAAAGATCAGAAGGATGAAAAGAAAACATTTTCCTAGTAGGATACGACGTAATTTTAATGGATACAGTACGAAGGCTTCAATTGGTAGGGTTTAGATGGGATCTAAGTGGATTTCGGTGCCCAAGCATGTCTAGTACCCTAGCAGAGATTTTTGAGCAATACGAAATAGCAAGGCAATGTCTGGTACTCAGACAATTTTAAGACAGTGTCTGGTACTCAGACAATTTATCAGTGCCCAAAGAATACTTATTTCATTATTATGTTTGAAATTCAATAAATTTAATGTATTACATTTGATATTAAGAAACTAAGGAAATGTTCTTTAAAGTTATGTCTGAAAATTCAATATGGAGAGAAATCAAATTTGATAATAGTTCTTTAAAGCATTTGAACTTTAATGTTTTTAGATATCTTAGTCTTTTTTTGAATGGATAGATATCCTAGTGTTTTTTATTGAAATATCTAAATAAAGTGAGGCTCTCAACAAATATGAAATATCTATGATTATATCAAGTCCTGAGCAATTATCTAAGATTTATCTATTGAGTCTGCATCAAAATTGTCCCATACATTTTCTTTTATTCATAGTTTCCTCTCTATTTTCCTCTAATTTTTTCTCTTGCATTACAAGATATGGAAATTATTAAAGTTTTAAAGTTCTATAGTTATGACACCCAATAGGTATAATTTTATCAGATGGAAAATGTTTCAACGTAGTTCAGTAGTTCAAAACTGTTTTACCATTTCAAAGTAGTTCAAGGGTTATGACACCCAATTACCCAATAGATTCGAGAGTTTAAAAGTCCTGATATAATTTTACCCAGAGTTTAAAACAGTTTTACCATTTCTTTGCTGCTAAATTTTCAGAGAATACTCTTCCACAACTTGTTTCAGGATTTGGTGGTTTATCAGATGGAAAATGTTTTCCCTGCTCTGGGTCATCCCTAAGACTAGTGAACAACATATCACCATGTCCATCTCGTGCTAAATTTGGAAAGGCCAATGTTTTATGCCTAGAACCTACTCTTAGGAGTTCATCTTTCGCTTGTAGTGCTACTAGTAGTTCTATCAACCCTAGAAAGAATCCGCAGTATTCAAAGTATAAAAAGCAGGGAACATCCCGAAGTAATAAGAAGAGGCAAAGTGGAGTTGGTGATGACTATGAGAACCTAGAAGAGTCTGATATTTTATCTTCTAAAACATCAAAAGCCCCAACTACTGTAACTCTACGCCCAAGAGAACGAAAGATTCTTGAACTGTTCCGGAAGGTTCAGGCCCAACTCCGTGAAAGAGAAGTAGCGGTCAAAGGAGAAAAAAAAGTGGAGAGGCTGGAATCGTCAAAGGGTAAAGTGGGTATAGAGGGTGAAACCGTGGATTCACTTTTGAAGCTCTTGAGGAAACATTCCGTTCAGAAAGAGAAGAAAACTGGTAACAGCTCTGACTTCATTCAGGACCCCTCTGGTCCCACAGACTTGTCACATGAAAAGCAAGAAAATGAAGCAATTGTGTTGGATCGTCCGAAATCGGATTTCAGACGGAGGTCTCCAGTTTCAAGGGTCAAGACTCAGCCTAGTTATTCTTCTGAGGAAGCTACTCTGAACACAGTTGCATCTGCTGCTATTGATGAGAAAGGTAATAAAATTAGTTTAGATGAGGATGTGTTTGATGAAATAGCAGAGGATGATGAGACTAGTGACATACATGATGATCATGACAACGATGATGATGATGAAGTTGGTGGTAAGAAGATTGAGGAAATGGCACTGCCTGAACTGAAAAAACTTGCAAAGTCTCGTGGTGTTAAACGGTACTCAAAATTAAAGAAAGCAGAGCTGATTGAGTTGCTGCAGAAAATGTGATGTTTTTCTATCCTATGGCAATCTGACCTAAATTTTTGGATTCTTGTTTCCTCTGTATTTTGAATATTCTTGTTATGGCGCCTGAACATGTACACAAGCAGTACTTTTTCATACGGAGTATGTTTTTGTTAACAGCTGCTCTAGTTTCTCAGTGTCTACATTTCCTTTCCGTGTGTGCCATACATAATCTACTGTTCTGCTTTTTAGTTCTTTTCTACATATCTTAACCGACTTAACACCAATGACTTGCTCCATGTGGTTGATGGAGTTCCTAACAATCTGGTGCATGATGCACCAGATTATGGTGAAACCTACCCATAAGAATGGATCACATGTGCCGCTCATTCCTGGTCAAACCATAACCACAAACTCTATTTTTCAACTATACTTTTAATTTATAATAAGTGTATACAGTCTGATGGTTATATACTTCACTTGGGCCGGCGCATTTACCAGCATGGCCTCAAACCCAGAGGTTGAAGATAGGTTCCGTTGTTCTCTAAGTCTGGCCCGAGCAACCGTTCCCAGCGGTTGGCCCAATTGTTCATGTCCCTCCAACCGGTGGTGGCGCTAGCTGGCAGGGTCAGGAGTCAGGACTAGAAGCATACATAGCTTAGGTACGGGTCCGCTCGTCAGGTAACAGATGTCTGTAATGCTTGACAAGCCTCTGCCTAGTGCTCATCCGCTCCTATTTTATAACTCCTACCACAGGACTACAGGAGAGATGGACATTCTGCTATTCTTGAAAGAAGCTCACAACACTGCTTCGCTACACAAATTTGTACTCGACCCCCTTGTAATAGCAAGTCCATGACTCAGGCTCTCTTTTAGTAAAAAGCACCCACTCCCCTTTGGAAAACTACGGTCCGAAAAGAACCTATGGTTTTCTCCCTTTCCGGGTTTGCACGTATACGTCCTTGTCTCACTCCCTCAGTCTCTCCTAAATCCTCATTATCCGGTTGACGAGGAGTCAAGGAAGGTCGGGCCCAGTCCGACAGGTTTGATAATATGACGTGGGAAATTAAATCCATCAAAGACAAATATAGAATATTAGTTCAAAACGAAGAGGTAGATTTTTTAACCCATTCAAGTGTTGAAATGGGAGAGCAAGTAAGTGGAGTAGCTCTAAATGATAAGGTCATTGACTTGTTGTTTTGTACTTGGTATACTCTTAGAACTTTCTTTTCATGGTTTGTGAATCTGTCAATGTTGGGCCTAGAAATTATGATCGTACAAGTGGGCTAGCAAAAAGTAAGTTGATAATAAAACAAACGGGCCCAAGGATCTAAGAAGTGATGAAGCAAATGCTGAATAAATCAAATAAAGGATAACAACGAAGCTGCTAGCAGATAACATCAAAGAAGAAGCCTATCTATCAGGAGGTGGCACCTATTTCGGTGGGAAGTTGGAACTGCTAAGTGGGAAGCTCATAGTATAAATATAGGGTCTGTGCATTATGTAAGGGGGGATCAATTACGATCAAATACGTATTCATAATACCCATTACTCTCAATTCAAAGCTATTTATTCATATTATTCATCAATACTATTATTATTCCGTTTATTTCCCATATCAGTTCATCCATCGTTGATTCAATATTGTGAGATTCCCAACTCAATTTGATTTTAGAATAGTTTAATTCTTGTCAAAACAATTGGCGCCGTCTGTGGGAAATTCTTGCAAAAAGAGAATCAACTATGGCCGAAAGTTCTAACTCCCTGTTTAATGAGATTCAAGCACAACTAGAAGCCGTCCGAGAGGAGCTCCGCGCATCCAAAAGTTCCGACGCGGCACAATTAGAAGCTGTCCGAGAGGAAATGCGTCAACGAATGGCCTTCCTCCAAGGTGAAAATGACGCTTTGAGATCTCAGGTACAATCAGTGGCATCCATAGCCTACAGCTCACGACGGGGCGAGGATGTAGCTACTGTGGCGACAAGACTGAATATGGGTTTGATTCCGGCTTTAACGGAACCTTTCATCCCTCACTCCGGGGCCGACACATCTGGAGCAGCAGGGCCCTCAACTCGTTCCATTCCACCCCCAAATCCCAGAAGGAACATATTCCGAAATATGTTTGCAGAGCCCCAGAGACAACATGTTCCAAATCATGTCGACATTCCCAGATATGTCGACATCAACAACCATAGGCGACAAGTTCCAAGCCATGTCGACATGTCCAGACGTGTCGACATCAACAATCAAAGGTGTCAGGAGCTTGAGGTCGTCACCATACAGTCGCCAACCGAGCAGAGGATAACTCAGACAGAAATGCCTCCCGAAGCAGCGGGTCCTCAAATACGAACAAACTTGACAGATCCCTTGGCCGTCATCATGGAAGAACTGAGGGAATTGCAAGAGAAGATCAACAGCGTACCTGGAGTCCCACGTCCGCTTGACATGGCGACGCAAACCTATTACGCAGACTCACCCTTCAGACGACATATCACCGATGTCGAGATTCCGAGGAAGTTCGCCGCCCCCTCAATGAGACTGTTCGACGGGACTTCTGATCCGGTGGAACATGTGGCTCATTACAAACAACAAATGTTGGCCGTCTCGGTCAGACCACATCAGAGAGAAGCTTGCATGTGCCGTGCATTTGGGACAACGTTGACAGGACCAGCGTTGACATGGTTCGTCAATCTGCCGAACGACAGCATCAATTCATTTGCGGAGCTGGTCAACTTATTCAATCAACAGTTTGCAAGCAGCCGAGCCTTGGAGAAGCAGACTAGTGACCTTTACCGAGTAGTCCAGCGACGGAATGAATCCTTAAGGGATTACTTGCACCGATTCAACAAGGAGAAGGTGTCAATCCCCAAGTGTCACATACCGACGACAATTGAAGCATTTAGAAGGGGACTACTGGAGGATTCGGAGTTATATCAGGAGTTGACGAAACACCCTAGTCGGTCCTTCGAAGATGTCCAAGTAAGGGCACTGGCTTTCATCCGCCTAGAAGAAGACTTACGATGTCGTCGCAGACAAATTGAACAAGACGGGGGGCACGGAAAGTCAGAACCTCCGAGGAGACATGACTACAAGCATGGAAAGCCTTATTCGAGACCTGAGGAATAAGTCGTCACTTCTGTGACAAGATAGATCAGATGACATGATCAAAGTCGTCGGACGGGGGGCATGTCGTCCGATGGTAGGCAGACCAGTCGACATGATTGAAGTCGTCGGACAGGGGGGCATGTCGTCAAGTAATAAACCCGACGAGATGAGTGAAACCGTGTGACTACAGACAGGTTCTGACGATAGATATTTAGTTTCATATACATATTCTTAATTTATTACTTTCGTTTATCTATAAACGATCACTAACTTAAGCATCTGACAACATGTCTGTACGCAGGATATTGACGGAATGAGAGACAACCAGTACTATACACGCACAACGACAACTGCTAACGATAACTAAACGCAATCCCCTTACTACGAAGCCTTACAACACGTCAGAACACAATTGACGGGGGCTTACATCAAACAAAGCCTTACAACACGTCAAGACACCATTGACGAGGGGCTTACGAAATTTTAGGGGAAGAAGTGGGGTTTTCATGTACGCTAAACATGAGTATAAACACCACCGATTCTCCGCAATGTTTTGGCCAAAACAACAGACAGATCATACATCACAAATGCTGACAACATCAAAGTCAGACAAACACAAAACAACAACAGTACACGTACAAGTGACATCATCATGTGAAAAAACAACCACATCCAAAACTACAAAAAATACACAACAGAAGCACGTGCTCCAAGAGCACGACAACACAAGCTCCAAAATATAAGGAGACAACATGAACAACATTGACATACATCATAAACTTTCATGTCGACGATATTACTAAAACAACAAACGAAGCGGTGTTTAATGTTTTTGCAGGTTACGGTCACACTCACAGAGTCAAACCCATCATTTATACAACGAGGGACAAAATCATAATTGCCAACAAAAGTGTCGACATCAACCTGAACGAAGGTTGACGACATGTCTCACCGGACATGTGACGAGTTGACAAAAGCGTCTTATTATACGAGTGGCAGGTTGACAACATGTATCATCGTGCAAACGACGAGTTTATATGAGCTGTATTTAAGGATGACATGTATGGGTGTTTTCAAGATTTCGACAAGTTGACGCTTAACGGGTTGACATGTGCATCCATACGCCCCAACTTCTCGAAAGGGGGCAATTGTTGGGCCTAGAAATTATGATCGTACAAGTGGGCTAGCAAAAAGTAAGTTGATAATAAAACAAACGGGCCCAAGGATCTAAGAAGTGATGAAGCAAATGCTGAATAAATCAAATAAAGGATAACAACGAAGCTGCTAGCAGATAACATCAAAGAAGAAGCCTATCTATCAGGAGGTGGCACCTATTTCGGTGGGAAGTTGGAACTGCTAAGTGGGAAGCTCATAGTATAAATATAGGGTCTGTGCATTATGTAAGGGGGGATCAATTACGATCAAATACGTATTCATAATACCCATTACTCTCAATTCAAAGCTATTTATTCATATTATTCATCAATACTATTATTATTCCGTTTATTTCCCATATCAGTTCATCCATCGTTGATTCAATATTGTGAGATTCCCAACTCAATTTGATTTTAGAATAGTTTAATTCTTGTCAAAACAGTCAATTGCTAGCTTAGCAGTATACACTCGATAAACGTCCGCCTCACAACCATATCGAGTAAAGAATTTAAGTCGTAAATTAGCCTCGAAAAAGTATTAGTTGAGTAATTCAACAAGAAGACTGATAGGCTTTGATACTTTAATACTCCATCTCTATTTGTTTAATGGTTGGGGCGTTCGGTTTTGAGAAGTAGTTATTTATTAAGAGGCCGTTTTGGCAACACTGTTTTTAGTTTATCAGCCAACTTTTTTATCAAACCGGTAACTTTTTCTTTCGCGCGTTGAATTGTGTAATAAGCAGAAAAAGTAAGGTTAGAGTTACTTTTCTGGCTGTATTGGCTGAAGTTACTGTAGATAACCATTTTTAGCTATTTTTACATATAATTTTTTCATTATTTTATTAATAAAATATATTTTAAAAATAATTTTTTCTTAAATCAGCAGAATCAGCCAATGCAGCCACTTCAGCCAGAACTTCATAAATTTCAGCAGAATCAGCCAAAACAACCGATTTTCGTGCTACCAAACGGGCTCTAATTGTTCGATTTCTCAAATTGACAAGTTTCACCTCAACGTTTAATATTACTATTTACTTGAATAAGTTTACTTTATTATCTTCTTTCCCACTTATTCTACTTTCTTTTTTGCTTTCCTATTATTCAGTTGTGTTATTATTTTTAAATTGTATGAAAAGCTATCTCAACGCTTAATAAAATGATACTCCCTCCGTCCCTCTATTAAGTTCCTACTTTGACCTACACACATATTTAGGAAATAAATTTGACTTTACTGTTTAGACACTGTTTGGCACTGTTTAGACACTGTTTGGCACTGTTTAGACACTGTTTGGCACTGTTTTGCACTGTTTGACACTGTTTTGATGTCGGATAACTTTCCATTTAGGGAAATGAGAAGATTATTTTGGGACGGCCCAAAAAGGAAAGTAGGAAGTTAATAGCGGGACGGAGGGAGTATATGTAAACAGTTAAAGTCTAAGAAAAAAGTTAAGCAAATGGTAAAATCATTTAGACTTACGCTCACATAAATAAGTGAATGTAATGCATGTGTAAGATAATTTAATGAGATGCTTGAGATAATTTACCATTTTTTAACTTCTGCGTGAAATCATTTTCCTAATAAAAAGATGGAGCATTTAGTTGGGTGGTAGGTATACTTGATTGTCCACATAAGATTTTGTGGGAATACTATTATCATCACTACTTAAAAATGATGGAGTATTGATTAAACACTATTCCGGTATGCTTGTACTTGGGATATAAGTTATTGGTGATTGAAATGTCACTGCTTAAGAGTAGGATGTCAACGGGGTAGTTGACTCCCCCCTCCACGACGCCACTAGTGCTCCACACTCGTTCCACATTACTCCAAATCCCGTCCATTTTCCATTTTTCTTCCGTGAGTGCCTACGGGGCATACTACATATTTGTGTATTTTTCAATCCACTTTTTGTATATAAATATATATATGTTTGATATAGGAAAGATGACATGTATACTATCAAAAGAGGTTTTTCCTACAAAAATATGACTAGTTATATTTGTCGATAAAAATATGACTAATCACTGCATGCGAGTAACTGAAGAGTCATTATGATGTATTTAAGAGTGACAAGTCACTGTTAAATAATAAGTCAGTGAAAATTAGTCACTGAATATGTCATTTTTTTTGGAAAATTAAAGGAAAATATATTTTTGTCTTTTGATTTTAATTTAGTAATATTTATGGAAAAAGCCCTATATATATCGCTAAAAGAGCTAAACTAGATAATATTTTGTGTGACAAAAATTAATTCCACCAATGGAGATATCTAGTCCTCTTACAAATGAGTCTCATTTTTATCTCATAAATTTTATGTGTATGACTTATGTATCTCTACATTTACTTCATTTTCATTTTTATATCACTTTTAATCCATTTGTCATCCATTTTTGCTTCACCGATACCGTCTAAAGTTCATTCCGTTTTCATCCATTTTTGCCTTTTGAAATCCCATGCATGTAAAGTTCATGTGTGGAAATTATCATAGACTTATATATACTTTATTTTTATCTCTTTCATCTTTTCCATTTTATTCTTTTGACACTATTTTCTCTGTATTAAATTAAAATCATTATCTTATCTTATCTCTATCCTATGTTACATAAAATAAACTTATCGTACTATATATACTACACTACACTAAGATGCACTGAGTTGATGATCAATTAATATACAAGGTTTAGACATGAGCGACGTAGGCTGAATATCAAAAATGAAAAAAATTGTGCTAAAAAATGAAGAAAAAATATGTTACACTCAACGAACTTCAATTGACCATGACCTGTGCATAGATGTAGGGCTCTGAATACTTGGATGATATTAAGGTTCACTTTTTCGATCATTATTAGTTGACTTTTAATATAATATTGTGCATGCCGCCGTAATTATTACGTAGGACTAGGATTGTAATATATACAAAGAAAATTCCCGAAATAGTACTAAAACAGTTTGGAAATTCTAAAATAGAATTGTCACGTATTTTATCCCCAAAATAGGAGTATGTAATTACTGCCAAGTTTGGAAAATACTGCCATATTTGAAATCTGGTACTGCTAAAACTTGGCAGTAATTAGTCCTATTTTAGAAATAAAAACATGACAAACATATTTTGGAATTTTCAAACCTTTTAGTCCTATTTTGGATAATATTCTCATATATAAATGAACTTGTGCTCACAGAGGTGAACTGTGTGTGGGAGTGGGGACTGGGGGAGTGTGAGTATGAACCGTGGATGTAGGCAACAAGTGAGTTTGGTCTATAATTAGTATTGTAAAAAAATCTTAACTAGACCCCTCCACCTTAGGTTATGGCCAGTTGGCCACCTATGAAAGTTCACCATTTGCTCCTTTGGTGACATTAGTTTTGTTGAAACATTTGAATATACTGATCAGGACCATCAGGCTGTGGTTCTAATAATCAAATGAATTAATTATTAATAAAAAATGCTCTTGCTACACGGCAGTTTGTACATGCCAATTAAATTGTGAAGAAAACATATTTCCACACGGACAAAATAAAAAATTTGTGTGTATCGCAGACATTTTAAACGACAAACAAATTGGCGGCGTCTTGAATACTTGGATGATACTCCGTATTAAGGTTCACTTTTTCATTGTTGGTTGAATTTTAGTATTGTGCACAGACATTAATGAAGAGAATTTGATAGACGTCTTTCATAAAATGTCCATGATACAAACAAATTTTTGTTTTTGTCCATATGAAAATCGGTTTTCTTCATAATACGTCGATCAAATTGTCTACACACAGACAATTTGACCGGCGTGTATACAGTGGCGTGTACTATGCCGTGTACATGAAGTGAGACTGTAATACTCCCTCCGTCCCATTAGAAGGTTCTCACTTTCCGTTTTTGGATGTCCCATATAAAGGTTCCCATTTCCATTTTAGGAAACAATTAACAATTTTAAGTCACAAATTAATCATTAAATATTAAAAATAATACATTTATAACATCGCAGTTATCAATACTAACTGCATTACAATATATACCTATTAAAATTATTTCTCAAAATATACTCGAAGTACTTTATTTAATTATTGTCTAAATAACCGTGCCATTTTGCTATGAGAACCTTCTAACGGGACGGAGGTAGTAATAACTAACCGAACAACTTATATAGTTATATTTGGACTTCGGATTTTGCATTGATACATCTAAGCTATTGCTATGTAGTATTGTTTGGATAAATAATTTGACTGAATCTAATTATAGTGATTCAATTAATGAACCATGCTCATCCAGACTATAAATAAAAGGATGTGCTAGTGTTGCCAAAACTAAAAAACTAGGTAGATTCTATGGTACCAAAATGTACCATACATTTATCCACTTGGACCAATTAAAATGTTGTAGTTGAATTATTTAAATCTAAATTAAAAATGATTTAATGATTTGGACTAATCATGTGAATGGTAGGTACGGTACCACATTTTTTAAATGACTACCGGAATTGTCACCAAAAAACTACTCCCTATCTAACAGTGATTATACTATAACCACGACATTAAGATGATCGAAGTATTGCTTTCAAGAGTAATAAATAAATAACTGTACAAGTGTTGTCCAAAGTTCCAAACTTAAAAACAAGAAAAAGTAAAATTAAATATAAAAAATAACTAACTAATCAAGGTTACACTATGATCACCTCATTAAGATGAAGTATTGTTTTCCATAATCAGAAATGAAAGTACAAGTATTTTCCGAACTACAAAATAAGAAACTAAATAAATAAAAACTAAGTAACCACGATTGAACCGCGACTATATCATCATCATGATACTAAGATGGAGCATCATTTTCCAAACATAGAAACAAATAGTATAAGTGTTGTTTAAACTCGAAAAGATGAAAAAAAAACTCCCCCGTCCCAAATTTTTTTGGCCAACCAATAATAATAGTCAATCATCCCTATCGATAATTAACTCAATTTTCAATAATTAAAATTTACATATTTAGAAACTACATTAAAATCTATTCAAAGTTGCAAACTCCAAATTATTAGAGTATAATTAAAAATTGACATTATAATTAAGCAAATACAATGAAACTGTTTGATCAAGAAAAGTCAAATTTGCAAATCAATTTGGGATGGAGGTAGTAGAAGATTCAAAATTGCTACTTAACAATGACTTGCTTAATGATTATTCACTCCGTCCAAAAAAAAATTCCCATTAATCATTTTGGGATATCCTAAAAAATTCTTCTCACTAACAATTTTTGGAAAGTTTTATGTGAGTAACATTCATTGACATTTTTGTTAATTAACTAAGAGCCTGTTTGGTAGCACGAAAATCGGCTGATTTGGCTGATTCTGCTGAAATTTATGAAGTTCTGGCTGAAGTGGCTGCATTGGCTGATTCTGCTGATTTAAGAAAAAATTATTTTAAAAATATATTTTATAAATAAAATAAAGAAAAAATTATATGTAAAAATAGCTAATATGGTCATCTACAATAACTTCAGCCAATACAGCCAGAAAAGTAACTTCAATCTTACTTTTTCTGTTTATCACACAATTCAGCGCGCGAAAACAAAACTTACGTGTTTGGTAAAAAAGTTGATTGATAAACCTGATAAGCCAAAAAACAGGGTTGTCAAACGGCCTCTAATTATACATTTCCATTTTAATCAATTTTCTTAATAAGTCTATCAAGTCAAAGTTGTCAAAGTTGGAAGTATTTTTTGGATTAGAGGGTGTACATCATAAGTACGGATACATCATGAATTCATGACTATTGACTAAACACTATGAATAGTGAAAAAATTCCTAAAAATGGTAGCGTTTCCGTATTAGAAGTTTAGAACAATAGAACCTATTGAGTTGGAAGAGTTAAATTGAGGCACTTGGCAATTTCATCTCAGACCATTAATCTAATTAGTTTTGACACTTTCATTTTTTGTACAAAATTATTTCTATGTTATTTTTTTGCGGCCATTTCCTGCAAAAAGGAGTTCAATATGCAACAACATCTTGATTGTATAGACAATTTGATCGGTATTTTATAAAGAAAATCGATTTGACACGAACAAAACAAAAATTTGTCCATGTGAAAGACAATTTAAATGATTTTTTTTCATAAAATGTGTGTAATATAGATAATTTGATCTGCTTTTTAGGAAGAAAATCAATTTCCACACAGACATTTTAAACGAGATTTTTTCATAAAATGTCTGTGATACAGACAAATTTAAACAAGAATTTTAAAATGTTTGTTCTACGATTTTTTTGTTTTGTGTGAGTGTAAATCGGGTTTTTCTTTAAAACACATGTGAAATTGTCTACACACAGACCACTTCACTGGCTGTGTCAAAATGTGTCAACTCCATATTCTCGTTTGATTACTCTCCTACTTTGCAATTGTCGTAATAAAAACTTTGTATATCTCTAATTGGTGTGATGACATGAGTAAAGTTCTATCTGACTTGGAATATAAATAAAAAATTGACAAAGAATTAAACTTGATGAAAGTGAAAGTTGAAAAATAAAAACTGATTAAATTAACACATTGAGACATAAACACCTTTCAAAAAGTCAAGTCATAAACATGGGTTTGCTCCATGTCTACATAGAAGGGTTCTACGAGTCATTTCCATTTAAAACGTCGGGAAGTTTTGGAAGTTAATCATCGTAGCCTCCTCTGTGTATTTTTCTTCCCAAAAAGTATTCTCACTTTGATGGTTTCCTAACCATGATTTCCAGATATCTTCCATGTTCGTTAATCGTCTCACTAATTTAATCACGTCGACCCCATCATTTGCAAGTTGCAACAAATCTGTGACGAAGACAGTACCTCACCATTTAACCCTATATTTATCTTATACATATAGGAGTTTTCTTTATTTTTCTCTCTCTAGAATGAAGCACTGCCAAGAGGGGTGGCACCTTTGTAAGGATTGTTGGAGAAAAAGGGTCACATTAATTATGCTGGTTTCTTCAATGGGGTTTGGTGGGCTTTCGTGTTAAAGCGCCTTGCTTTTACAGATTCCATTCCATATTTTCTCCAAGATCTGTTCTTTCTTCATGCTCATCGTTTTAGCTCAGGTACGAATTCGACCATCCGATTCTAACCCTCTTTGCGTTTTTATATAAAAGCAATTCTCTGTGCTCAATTCCTTCTGCGGATGAGAATTCTTGGGTTTTTATGTATTGAATTGGCATTTATCATCTGTATGTATTCTTCTGGCATTGATGGTTTCAATAAATCCGTGTTTGTGTTTAGGCCCAATGGACTTGACACCAGTTGGATGCCTTATAAACAGCATTTCCCGATTCATTCATCTAGTAAATTGTCGGGTATCAAAGTCAGTGCTTGGTCAGAAGGATTTTGAAGTTACTGCAAGTGTGTTGAAACATTTGAAACCTGTGCTGGATGAAGTTGCTCATAAGAAGGTGCCTTTGGATGAAATTGTCAGTTGGAAGTGTGAAGAACTAGACTTAGCTATTAATGAAACCAGGGAATTTCTTGAGGATTATTCTCCTAAGAAGAGCAAGATTGTCTCAGTACGTACATTTTCTATTAAATTGCCTCACAAAAATGAAAATGCAGGTTTTTTAGAGTTATTGTCAGGGTTGTTACTTGTTTGTTTTGGGGATTTTGGAGGGAAGGAGAGTGGGAGTTTTTTTTCTTTTCTTTTTTCAATCTTATCTCTATTTGTTTAATTTAGGCTAGACATAAGTATATTATTAGTCAGATAATGTGTTTCTGTACAGTTATTTAATATTCACTTAATTTTCAACCGTATAAATTTAGAAATAAATATGGCCCCTATGGAATCTTGAAGCCAAACAACCCCTAAGATGATGATCTTGTTTTCTTTTTAATGTGCCAGGTTTTGCGTAGTAAGAAACTAGTGTGGAAAATCCACAGCTCTGTTCTTGAGATCTCTGGCGCTTTGTGTGGATTACTAGAACCATCAATGTGTAGTTTGGAACTATATGATACCGAGGTAAAGAAGCATCGATAAATGATACTGAGCACTTTAATTTGCTATGAGTTTCAAATGCTTGGAGGATATACACTAGGTTTGCTTATAGTTGTTCTCTGCTTTTAGTTGCTTTTCTGAGCTGCTCATTAGGCTCCGTTTGTGATGGATTTGCATAGCAATTTTGTATCTTTCAAATCCACCATTACCGTTCAATTATACTACGGAGTAGTTGTGTTTGCACTGTATTTTTTTACTTTTTTTTACTGTTTGGCTCCTTTTGTTTTTAAGAATAAGTATTTTCTTGGTTGGTGTTTTTCCTGTGTTTGACATCAGAAACATTTTCCTTGAAAGTATTTCTTATGTTTGGCAATGGAAGCGTTTTCCGATTTTGAAAATGGGAAGTCATTTTCCTGAAACAGTTCGATGTTTTCTATTTCATTGGCTCAACCATTATATTTTACATAAAAAAACTTATTATCCACTGATAACATTTTCCACTAATTAAAAAAAATCTGAATATCTTAAAAGTTTCTCTCTTCCCTGTAGCTGCTTTACCAAAAAACTAGTAATAAATACACAGTGGCTTTTCGCATTATGGATCACCAAAAGGGGAGCCTTAATCTCTTACTTTCTCCATCTCTCGCTGTTGTGTTGATTATGGTATTTTCTTTCAGAGCCGTATACAGGAGTTTTATAATTGTATGAAACCGGACAAGTTAGAATGCATAAAGGAAGTTGTTGACAGCCTAAGTGAAGGAAATGTTCCTTCCTCAGAATATCTTATGACAATTGTACAGTCATTAAATTTGTCATCCTCTGAGGAGCTACTTAACGAGTGCATTGCACTGGAGAAGGAGAGAGTGAAAGCTGTTGAGAATAAAAAAAGTGACTTTACAGATCACGCAAATGAACTCATGTGTCATATTCGTAATTTCTTGATCAAGCTCGACAACAACTTCACATCCATAGATGGGATTAAAATTCCGCCCTATTTCATGTGCCCTTTATCTTTGGCGCTCATGTTAGATCCAGTCACCATTGATTCTGGCCAAACATATGAGCGAGCTTCAATCCAAAAATGGATGGATCAAGGATTGACTACTTGCCCTAGAACTCGCCTCAAAATCTCACACTCCAAATTCACTACAAATGTAACTATCAAAGCTCTGATTGAAAATTGGTGCAAACAGAACAAATGTAAGCCTGAGGAAGCTGATGATGCTGATTCTACTCCTGGGGTTACCGAAGAAGAAGAAGAAGAAGAAGAAGAAGAAGAAGAAGTAGAAGAAGAAGCAGAAGAAGCAGAAGAAGAATTAAGGGTATGTTTTGTCCGTAAGAATTCTAGGATAAGGAAAATAAATGCCAAGGAAAGTCATTTTCTTGTGTTTTCGTTTTGTTGTGAAGACTCGTAGGAAAATGAAACATGATTAACTATTTTTTCTTCACATGGTTAGATTTCTTTGGCACGCACATATCACTGCCATACACTAGCGACATAATGTTTTGGGAATAAGGTCAAATAAGCCCTTCTACTATTTCCAATCCATCACTTAAGCCCCACTATACAAAAAATATCATATAAGTACGCTTACTTTAAAAAACTGATCAATCTGGCCATTTAATCAGCTTTGACCTGTAATAGCAAGTTTTTTATATTAAAAACATAAAAAAATGTTTAAATTTGAAGAAATATATACAAAATTCTGGAAAATTTCAGAAGGATAAAGTCTATAGTTTTGCATTTTTGAAATTATTTGTATATTCGCATCTATTTACAAGGTTTCACATTTTTTTATTTTTTACTTTTTACATTATCACTTTATTTTTTCAGTTTTCTGATTTTTCTATTCTAATGTTATTAAATTATTTTTCTACTCTTACATTTATACTATTTTTTATATTATTATTACATTATTTTTCAAATTATTATGAATTGTTATAAAATTTATCAATAGTCGTAATTTATTTTTTAAAAATAATATGCTATAAGAGGTCAAAATGGCTTGATTGATTGTATTTTAAAAGTAAGCGTACTAATATGATGTCATTTTTAGTGAAGGGCTTAAGTGATGGACTGGAAATATTAGAAACACGCGGTCACTAGGGGTGGGCACAAAAAACCGTAACCGATTAACCGTACCGAAAAAAAGGTGTCTTTTACGGTTAACGGCACTGAAATTTTAAAAACTCACGGTACGGTTAACCGACCGGGAGGGAAAATGGTTAGCGATACGGTTACGGTTTTGGAAATTATCCTCACTGGTTAACCAGTAACCGTAAGTTGATACGCAGATACACTGCACACGAACAATAAGTTCTGATGAAGGTATGCAGACGGGATAGTGAACACTTCGTATCCGTTTTGAAATTCTTGTGTATGTGTATATTCACGTCCATACATAGTGGAGTACTATGTAGCACCGATACCAGTACGCGGAAACGCGGAAACGCGGAAACGGGTACGGGGATACGTCAAAACCAAAAAAAGTAGGATACGGATACGGGGCCATATTTATAAATATTAAAAGTTATGGGGGTGTATTTACAAATATTAAAAGTTATAGGGGTCTATTTATAAATATTAAAAATAGTTTTTTTTTGAATATATATATATATATATATATACATATAATATCCTATGATGTCTACCCATTCATTGCATTGAAGCATTTCCCTTTTTCAAGATACTTAGTAATAAATTCATAATATTTCTCATATACACTGGTGTATCTCGAAATATAAATGTAGTCAATAAGTCATTAATTTAAAATGTGAAATAAGTCAAACAACTACAATCTTGAAATTAAAAGTGCAAGTACCCACTTCGGAGTATGAGTTAATGACTTAATTCGGATATAGCCATATAGGCCCATTATTTGATTTTCATTTTTTTTTGGAATTTTATTAAGTAAATTTTGGGATTTTTTCTTTTAAAAAAATGGTTGATACGGGTATCCGTCAGGATACGAGTATCGGAAACTTTCAAAAAATTACAAAAAAAAATGGAAACTTTTAAAAATTGCAGATACGGCCCGGGAACGTACGGTACGGGTATCCTAGAGTATCGGATACGGGAACGTATCCGATACGCCGATACGCTACCCTAGGGAAGTATCCGTGCTTCATAGGTGGAGTATACACACTTTACAATCAATTAATTACTCTGTATTCATGCATAGCTCTTTCTGGAAAGAATAATATACTTCTACACTAATGCTAAGCTAAAGCTATTGACATGTATACATTTTCTTTAGTATTGTACTTATAGTAAATAGTATAACCGTATAATAACATAAATATAGGAGCATATAATATGGAAAAGTAATAGTACACATGAAAAGATAATACGGTAACGGTAATAAGGACTAACTAAAGTTTTGGAGCCTGAGAATTTGTTTGGAAAAGTTTCTGCTATATAAAAGTTTCTAATTTAATCTTGGCCTGCTTATGTACTTTTTCAAAAATAAGATGTTTAATACGGAGTAGTTTGATGAGTTTATTATTTTCTTTTTCATGGTTTTTGGTTAACCGTTTTGTGGTTAACCGAAGTTTTGGTTAACCGATACTCGAGTTAACCGAAGTAACAAGTTTCTCTGTTAACTGAAAAGTTGGTTAACCAAAACACGGTTAACCTACCATGCCCACCCCTAACGGTCATGGTGCAAAGGCCCACATCATGGCGACGTGTCAACATATTGGTTTGTTCTGGTACATTTAGGTTTGATGTCAGTCAATAAGTTTTGCTTATCTTTTATGTTATTTCAAGTCTTCTTTCATTCCTGGTTATTTTCTTCTCTAATATTCTGCCTATTTTCTTTCCGTAGTATTCTCCGAGCTCCGAACAAAGCCCAGCTGTTTCTTATGTAAGGGAGGCTGAAGAAAAGTCAGATCATTCGTCCCCGGAACATTCATATGTTCATAGCAGAAGTGAGTCAGCATCAAGTGTTGCTTCCAGCATTGATTATCTTCCACCCACATCAACAGATTCTAATAAGAATTCCCCTCTTTCGTCCACAAAGCACTATCAGTGTTCCCAAGCATACACTGAAACTGTCACAGCTTCCTGTATAGAAGAACTCATCAGAGATTTAAAGAGCCAATCCATTGATTTACAAACAAAAGCAGCAGCGGAACTGCGGTATCTTGCCAAACACAACACGGAGAATCGGGTGATTATCGGCAACTCGGGTGCAATCAAGCCGTTAATCTCACTCCTAACTTCAGATTCAGCGGAGACACAAGAACACGCCGTCACTGCACTTCTCAACTTATCAATAAATGAAAATGTGAAGGCTGTAATTGCTGAAATGGGTGCATCGGAACCTCTCATCCATGTCTTGAGAGCAGGAAATCCGGTAGCAAAAGAGAACGCTGCTGCGGCTATTTTCAGCATATCTCTTCTGGAAGAGTATAGGATAAAGATTGGACGGTCTGGGGCGGTCAAAGCATTGGTTGACCTTTTAGGATCAGGATCTATGAGAGGGAAAAAGGATGCTGCAACTGCCCTTTTTAATTTGTCAATATACCATGAAAACAAGGCACGCATAATTCAGGCGGGGGCAGTGAGGCAATTGGTGAGTTTTCTGGAGCCAGAAACGGAAATGGTTGATAAAGCCGTGGCTCTTCTTGCAAATTTGGCTACCACTCCTGAGGGATGTTTGGCTATTGCACGAGAAGAGGGGATACCGCCACTCGTTGAGATTGTTGAGATGGGATCTCAGCGGGGTAAGGAAAATGCGGCCTCAATTTTGTTGCAATTGTGTCTTAATAGTCCCAAGTATTGTCGGCTTGTGCTACAAGAAGGTGCCGTTCCGCCTCTTGTGGCTTTGTCTCAATCCGGTACCACTAGAGCAAAAGAAAAGGTATGTAATACATGATTTTCCTACAGTTTTTGTTGCATTTATTAGCTTTTTAATGGAAGTCTTGCTTATATTTATTGCTGTTCACGCTGGTCACTAGATGACTGTTGCATGGGTTGGTGACGTTAAATTTTCAAATTTATAGAGCCAATTAATTATCTAGGTTAAATTGGTCTATACCGTATGCATTGCATGTCACAACCACTTCGAGAAGAGTAATGGTATGTGTTAAATCATCCAACATAAGCCAATAACAATTGTATAAACTATAAAGTCTCGCCTCTTACTAAGACTACAGAATGTTCTAACCATAGTTCGCACAAAGAATAAATAAGACCTAATTGAAAATGTGGTAAGAAATCCATAATACAGTCCCACTACAACAACTGATGTGTTACTCAAGCCGACATTCTCGCTTCCGCTTGGCTTCCAAACACATCGTAAGCTAAACCGGTGCTGACGAATAACTAAAAAAGAAGAAGAATATATACTAACTCGGCCATTTAGGATGGAATTCCAAATTGTAATATGGTATCTATGTCTGATATGAAACCCAAAGTTATATCCAATCTAACAAGCAATTTGATCTTAATTATCTGAAATCACGACAACCAAGAACTTGCTCCAAGGAGACACTATGGCATGATACATTATTCCATATCGACCAAATAGAAATGTTAAAACCCATATATAAAGCCTTGGACTACTTTTAACATTCTATATGCTTTTTAGGATTTAGCCTTGAGTCTCAATAATACCAAATTCCAAGAAACTATCATAATGAAAAACTCTTCATTTGCATGGAAACTATCATGAGCCTGCTGTGAGTTGAGATATTGGTTATAGTATGCAAGAGAAAATGGCATATTTAATATTTTGGGTTCAATGACCTATCTTGCTATCATTTTCAATTTAGCGTATCACTTGTTATAATTTAGATACATTTAGTCATTCCCGTGTCTTTTTACACTGATAGTTGAGTGGCATGGTCAGTCAACATTCAATATTTCTGAGTTTGGCCCTATAAAGTTTGATCATAAACAGTTATTTTTTTAAACGATGAACTTAACTGTATATCAATCATAATAGTTGAGCGACATGCACATTGACACTAAAAGTGTGTTTTGTAAAAATAAATAGTAATATTGTAATAAATTTCAAAAAAAAGAAAAAAACAATAGTATCTTAGTTATAACCACGATTAGCTAGGTAGTGAGCTGGTTTGTTTGCGTGAACTTACATTAAGATATTATCATCCATCTCCATTTAATAACAACAGAACTGCTTGTTTGTTTGCGTGACCAAGTCAAAATGATGGTACTAGGTAGTTTTGTTTTTTAGGGGGAGTGGGGGTGGAGGATGTTCTACTTAGGCTCATGGCACCTTCACGTTTGGTAAGTTTTTACGTGCACCTTCACGTTTGGTAAGCTAATTATTTTGCTAATAAGCACAATAGGCTGATTGAAGATGCAAAGCATGGATTTTAATTGTCTGGAAAAACTTCATGCTGCTTTAGTTCTTCCTATCTGGATTCAAATGTCATCATCGTTGTCGTTTTGTTACACAGGCACAACAGCTCCTAGGTCATTTTCGTAACCAACGTGAAGGTGCTATGAACAGAGGAAAGTCTTGAGTGCAGGTCTTCTTCTTTATTACTTTTTTACTGTATTGTTTTCTTATCCCTGGCTAAAGCTCTTCCCCTCGGGTGTATTTTTCGCCATTTTCTACGATGTGTACATGAGGCTCAGAGATCCTTTTTTCCTTTTCTTATAGTTTCCACTGTTGGCAATTTGTTTGCCAATAAGATTATGTATACTGCATATGTGTTTTTGAGCTCCACAGCCGCTCAGTAAGCAGATTTGTATATTGTACGTAAGATATTGTCAACGTTCATGTTAGGCCTGAAGATATATAGATTAGAATCAAATTCTTTTATTACAGTTAAATGTATGAACCTTATGAATGTCATGTAATGCATATTTCACTTTGTTTTGACAGGCGTATTCTGATCTTAAGCCCTAAAAGAAAAGCTAATATGTAGCTTGCTTGGGATTAAATTTTATTTTAATTACAAGAGTTATGGTCTATATTTTGCGCGGGTACTAAAATGAGAAGATTTTTAAAAAGTTGACAAGCGTGACTTAAAGGACAAAAACACCCTAGTACAGAAGAAATTTCCAGGTGTTTTAGGCTGTGTTATCCAACTCGGTTTACTTATTTCAGTTATTTGGCTCGGCGAGTTACTCGGCCATTCATATTTTTAGGGTCAAATCTGATTTTGTGATTAAAGTGACATATTATGGAATTTATTTATAAAAGATGGGTTGATATTTTAAAGTCTATTTGGGGACATGGAGGATAAGGAACAAAATGACTTTTTGCGACTTCATCATTAGGATTGTTGTTATTTTTCATATCTAAAAATTATGAGATCAATATGTCCCTACGTAGTATAATTCTGGGATCAGTATTTTTAAACTTAATTAACACATGTCTGAGTAGTCACCCGTAAATTCCAAATACTCAGTCTTACTCGCTACTTGCCCATTGATTGAGCTGGTATTGAGGTAAGAGTGGACGGGCCCGGCCCGAGATTGGGCGGGACGGGGGTTTTGGGTTGCAGGGCCGGTACTGGGCCGGCTTTGTACCTGGACCGGGCTGGGTCCGGGTCGGGTTGGTCAATTTTTTTTTTAAATGACTTTTCAAATTTATTCCTACCCCCGCGGTGGCATAATAGAAATTAGACAAGAATTATGAAAACTAACGGAGATACTAACGTGCAGTTCAAAGACGGTTTGATCAATTATGATTGGATTATTAAAAACGGTCCACTCTCCTCTATTAAAGGCAATTGCATCTTTGGAGCATTTATTATACATTAATTTGCTTTATTCTAGTAGCATTATTATTTAGATATGGGATCAAATAAAAAATGTCTTATTTGAAAAGTGCGAAATACACTAAAGCAATGCTACGGTGCACTTTGTATTGAACTTTTTCACGTAAGTTCACTTATTTTAGATAAATGGCACCCCGTGTTTTTATCAAAAGTGCATTTTTACATCTGCTTAAATTGCAGTAGATTATCTTACAAGTGCAGGTAGAGTGATCATAAGTGAATTCCGTGATTTTCACACTTTAGAATCTCTTTAAAATCTCTTTTTATTTGATTATATTGTACCATTGTATATTCTAATTGTATAGTTTGTTATCGTAATAGTTTAGTTACATATATTATGCAATTTTTTCACTTCAAAAGTGTGAAAATATATTATTCTAATAGTCCACTAATATCGCAACACTATGCACTTATAACATTAACTACATTATTGTGCAGTAATCCCAATACACTCATATCACAAAATTGTGCATTTTATCCATGGTTGATGGTTGTACCATTGTGCACTTAAAAGTATATATGCACTTTCAAAAATTTCGTTGTGACTTTTGTCATTTTGATGCACATTTATCTTGTATAAAACATTTATGCACTTCGTATAATAGGAAACAGTTCTAGTAAGAACGGACTCTCAAAAGAGAAATGAGAATGAATATATACCGTTTGATGGTATTATGTTGAACTGAATTGTGCATTTGGTGAAATGGAAATGTGCATTAGATGATATTGAAATGTGCAGAATAAAAATTTAAACTCAAGTGTGCATTAGGTTAAACTAAAATGTGCATAATAAAAGGTACGAAAATAACATCACATCATACCATTTACTCTGCACATTTCAGTTTCACCTAGTGCACATTTCAATTTCACATAATGCACAATTCAGCTTCACATAATGTCACTGTATCGTGCATTTTGTGCTGCACTTTTCAATTTCACCTAGTGCACATTATAATTTCATCTAATGCACATTAAATTTCACTTAAAGCAAATCTAAAGGTCCAGATTCATTCTCATTTCTCTCCTAAGATCATGTTCTTATTTGAACCAAAATCTAGTATAACAATCAACTATTTCCAACACATGCATTTATGTGAATACGTTTTCTTCATTAATAATAATTCATCCTAGGATGAGTCATAATATATTTACCTTTTCAACTGAAAATGAATACATATGCAACTTTATTATTCCAGGAGTGCACTCATCATATCACAAAATTGTGCACTTCTATCATTAAATATATTAATGTGCACCGACAAACTCAGGAGAAAATCAATGTATAATTAGAGGAGTCATATATATGATGATGATGAATATATATGTATTCAAATTAGAGAAAATCAATGTATCATTAGAGAAAATATATATGTGCACTTTATTATACCATTTACTCTATATATATTTTGTATTCAAATTAAAATGAAATGATAATAATGAATAGAACGGAAAATAAAAAAAATAACAATAGTGATAGTTATTATGATGGTGATGATGATGATGATGATGATTAGCCAAGCAACAATAAAAAGTGCACACCAAATGCATTTAATTAACCAAATGCATGACTAAAATAAGAACGGTAAACAAAAATATTATGTAATGAGTTTTAATCACATTTTTATTGATCAATTTCATTCTATCAATAATTAAAGAAAATGCCTTTTCAAAAAAATGTATAGGTTGGCAGTTTACATTTATTTGTGAGTGCACCATCAAATTCAATACTACGTATATTAGACTCCAATCATGAGAAATTAAATGAATTTGAACAAGCGTATAATACTATAATCATGAGAAATTAAAAATAAAAACAAGATACGTGGCCTATACAAATCGTGGAATAATGGAAAAAGTGGAAAGCCATTAAAGCTCTAACGGCGTAATCCCAAGCCAAAAGTTTAACCATTAGTATAAGATTAGCATTCCGTTAGACCAGATTTAATTAATGGTGAAGATCCATTCTTATTTCTCTCTCCTAAGATGATATTCTCATTTGATCCTTACTATATATATATATATATATATATATATATATATATATATATATATATATATATATATATATATATATATATATATATATATATATATATATATATATATAGAGGAATGATCCTGTCCAGCCGGAGGGACAGGATCTTCCGTCCGGCCGCCGCCGTTTGGGGCGGTTCCCGGTGGAGTTTTTTGATGAAATTTTTATGGAATGTTCCTCATCAAGTCTAGTTTACCCACAAAAAATTTCAGCTAAAAATTCGATCGGGAAGGCAGTCAAATAATTTTTTGAAGATAACTGCTCCAACTTAAACATATAAAACGCAGTTATGTTTCAAAAAATTATTTGACTGCCTTCCCGATCGAATTTTTAGCTGAATTTTTTTGTGGATAAACTAGACTTGATGAGGAACATTCCATAAAAATTTCATCAAAAAACTCCACCGGGAACCGCCCCAAACAGCGGCGGCCGGACGGAGGATCCTGTCCCTCCGGCTGGACAGGATCTTTTCCGTATATATATATATATATATATATATATAGAGAGAGAGAGAGAAATCATCATGTCAGGCCGGCCTGACGGGCTGCCCCGTCCGGCCGAGCCCGTTTGGGCATCTTCCCGGTGGAATTTTTTGATGAAATTTTTTGAGCATGTTCCTCATCAAGTCTAGTTTGTCCATACCAAATTTCAGCTCAAAATTCGATCGGGAAGGTTGTCAAATGATTTTTGCAAGTTAACTGGTCCGGAATATGTATTTTCCGGACCAGTTAACTTGAAAAAATCATTTGACGACCTTCCCGATCGAATTTTGAGCTGAAATTTGGTATGGACAAACTAGACTTGATGAGGAACATGCTCAAAAAATTTCATCAAAAAATTCCACCGGGAAGGTGCCCAAACGGGCTCGGCCGGACGGGGCAGCCTGTCAGGCCGGCCTGATGAGAAGAGCTCTATATATATATATATATATATATATATATATATATATATATATATATATATATATATATATATATATATATATATATATATATATTTCATGGGAAGAAATCTAGATCCATGGAGCTGACTCATTTCAAAGACGTCAAGAAGACGGCTCACCACCGCGACGGCGACGGCGACGGAGACGGTGAAGGCGACGTCTAAGAGCTGCGGTACGGCGGCTGCGGCGTTCCCAAGATTGTGGCTAGGGTTGATTCTGCTGATTGCTTTTGTTGAGAGGAACTCCAGCAATAGCCATGGATTGGAGCCGATTGAGGTTCTTCTGGTCTGCGGTAGCCATGAACCGGAGCTGATTGAGTTTCTTCTGCTCTGCTGCGACACTACTGGTAATCACAGGGAAGGAGTGAAAGATGAGGGAAAGGGGCAGTCTGCCAACGTTGAAAAAGGGTCAACACTCAAAAACTAAAATATTAAATGAAAAGGGTAGTTTTGTACTTTACAAAAAAAGTACATAAAAAATCACTTTTTTATCAAACACTCCAATTTTTACATTTTAACTAAAATCACTTCTATTTCCAAACACCACCTACTTTTACTACAAATCACTTTTCCAATAATCTCTTAAAAAAATCCTATTAAAAAGCACAAGCAAACGCAAACACTACTTTATACATTGTAGACCACAAAAACTTTGACGGGGAAGGACGTAGTGCTTGACTGCACACGTTCAAATGTAAAATATTAAAAGTAAGTTTTACAGTTTCTCTGTTTATGCATGAAAACACATGTGAAATTATTAACTTCCTAAAAATAGTACAGACACTGTAAGTCTGTAACTTGCATAAATACTTTTGCTTCAATGGCTCAATCAACCTAATTTCTGTCTCCTCTTTTTGCATAGAAGCAAACACGAAACAGTTCTTTCTCTTTTGCTAACACTTTCTACTCCTACCAATGAAGGAAATGACCACTGAAGAATAGAGTATAGCAGCATGTTCCCCCCCTTTTGGTAAAACCCATTGGATTTCACAATTCTCCCGAACACTACTTGTGCTTTCTTGGGTAAAAATGAATTATGGAATAGAAAATCCAGTGCAGACACAAAGTTAGAGTCCATTTCGTAACACTGAAATCGGCTGAATCGGCTGATTTTGCTGAAATTTATGAAATTCTGGCTGAAGTGACTGTATTGGCTGATTCTGTGTTTACGAAAAAGTTATATGAAAAATAGCTAAAATGATCATCTACAGTAACATCATCCAATAAAGCCAGAAAAGCAACATCGGCCTTACTTTTTCTTACTACTACACAATTCAGCGTGCGGAATACAAAGGACAGAAAAGCAACATCGGCCTTAAATTCTTGAAGCTTACAGCACATTCTGCGCATATATAAAGTGCAGTAAGCTTCAAGAATTTATTTGACTGCCTTCCCGGTCGAATTTTGAGCTGAAATTTGGTATGGACAAACTAGACTTGATGAGGAACATGCTCAAAAAATTTCATCAAAAAATTCCACCGGGAACCGCCCCAAACAGTAAAGTTCGGACGGTCCCTCCCGTCCCTCCGGAGGGACCTGATCTTTTCTGTGTGTGTGTGTATATATATATATACTACCTCCGTCCCGTTGGAATGTTCCCACTTTCCTTTTTTGGATGTACCAATGGAAAGTTCTCATTTCCCTAAATGGAAAGTTATCCCACATCAAAACAGTGTAAAACAGTGCAAAACAGTGTCAAACAGTGTCTAAACAGTGTCCAAACAGTAAAATTTACCCCCTGGTAAGTTTATTTCCTTAATATGTGTGTAGGTCAAACCGGGAACATTCTAACGGGACGGAGGGAGTATATATATATATATATATATATATATATATATATATAGAGAGAGAGAGAGAGAGAGAGAGAGCTCTTCTCATCAGGCCGGCCTGACGGGCTGCCCCAGCCGGCCGAGCCCGTTTGGGAACCTTCCCGGTGGAATTTTTTGATGAAATTTTTTGAGAATGTTCCTCATCAAGTCTAGTTTGTCCATACCAAATTTCAGCTCAAAATTCAATCGGGAAGGTCGTCAAATGATTTTTGCAAGTTAATTGGTCCGGAAAATACATATTCCGGACCAGTTAACTTGGAAAAATCATTTGACGACCTTCCCGATTGAATTTTGAGCTGAAATTTGGTATGGACAAACTAGACTTGATGAGGAACATGCTCAAAAAATTTAATCAAAAAAATCCACCGGGAAGGTGTCCAAACGGGCTCGGCCGGACGGGGCAGCCCATCAGGCCGGCCTGACATGAAGTTTCATATATATATATATATATATATATATATATATATATATATATATATCTTAATCTTAAAAACTTATAATAGCCAATGAGAGCTGGGGCATTTTAGGGATGAAAAAAATGTTGGTGTAATCATCCAGCTTTATGTGGTTGTGCACTAAGTTTTAACGTATGTACTCTTCTTATGTAACTTCTTCTCCGTTTTTATTTCCGTCTAACATCTCCGTGTCTTAACTCAACGTCAAATGACCTTCCAGGCTCCCAGTTTCAGACGAGTTGCACCTGCCTTCCTCTCTCAGCGGCTCTTAACCCTCCTATCACGCACATCGTGCAACCCGCGCCTAACCTCGGTGAGCTCCCCCGTCGTTTCCATTTGTGCGGTAAGGAACCTCGATCTCTCTGCTATGCTTTTGCCTATCTGAACGGACAAACTCAGTGTAGACTGTAGAGTAATATGGTTTTAAAGCATTTTGGTCTCATGTTTTGATAAGTACAGATTATGGATCCCGATCAGATATGATGAACTGAAAAGCATTCGAATAGGGATTTCAGAACTATGTTAGGAAACACTCACTCTATTGAACCATATGGGCATCACCAAATCTTCATTTTCTCGACACATGCTCTGCCATAGGCTATAATAGTGTGCTGCACAGAACTCAACCCATTGCTTTAGATTTTATTTTGAAGAAGGGGACTTTAACGTGGAGTGATTAACTGATTAACTGATTAACTTGAAAATGAAATTAAGCAACATTCATCTGCATCTTACCACTATGTTTTTCTTTCTTTCTATTCCTTTCTGTGCAAGGTTACAGGGAAAAAACTACTTATTTTCAATGCTTTATTGAGACTTTCACTATCCTATCAGCAGTTTCACTTGACATTCTGTGACTATTAATTTACGTTTGAATCTAAATTAATACTCCATAGTTGGACAATATAAAGACAATGCTTCTGACTTTCTATAAGGGCGTGCTTTATTATTTTTTTTGGAATGATTCTATTTTGTGCTGAAGTATTTGCCTAATATCCAGAGAAGTTGTAGTAGTCTCTGTGAAGAATATCTCTGGACTTGTGCCCATCGATAAGGATAAGAGTTGGGTTTGCATTGGTGTAGACAATCACAAAAATGAGCTACTTTTATATCCTGTAAGTTCAATCTCATGTTTGTTTATCAACTAGGGTCTGCTACATTTAGCAGGCTTTGATATCTACATGAATACATAACAAGAGGGTGTTAATAATGGTTTGCAAAGTCTTGTATATCTTTAAAAAACTTAAATGTGATAACAAATTAAATGTGAATGAAGGTAAGTGCAATTTAGGAATATAAAATGTGTTGGTATAACATTAAAGCATTATCTAATTGTACTTTATGTTATTCACCTTGAACTTTAGTTAGTCTTCCTTCTACGTTAAAGGAAGTTGGAACTCTTCAACTTCTTCGGTTTTTCGTACTTCTCAGTGTCCGTCCACTGCTTCGTATTAGTTGCACATATTCTTGTAATCGCTAAGTCTTTGCATGTGTTCTACTCACTTCATAAGCATAGGCAGCAGTTTTTCATTTGTTTTAGTTATGCTTTTATTTCAATTGTATATATGGATTCATGAGTCTTCTTTTGCAGGTGTTATGTTATAGTTGATAAATCAATATAGAGAGGTCAGGAGGTTGGGTGTGAGCCATTATATAAGGTTTCCAAAAAAAATCATAAGAGTTCTCAATTCCATGGATCACAAACGGGTAAATCATTATAGACATCAAATTAGTTAGCTTGCCTAATACCCAGTGCTATAGATATGTAAATTTAAGATATTCAAAAACTGATTTGATAAGGAAATGAAGCCCACCATTTGTATTTCTTTATTGGATACACGCATACTTAATGTTTCATTCGAAGAAAAGTGTTTAAAGATATATGAAGCACAATAGGTGTTTGTAAAATTATCTCTGTGACAGGTTTTACATTTGTGGTTCATGGTTTACATTATTGTATCCAGATCCTAATTGGGAGACAAACTTTGAAGAACTATGCAAATGAGAGTTAGGGCATTTTAGGGATGAAAAAAAATGTCAGTGTTAAACTTTGAAGCAAAGTTGCAGTATAGTATGGAACTCTTTTAGCCCCTTTTTAAAAACGTTTGGATCTTTCATAAAGAAGATTTTTTTTTTTCATGGCTCATTTATGGGCGTTGAAATAGTGAAAAAGATTATTAACTTCATAAAGGGCTGCTCCGGAGATATAGGCATCCCCGCAAGGCGAGGGTCTTGGGAAGGATCCTATCATAGGGTGTATAAGGTATAAGCATTCCCGACCCTCTCAAATCTTGACAAGAGGTCGCCTTTCAAGATTTTAACCCGTGACCTCTCTATCACACAAAACGCCTTAATCGGTACGCCAAGCCTCCCCATCAAAATTATTAACTTCATAAGTTAAGGGGAAAAAATTTATGATGAAAGAAAAATATACCCATACAGGCCTCATTTAGAAACTAAAGGGCTGTTTTTTTATAAAGTAGACTTAATAGTTAGTTTTTTTGTAGGTCTTTTGAGGGGTTGGTCTTTAGTCTAAGACCAATCCCTCCCATATACAACTGAGTTAAGTACTAAGCAACGCTTAGATAGTTTCATATCGACTAACATTTTTTTTAAATGGGGAATCATCAAATATAAATGACTTTAAGTCTTCAACCATAAGAGTATAAGATGGCTTCTTTGAAAAATTAATTTGGCAGAAGCATCGTTACAAAAAGATGGACTATGGATGATGCTTCACTATTAGTTACATAGTACATATGTTTGTAAGTAGTTAGGTCATACCTACTCAGATTATCATCATCTGTTTAACTAAAATAACGGAAACTGTCACATTACTAACCAATTGGCAAAGGCTAAAAAGAATCATATTAAACATGTATTAAAAAATATAACTATTTTCCTAATGTGAAAATATTGGGCACTTACCTAATCGCGCATCGCGCGTGAGGAAACTAGTATATATATATATAGAGTAATGATCCGGTCAGGAGCTCCTGACCTGAACATTTGTCTATATATATATATATATATATATATATATATATATAGAATAGAGATCAAATACAAACCCTTCTTAACTTACAAAGTACAAACTCATATTGACCATCCGATGAGTTGATCCAAAGGACATAAAGGCAAGGTGGTATTTTTGTAATAAAACCCAACTTTTTTAGGGTGCAACTCGTTGAACGTTAATGTGCAACTGCTATTTTATGGTTGAATAATATGCACTACTTTGAACCTCAATATGCAATACAAAGAACGTTAAGGTGCATCGTACAAATGTTTGCACAATAAGCACAATTTGTACTTGATCTTTCCCCTATATATATATATATATATATATATATATATATATATATATATATATATATATATATATATATATATATATATAGCATCATGATTAATGATGTTTTTACTTGAATTGATTTCAGTCCCATACCACACCACACTAGACCAGATCAGACTTAAACAAAACAGACCAGACTTGACTTACATAGTTATAAAATATCCAGAGACCAGACCAGTTCAGAACAGACCAGATAAGGCCAGACTAGACTTAAACAGATCAGACCAGACTGACCAAACTTAAACAAATCAGATCAGACCAACAAATTAGAGTCCAACTAAAAACATCCTAGACCAAACTTGAAAACAATATACGATAGTACTATGCTTAGAATCCTTAGATAATACTACTATTGATTATGTCCTATTATTTTTCCCATCCTTCCTTTCTCGTATGTTTCGCGACATTTAGCACGTACTAATTTGGTTGTATACATGTGATTCTAAATTTTTCCAACATTTTTTTTGAAATTCAAATAACTAACTTTTTCGATAGCAAATGTACAAGCGAATGAATAGCTTAAAGCTATAATGAAATGAGACACAAAATAGAAAAGATCCAATAAATCCTTCCAGATCGTTAACCTTGCAATAATGTAGTCTACTCTAAGAGTCTTGCTCCTCTTCTTACTTCTTCCAAAAGAAAATAAAAAATTACAACTAAAAGATTCGGCTTCACTAGCCACTGGAAAGGGAGAATGAATTTGACCAGTAACAAACAAAGGAAAATAAATTGAGCAGAAATTGTTCAGATCATAAGTTTGATCAGCCACTGAAAAATGAGATTCAGTTGGGCGCTATATTTTTCTTAGATTGAGTATGTGATTCGGGTTGGGGGAGTAGTTGAAACTTCAGCAGAACTAGATTGAACTTGTCTTGCCAACCATGAATAATGGACCACTCGATCGGTTACATCGACAAGGAAGATATGGGGTACAGACATTGCTAGGAGAAGAAAAAACAACGCTCACCTGGAGTTGGCATAACACTCGGTCATAGAAAAAGTCGAACTAAAACCAAACCCCAGAAGATATAAATAAAAAAAGAGTAACAACATAAGAAAACATTTGATTCGTTACTGTAAACATCGTCATTATAAAAGACTAGTTTTGTACCCGGGCGTTGCCCCGGGTGCAACTCCCATATGAAATATTTATTTTATAATTTTGTGTGTGTATGAAATATATATTTCGTATGAACTTTGTAATTTTGATTGCCAAAATTAAAGCATTGAAATATGTATTAATTTGATACTGTATAGTATTAATAATATTATGGTATTAGAGGAAAATTCAAGTTCTTTAGAACAAATCAAAATCTTCTATCCTTCTTTGCTCTTGACTCTTGATAAGGAAACATATAATTGATCGTGAGTGAAGACATTTTTTTGAGATATAGCCCGACTTGAGATAAAGACTAACTTTGGCTCTTGTTGATGATCATCGCAAAACATAACATAACTTGTAATTGCTTCCTCAGAAAACTATAAGGTAGTGTTACGTCAAATGGAGACAACGACATTCTGGAAATGTGATCAGTGTCCCCCATATTTCTTCCAGTGATGATCTTTACTTCTACACATGTTTTGCAAGTTTAGTGAGAGTCAACGTGGTTCCATTATAATTCGTGATCAGGCATCCCCGAGATTGAGAGACTATTAAGAAATTTTTGAGTATACATGTCACTTTCACGACACAAACCAATATTTGTACTAATAATGTTATCTGAGCTGAGGTACGTGATTTGGTCACCATGAATCAAAGATAGCATGTAGTCATTTATTTGTAGAAACACGTCTAAAGTAGGAGCAAATATTGCTCTTTCGTGCATGTAAGTTGGATCACTGAAGCGTTCCTACATGATCAGGCATCCCCGAGGATTAGGCCTGGACTCGGGCCGGGTGGCCCGACCCGGAAAGGCCCGGTCCACCGGCGGTTCGGGTCGAACCGGCCCGGTGGGTACAGGTTCCGGGCTCGGGCCCTGATTTTGGTGAACCGGCCCGGCCGGTTCGGGCCCGGTCCGGGCCGGAATATAAATTAATTTTTTTCATTTCTTTTGGACTGTTGGGTTTGGGCTTGCTGTTTAGTCCAGGTTTGGGGGGTTTGGGGGGGTGGGGGGTGAGGGGAGGGGGGGAAAAGAAAGGAAGGAAAAAAAATTAAACCGGGTGGCCCGGTCCGGCCCGGAACTGGACCCGGGACCGCCCACCCCCGCTTCGGGCTCGGGCCTCCTATTTCTGAACCGAGGCCCGGCCGGGCCCAAGCCCGAGGCCCGAACCGGCCCAGTTCAGTCCAGCCCTACCGAGGATTAGTGCTATTAACTATAGTTGCTAGGTAGTTATCTCCCCCTTGATAAGAAATTTATCCGGAATTTTCACATCTGAAACTCCATCTAGTTGTGTTCCAGTATCAACGTCCCCAACCTATAAAATTATTGAACCCAACTTTTCAATGTCACTATTTTCATCAGGAACAGTTGAACGTAATCTCATGTTCTTCGTGACACCTCGAAATGCACAAGCGCTCCAAAGGTAAGAAGAGTTGATGGTTGCCATCACCACATCGGCTCTCCCCCTGGATTAATGACTAACAAAATTGCCAGAAATCTCCTTCGAGAACAACAACCTTCCCTCTAAACGACCAATTTTCGATCATTATGCTCATAATATCTTTCAAAATCATCTCAAAACAACGTATGTCCACCATTGACGCTTCCTCCCATCTAATTAAGGATGTTGATTGGAGGAGCTTTGCCTTGGGACTTCCTTGATTAATATTACAATTGTATATTTCAGAGGTGTTTAGTTGGATAGAAAACATCTGGAATATGTTGTTCTACCTCTAGGCAATAGTGACGATGTTATTCCACTTGATGTAACTGCAAGAACAATGATTCCTTCACTCCTAATAAATGTTGCCACAATATTCCATAGAAACATTTTTCCAGTTCCACCGTATTCATAGACAAAGAATAACCTTATATAAAAGAGGAAGTATGATTCACTACGTGATAACAGTTTTATTGTAAATATATTAAAATTTATATATTTAATTTAAATTTTACAATCTCCATACTAACATACAGTTTGAAAATAAAAAATTACATTTACCACCGATGTTTCTAAGCATAATACTAATGATGTCCTTGTACATACACTTTTACTCATCAGTTAATTGGTCAATAAGATGTGGTAGTTGTCATGCCAAGTCTTCTGTGTCATACTCCATTTCTTCATTTATAAGTGCATTTCATCATAACTTACATACGTTGCATCCTATTTCGGCATACGTTCAAAATTTGCAAGGCCTTTTCCGTTTCTTTGTAATATTCATTCACCATCTGCGAGGCATTTATTCTTGAAGTTCTCTATATTATGCTCTCTGCCTGCATTGACATACAATAGTTATTTAGACACTATATGAGTATTTTATTTTATAGTTAGACTTAATAATAATTTGAATTACTTTATGTGCACGGGTTTAATCTCTCAAAAAGTGTTTCATATAATCTTCGATCATCATCTTCCAACACGATTACCAGACATTTTGAGGTATGTGGACCGCGTATGAAGTAACATAGCGGCAAATAAATACCTCAAGTACCTGGGAGATGCCCAAAAATTAAACCCTTTGATCTCAACTTGTACTCAGAACGACGTAGAAACATGACGATGTGGGCATGTGAGAGACCTCGTTTTTGAAATTCAATAGTGTAAATAAATGTGTAATCAATGAAGTGAATTAGTATGTGATTATATTTATTGAGATAATAGCTCTAAATAGGACTGAACTAATCCCTAAAACGCATAAACACGCTATGTTATTTATCTTCCCAAAATATCAGTAAAGTATATCTTATCTTCCTATTCCACCCTTACCATAACTTAATAGGATAATCATATTTTAATTTGTAATAACAAAAAATTAATAAAAAAATATTTCAACTTATACAAAAAAATTGGAAAAAATATAAACAATTCTTAAATATTTTTAAAAAGTACTATAAATAATAAAATTTTTAAAAAATAAAAATAAAAACTTTAAAATAAAAAATAGATAAAACACATTAAAAATATAAAAATATGGAGGCCTTTAATTTCTTGCATCCCATGCCACTGCCTAGTAATGCTACCTTCAATAGGCTTAAAAATATCACCTTGTATAAAAAAAAACCATTTTTATTTTATAATACCATGGAGATGACATTTTTACTCTTTGAATATGTCAAAATTTTTCAAAAATAGCCATTAAGATGGCATTTCTAACACATGTTGGTGTTTTTTTGGTGGTTTGAGCTGGTGTTGCTGGGAGATTGTTGAGGGGGGTAACATAGGCTTGCACATTTTTTTATATAATCTTTTTACGCTTTAATTTTTTATTTATTTTTTTTAAGTTTTTTTATTTATATGTAATATTTTATTTTATTTTAATTTTTATTTTTATTATTTGTATTTAATTCTTTTTTTTTTTTACATTTTCCTTATAAATAGAGTTATGTTATTACTTTTTTAAAATATTAATGAAATGTGAATTTTATTAGAAGGGCAAAAGTATATTTGAAATATGAATTGTATAAAAAGGGCAAGGGTAAATGCGAACATCATGTTATACCTCCTAATATTTCAGAAATATTTTAGAATCGGTGTGTATTTCGTTGAATAGACTACGTAGGACATCTGGAGGGGCAAATCGACTTTCCCTACTTTGCAATACATGCTGAATTTGGGTTTTTTACTCTTGGCGTGACGCTTAAGTCTTTCCTCGTACCACATCTTAGCCTTGCAAATTTCGCACTCCCATGTAGGATCATTGTCGTCTATATACTGCATTGCATGACGAATTGACAATTGATCGTGTAGCTATTAGTCCTATTATTCAATTAGGGTAACTCACTAAGGATGTTTTTACTTGGACTGTAATTTTATAGTTTGGTCTGATCTGATCTAGTCTGGTCTAATCTGGTCTTGCAATGTCTGAGCTCTTTGTATTTTTATAACTATCCAAGTCTGGTCTGATCTAGTCTGGACGGGTCTGGTCTAGGATTAATTACAATCCAAGTAAAAACACCCTAAAAATAAAATAAAAAAAATGTATTAAAATCTGATCAAGAAAAATAACAACAATAAACACAAATCTATTTTGAGTTTATCTAATACGAGTAGGAAAGTGATAAAATTATTTAAGGCTTAAGACTTAAATCTATTTTGAGTTGCTATTTATGCTTATCTAATACGGATATGCCTATTCACATGCTTGTTTTTAGCCTTTAAATTCTATTTCATGTTTATCTAATACAGAGTTGTAAACGAATCTGCCTTGATTCAATTTTAATTGACAACAATTATGGGTAAAATTAAAAATGATCAATTCCAATAATTGTACTCAATTGCAATTTATGTAGAAATCAATTTCAATTGAAATGACTCTACTTTATTAGTACTGTAACACCCCGGCCCCGCAGGACCCGAGGTAGTTACTCCGTACCAATAGTACTGTCCCCACAAACCACCACGAGCCTTTACCGCGCACTTTGTCCTCACTCATGCGCGCCCTGAGAAACTTCCCAGGGGGTCACCCATCCCAAGACTACTCCCGTGCAAGCACGCTTAACTTTGGAGTTCTTGGGTGATGAGCTCCCTTAAAAGGAGATGCACCTCTGTTGGTATGAGTAGTACTATTAATCCTCTTATATTAATCTCGGGTATTACAAGTACTAAAGTAGATAAATTCTATTTCATGTTTATCTAATACAGAGTTGTAAACGAATCTGCCTTGATTCAATTTTAATTGACAACAATTATGGGTAAAATTAAAAATGATCAATTCCAATAATTGTACTCAATTGCAATTTATGTAGAAATCAATTTCAATTGAAATGACTCTACTTTATTAGTACTAAAGTAGATTGTTGCCAATGGGAGAAGAGAAACCCACAAGATTAGATTTGCCTAACAGTTCGCCGCCTAGGATTTTTTGGGCCGGCTCTAGCCCTCAAAGCTTTCTTGCATTATTCATACTACGTATTTTACCCAATTAATATCAATTACATGAATTTACATTTTTAATAGCCACACAATTCCCTCATTTCTCAATCTTATTCGGCCTGAGATTATATTAAAAAACACTTAATACTATACAAGACTTAAACATATCAGTGTAGAACAAACAATTTTAAAAGATCACATCAACCTAGTATGGACTAAATCGGATCGAACTTCAAAATTTCAATCCTAGACACATGGTAAGCCGGCCAAGATATATCCTACATAAATTTAACTTTTTATCTATAATAAAATATAGTTCTTTCATGCAACACTTTTAAACTATACTATACTATACTATACTATACTATACTATACTATACTATACTATACTATACTATACTATAATATACTATACTATATTATACTATACTATACTATACTGTACTGTACTATACTGTACTGTACTGTACTGTACTGTACTGTACTGTACTGTAATGTGCTATGCTATGCTATGCTATGCTATGCTATGCTATGCTATGCTATGCTATGCTATGCTATACTATGCTATACTATGCTATACTATACTATACTATACTATACTATACTATACTATACTATACTATACTATACTATACTATACTATACTATACTATACTATACTATACTATACTATACTATACTATACTATACTATACTATACTATACTATACTATACTATACTATACTATACTATACTATACTATACTATACTATACAATTTTTATTGAACTTGGAGAGGATTCTATTAAGCTCGGATTTCAATACCAGCCTACCTCAGTGGTATTGTTTGTTTTGTATGAGTTTTTCATATTTTGTTCTGTAGAGTCGTCAAAATGGGCTAAAACCCGCGGGCCAACCCGTTTAAACCAATTTATTGGTGGGTTAGGGTTGTGAATTTCTGACCCATTTAGTTCGCGGGTTAATGTGGGCTGGCCCAACGGGTTGCGGGTTGGCTCGCTGGTCAATATACAAACATATAGTTTTGACTTTTATTATCTTCAATATTATTCTTTTACTACCAAAAATATTATAATTACAATGCTAAATATTACAACAATTGCAAAAAAAATATTATTTCTACAATAAATGTTCAAATAAAATGTTGAAACATATATTTTATGTGAAGTTTGATACAATATTTGGCAATTACTAGTCATGATTTACAAATAATCAATTAAAAGGTTTAAATAGATCTTAACTTTTATACAATGAGTATTTTTGTTGCATACCCTCTTATAGTTTTCAAATTCTCGTATAACTAGTATCTAATATATTTTTTAATTAAACTCAACAAGTATTGAGTTCTTAGTATTTTGATTTCTTATATTTCCTTTATTACTACTTACTAATATAAATATATATTCCATGGTAACTATTTTTAAAAAATCTTTTGTCATTATTTTTTTACATTGGCCCGCGGGCCAACCCGTTTAACCCACGGGCTAGATGGGTCGGGTTAGGGTTGTAGAAATCCTGGCCCGTCACTAAACAGGTTGGCCCGACCCAACCCACATAAAGCATAACACGTCACGGGTCAGGTTGGGTCGGGTCAGGTCGGGTTGACCCGTTTGACAACTCTATTGTTTTGGTTTTCAAGCTTTTCATTCTCTAATTTCAATTATATGTTCATAATAGAAAAAGATGTTCACTAATACTTATTTAACCTTTTTCCTTAATATTACAATACTAAACTACTTTATACCCCCCCCCCCCAAAAAAAATTCCCACTTTCTTTTATGGATATTTCTGGATAGTCTATTTTCCCTGTTTGGTAAACGGATCTATATCAATATATTCTATTACCTTTAAATAATAATAATGATATCACAATGCAAAACAGTGTTAAACAATATCAAACAGTGCCTAAATAGTACACTTTACAGTCAAATTTATCACTCAGTGAAAACATCATTTCAGAAAGTCAAAGGAAAAATCTAATTCCTGAAAATGCTTGTAATTCAAATAGGAAAATCTAAATAGGGATAGTGTATGAATAAAATTTTCATCGCCACTTTTTTTGGGAAAAAAATAAACTTATTTACTTGTGATAAAAGTAGCAAGAGTTAAATCAATGCAATAGCTCGAGGCTACACCGGGATAAGAAATAAAATCGGATGTCCTCCAAGGACCAAACAAGTTCGCTAATCCCGCAACTGTGTGGACTAATCGAACAACATTGCTGAACTTGCTACTAAAAAGGTAATTGAAAGAAAATAAATTGTCCAGACTAAAAACGAACCACATTAAATCAAGAATCTCGGCTTCACCAGGAACCAGAAAAGGGAGAATTGGTTTGAGCAGCAATCAACAAAGGAAACTCAGTTGAATAAAAAATATCTGAATCATCAGTTTGCCTAGCCACCGAAAAAGAGATCTAGTTGTCTGTTTTCTTCTTCCCAGAGTGAGGCAGTAGTTCAGATAGAGGGCGAGTAATTGAAGCCTCAGATAAACAAGGTTGAAAAAGCTTTGCCAAACACGAACAACGAAAATTCACCATATTGATTACACCGATGAGAAAATCATTGTCTCTAAACATTGCGAGGAGAATAACTATCACATGCTCAGCTGAGGCGGACAAAACTCTCGGCCAACGAAGAAGTCAGGCCAAAACACTATAAGTTAGAAATTTAAAAAGAGCGAAAGCATAGAAAAATCTTTGATTTGATCCTTCACTGCGCAGAGGGGGTCACCATTTTCTAAGACTCTTGCTGATTGAGGAAGAAAACGCTAAAAGGTCAATTTTTAGATAAGGTTGGATATGGCTGCCTAGGGTTTCCCCTTAGAGGCGAAGGTGGTCAGGAGCAGGCTCTTGGCTTTGCTAGGGTAAAACAGGTTTTCATGTCTTGAATATTTCGTTGCTCTCTGTGTTTGTTGTTGGTGTTTGGACTTAAGTTTTTCGCTACTCTTTGTGTTTGTTGCCCTTTTGTCGGGCATCTCTTTTGCCGAGGGATTGTGCGCTCCTGGTGAGCATTGTTGTTGGTTTTGGTTTGCTTTGTTTTCGATTTGGTTTATGTTATATCGGTGAAGCTTTGTGTGATAACGTTATGGATAACCTTGTTGTGAATTAGCAAAGTATCCATTGAAAATGAGGAAAGTAGGCGTTTGATTTTGGAAGAAGATTCGATAGGGGTTGACAGTGAGGTTGATGGATGTGTATTTCTCTGCGGTAATGGATAAACCTATTTGCCCAATTTCTTTCCGCGAAACCATGGCTATCGAATATGAGTCTTGGTCTTTTGAACGAAATTTGTTGGCCATAAGGAGGTTTGGGAGAACAGATAGACCTCTTGAGGTGTCTTTGCAGCACGCTGACTTTTAGATACAAGCTCACTATCTCCCTCTCAGTTACATGACATTTAAAGCTGTTTGGGGAGTTGGAAATAGTATAGGGTCTTTTGTTCAGATTGACGAATGACTCTTGGTGGGAAATGGAGATCAATTCTGCGTATAAGATGATGATAATTAAACATAAATAATGCCTTGACTAGAAGATTGAAGGTCAGACATGAATATGACAATTGGGTTTGGATGGATTTTCGGTATGAAAGGTTCCCAAAGTTTTGCTTTTTATGTGGGAATTTGGTACACGTAGACCGCATTTGTCCATCTAATGTTTATACTGAACTTTGGATTGAAGGAAAAAAAGCCACATGGGGCATGGCTATGTGAGAAGAGGCGGGGTGCATCCCGGAAATAAGTGGTTGATCTCTAGCGGAAGCAGTTCCAGCGTTCGGCATGATAGTTCAAATAGCTGGAGCAATTCGTTCGAGGCAATCTCGGTGGAACAGGGCGGCTACATGGTCGAAGGGCTAACCTCAAAGAGAAAGTAAGTGGCTGGTGCTCAAGAAGAAAAACAAAAGAAGGCGCAAAGTGATTGAAGTGGCTGATGTCAAATTAATTCCAACAAGAATGGAAATGAACTTTTGTGATGGAGGGATAGGAGTTTATCGTAGATACTTTGGCGGGGGGTGGACAAACCACGAATTGCTTTCTACTGGCTGGACAAACTGGGTCTTATTTACTTAGTTATTTTTCTTCATCTCAAGATATAAATGTTATTTTCAATCATTCTTCTAGTAGCAAGTGCAACTGTGCTGTTGGTGGAGTTTACTATATTGAGGGGTTAGCAAGTTGGATTGCTAATAAGCGACTTGCCATCTCTGTGTCACCCCAGAGTGACCTCTGGTTTGACAACTTTCGATCTCTTGTTATCTTTTTTAATATCAATTGAGTTATCTTTTGTTAAAAAACAAAATAAAGGAAAGTAATGCCATATTCTTATGTCATTTCCGATTACGGTTAGTTGTTCGGCGATGCAATTGAATGTAAAAAAAAACCAATGACTTTGTCGACTTTTATAAATGTCAAAAAATTGAGATTATCTATCAGCGGTTGTCGGCAAGGGCGTCATCGAGATAATATATTGATGGAATATAATTTTATCAATCTAGGACCTAAAAGATAGACGATATATCAATCTGAGACCTGAAAGAGGAAATGTATCGGTATAGGACCCGAATGATGAAAAGCTATCAATCTACGACCTAACATTTCATAGGTTTTGATTTATTTAATTTTTTATTCATTTCATTGCTATTATTTGGTGATTTTTACTTCACAAAAGTTTATTAGTTGAATAAAACTAAATATTATTTAATTTTTTAAAAATAAAAATAATAATAAAATTTATGAAAACTTAGGCCCTAAAATGATACTACGTATTTTTCAATCATTCGGGTCCTAGATTGATAGTTTTCCATCATTCGGGTCCTATACGGATACATTTCATCTTTCAGGTCTCGAATTGATAACTCGTCTATCTTTCAGGTCCCGAATTGATAAAATTCATATATTGATTGGATCAAAACAAATAATTTTTTAGAATAAGTTTTTACATGAACAATTTGTAGCACTAAAAATCAAATAGTTTTTTAAATTGGAATGGTTCAGAGTCTAGCATGACCTCTACACTGCCCTTGATTGCTAGTAGCCTAGTAGTGATTGTTGTTAGTAGCAACATTAGGAAAGGAGTGCATAAAATTGAAACGTTGTAAAAGAGTTATGGGGAGTGTTTGGTAAATGGCGTTTCAGCCGAAAAATGGCGGTTTGATCATTTTCAGCGTTTTCAATAGGTGAAAAAACTATTTGGTAAATAGCAATTCGGCACTAGCGTTTTTAGACAAAAAAAATGAAATGAAAACGCTATTAATAGGAGAGTTTTGAGTTGGGGTTTTGCAAAATGACGTTTTCTACCAATTTTATGGCCAAACAGCTAAATTATCAAACATCTTCTAACAACCCGCCAAATTTATTCCGCTAGTCAAACCCGTTGACTAAATCTGCTATTGATAACCCGCTGACATAATCCGTTAACCACTGAATGCCAAACACGCTCATGGTCTTTCACCATCATTCACAAGAAATCCAAACATGTTCAAGATTACTACCATTTCAAATATCAAAAGTGATGTTTCAAACATAAGTTCACAACAAATTAAAAAAATTAGTAAAGAAAACAAAAGAGACATTCACTCCAAGTTATCAACTATACTAAATTAGTGAATATAATATCCAATTAAATATTAATATATAGAAGTACTCATAGGCAAACAGTTAGAAGCACCCAAATCGGCTGCATTGACTGATTTTACTAAAATTTATGAATATTTTACTGAAATGGTTGGATTAGCTGATCTTGCTTATTTATGAAAAAGTTACATGTTTAGTGAAAAGTAACTACAAACCTTCTTATTTCTTATTATTGAACAATTAAGTGCGTTGTTTAATGAAAAAATTGACTGATAGGCTTGATAAATAATAAAAAAAGAGTTATCAAATGGGCTCGTAATTATTATATAATGATTCCTTAATGGTTTCATATACACACACATACACACACATTATACGAATTGATACTGAACCGATAATAAAAAAAGAATCGAACCATTAATAAATAACTAATTAATATTGGAACCAAATTTAACCGGATCATAATGATTCGGTCCGATTTGTCATTTCTTGGTTCAAAGTCCCATCCTTAATTAAACCTCAATTCCCGTAGTCATTAGACTCATTATAATGTTGTCTTGAACAATCAATAGTGCTAAAGTCATCGTGGTGGAAACTGGAAATGGTAATGTGGATTGGTGGTCATTTGATTCGGTTTAATCGATTGCATCGAAATTAATTAAATCTAACTCAAATCAAATCATAGGCATCTCGATTTATAATTTCAAATTGCATCGGAGGGTAAAATAATGCATTATCAACTTCAAAGTATGAAAATGCTTTTTTAAAGTACATAGCAAAAAATGGTTGGTGACTCCCTAGGTATTAGGGTCCGAGGGTCGGTGGCTGGAAGTGTTACCTTTATCTTTTTTGTCTCTTGCTAAATGTTACTTTATCAATATAAACCGTCTTTTACCAAAAAAAATTCAAATTGCATCGATAAAAAAAAATCAAATTGCATAAATAGAATTTAACCAAAATCATGAAAAAACGGATATTATTAATCGAACCTTAAAAGTCAATAAAACCTTAATATTTTTATTAAAACTTTCAAACTCAAGTCGAATCGAATAAAACATAGTACTACCTCCGTTCTCTTTTAATTGCAACATTGGACCTTTTGCACTATTCACATATTCTACTTTGACTATATTTTATTAATTAATGTAATATAAATTAAATCTTAAAAAAACATTGTTCAATTCTTCTGATTCTAAATTTTCAAAATATGAATTTTTTTAAATTTTTTACTAATAAGGAATGAAAGATATTAATGGTCAAACTTGTGCGTTGACAAACGTGAAATGTTGACTGTTGCAATTAAAAGGGAACGGAGGAAGTATAATTTTCAATATGATTTATCACACTTCCAAGTTCCAACCCTTCAATCAATTTCAGTGGTACCAAATGGACAATACGACTAAGAGACTGTTTGGTAACACTGCTTTTCGGCTTATCAGCCAACTTTTTCACCAAACATGTAATTTTTTTTTCGTGTGATGAATTGTATAATACGTAGTAATAAGAAAAGGTAAGGTTGGAATTACTTTTCTGGCTGTATTGGCTAAAGTTATTGTAGATGACCATTTTCGCTATTTTTTACATATATTTTTTCTTTATTTTACTAATAAAAAAAATACTCCATCCGTCCCGTTGGAATGTTCCCGCTTTCCTATTTTGGATGTCCCAAAAAGAAGTTCTCATTTCCCTAAATGGAAAGTTATCCTACATCAAAACAGTGTCAAAACAGTGTCAAACAGTGTTCAAACAGTGTCAAAACAGTAAAATTTACTCCCTGGTAAGTGTATTTCCTTAATATATGTGTAGGTCAAACCGGGAACATTCCAACAGGACGGAGGGAGTATATTTTAAAAATAATTTTTTCTTAAATCAGTAGAATCAGCCAATACAGCCACTTCAGTCAAAACTTCATAAATTTCAGCAGAATCTACATCCGATTTTCGTGTTATCAAACAGACTCTAAAATAATAGGTGTGTGAATACTTGGATTAGTACTCGTAGAGATATCGTTTGTTTGATAGTCATTATTGTTTGACGATATTAAGAAAAGTCTAATGATGATTTTCACTATTTTCCTTTATTTGTTAAGTGTCAAGAGCACCTAAAAAGTAAAAACAATGGTAGAAATATACGGAGTAATATAGATAGTTTGTTAATATGAGGGGGGGAAAAGAAATTTTGAATTTTCTCAATATGCGAAAAAACATGTAGAACAACATTAAAGGGAACCAAAGGAATAAATGACACAAATCTTTACTCCACTCATCCCTACCCCTCCTCTAGTCCTCCTCTTCACTAACCCACCCTTCATTTCCCAAGATTTCCTGGATTTTGCTCCTACCAAGAAACTCCAAGAAATGAGTCATAAAATTTGAGTTAACCACTCTCCCATCAATCTCATCATTTCAATCCATCATCATTTTACCCCATCTTTTGCATACCCATCACTGATAATCCCTCTCTCTGCCTTCCTGTTTTTGCAACAAATATGGCAATCTTCTGATTTTTCAATCACCAATATACATCATTGATTCTCTAGAAACCCCCTTCCTTCTATACCTCTTTGATTTGATCTCCTGCCTTTTTTCTTTAATGAAAAAACCCTAGATTTCAAGAAGACCAGAAAGGCAGAAAGTTCAGAGCTTTAATTTCTTGATCCAAGAGATTTGGGAAGGAAATATACATATAAAATCAGACAAGAAATGAATCCCTTCTCTCATGAAGTAGTTGCCTGCTCAAATCCCGACAACCCCAACTACGCCTCTGCCGTTGTGGTGGCGCCGCCGCCGCCGGCGTCGTCGAGCCGGTACGAGAACCAGAAGCGGCGGGACTGGAACACGTTCGGGCAGTACCTCAAGAACCACCGGCCGCCGCTGGCGCTCTCGCGCTGCAGCGGGGCCCACGTGCTGGAGTTCCTCCGGTACCTGGACCAGTTCGGAAAGACCAAGGTCCACACCCAGATATGCCCTTTCTACGGGCACCCGAACCCGCCGGCGCCCTGCCCGTGCCCTCTCCGGCAGGCCTGGGGCAGCCTCGACGCGCTCATCGGCCGGCTCCGGGCGGCGTACGAGGAGAACGGCGGGACGCCGGAGACGAACCCGTTCGGGGCTCGGGCTGTGAGGCTTTATCTCCGAGAAGTTCGGGATTTGCAGTCCAAGGCCAGAGGAATCAGCTATGAGAAGAAGAAGAGGAAACGGCCGCCGCAGATGCCGGCGCCGCCGCCGCTGCCGTCGGGTGAGGCTCCACTGCATATGTGATGTACGTGTGTATTGGTTGTCGTATATATCCAGAGCGATCATGTTCTTCCGGTTTTACCCTCTACTAGTCTTGCTCTAGACTTTCTCTTTACCCCAACAAAAAAACCAAAAAAAAAACAAAGGGGAACTTTGGATCTTCCTTCACTTCTCTAGTATGTATGCTCTATAATGAACTGATCAATCATACTTCTGTGGGTTTTTATAACTTCTTGCTTGATTGGAAGTTCTTAATTTTATATTAATACTAACCATGAAATGGATATTGTATATTGGATTTTTAATTCTCCTTGTTATGATATGGAGACATAAAACTAGGGTTTGGATTTGTGAAATTAATCTCTCCTTCAAACAATTTGGACAATAAAATGTACTCCCTACTTGGTAATAAAGAACATAAGCATGGATGTAAATGGATTTGTTTGAGTCCCGTGACAATTTAAAAAAGATTAACAGTAAAATATATCAAATTTAAACCGATCAAATCAGAAAATTCTGATTCAAATGAAAATATCTTAATCAAACAATTCTTTTATTCAAATGGAAAGATTTTTAAAACATATTGAAAACGACTACCAAAACTTAGAGCGGTCGTAGGAAATTTAAATTGTAGAACGCGAGGTTGGGAGCGGCATCGATTGCCAATAAATTTAGTAAATGGTGCTTGGCGTGGGTAAATGGTGCTTGTGAGAATGACTCTCTTCACGGTGTAAATTGAACATTTATGTTGTTCATGACACTTGGTTTTAGTGTTAATTGGTATGTGATTAGTGTCTAAATGATTCTTTCATGTGAATTTGGGGGTTTTTCCTACGCGGCAGTAGATACGTGTATGCGTTTGTTAGGATGTAAGTTTGAATATCTTGAATGTGTTTTGTGGTTCCATATCCTAACAATGGATATGGAATTGCATTGGAGGAAAGGCGTAAGTTTTGAAGATCTTGAACAGAGAAGACTTTTTACTAACGTTTACCACCACATCGATATTGAATTGGTAGAACTATGGTAGACAAATCTTTGAACAAAATCTTGTTTGGTTAAGGCGTATGAGCTGTACAAAGACCTTTAAAGGTCCATCTTAGTTTTGGATTTAGATCAACAATTTAACCTTTTAGATTTAGGATAGAGGAATTGGCAAAAGGTATTGTGGCAAATTTGGGGTTTTTATTTTTCTCTACACGGCGGTGGATGGGCGTACGCCTTTGTTAGGATGTAAGTTTGAATATCTTGAACGCGTTTTGCATTTCCATAGTTATGTAACGGATATGGATTGCATCGAAGAAAGGACGTAAGTTTTGAACATCTTGATCGGAGAAGACTTTTTACTAATGTTTACCATGACATCGATATTGGTAGAAAGATAGACAAATGGTAGGTGTTTGACCAAGATCTTGTTTTGTTAAAGCAATTATGAATTCTTAAGCGGTGCAAAGACCTTTTGTCATCTTAATGAGGCCAATATTTTGATTCAAATGACCGAGATTTGGATTCAGATGAACAAGATTAACCTTTTAGATTTATAAGAGGAAATGGCAAAAGGTATTGTGGACTTTCATGGGGTTTAAGTTCAAGTGGACCGACATGTCATTGAGGGGGAATGAGGGGCATTCATGCGGGTTCACATCTTAGTCAATGTCAAGTTGGCCCTAAGGAGAAAGACAGTCTCTTGGGGAAGGTGGAAGCTAGTTATCACTACCACACTTGTTATCTCTTCAGGAGTACCATGTATTTGTTGGGGTTTCTCTAATCCCCCCCCCCCCCCCAAATGAACAATAATGGTACCTTTTTCAATTGTTTTCTATTTTGTCAGCGGTTATTTTGTAAAATTGCATCACATAAGTCATTTTTTATAAACTTTTGTGCTAAATTCATGGAATCTTATTGGTTGCTATTGTATTCAAATCACGCAGTAAATGACTTTCAAAAAAATTTGTGTTTACATATATTTATATCATAATTATTTCAATTATTCATGCCCTATATTTTAATGTGTAAACGTATCACGATTTATATAAAGTACCTATCAACAAAGGTATATATGCTGAGAATGCATACTAAAAAAAATTGACAATAATAATTGCATCTTTCGCCGATCTTCTCAGAATAATCTCACTTTTACGCAATTTCATTATAATCATGAGCTCACCTTTGCATCTCGTCTTTTGATCTTTCAGTGATCATTGTAAGTTGATGACCTGCTTAGATAGAAAACTTTATATAAATAATCTCACCTTCCACAAATCCTCTTGAAATGTTTCATGTTTAAGTTTTCTTTTTTCTCCCTTGTTTTTTCTTTCTTTATTTTTTATCTTTAGAAACTCTTTATTTCTTTTTTCGTATTTTTGTTTTTTATTTCTTTCCCATATTTATGTATTCTAATTCCCATTTTATTATGAGAGTTTTTTTTTTTTAATTTCCTTCCTCGGAAAATATTTTTTGTAAATTTCTTCATCTTCTCATATTTTTATTTCATTTCTCTTTTATGTATTTCTCTTCTTTTCTTCATTATTCTCTTTTATAAAACTTCTTTTTATCATTCTACGTTTCTTATACGGAATACTTTCTTTTTATTTTCACTCCCCCCCCCCCCTCCTATTTATTCTTGTTACTTTTTTTGTGTTTTTTCTTTTCTTCTTTTCTTTCTTCTTGTAACCTTAATTCAACCACAAATATTTCTTTTTCCTTTCTACATCATCATATTTTTGTAAGTAAGATCATTGATTAATTCCATCAATTATAGAAAAACTCCTTGTGAAGAAAAATGCGTCAGGATAAAACAAAATATAAAGAAAAATATAAAAAAGTAAGAAAATGGATATATGGGAGGGAAATTAGTTTAAAAGGGGGAAAATAAACATAAATCTAGAACTACATTTCACTAATCTACATTTCAAAAACTAATGAAAAAGAATGAGCTGAGTGGAAAAGGAACAAACAAGAAAAAAGGAGAATGAAACAGAAAAGCAAAAATTAAAATAAAATATATACTTGGATAAAATTACAACGAGTAGTGAGGCATAAAGATCTTTAAAAGAGTATTTACCGAACAGTAATACATAAAAAAGTGAAAAAGAGGAAAAATGGGGAAGGAGAACCAAGAAAACTATTGAAGAGAGATCCTACAAGAAGGCTTTTTATAAGGCAGAAAGGAAATACATAACGCATGTTTGGTAGGCATAAATTCTTACCTTCTCCCGGGTGATAATTTGCAGGTGATACAGACCATAAAGGGGCAGTAAGATCGCATTGGAAAGCTCTATCCGTTTTGCTAGCTTTTAAAGAAAAGCTCAAAGGGCACAATTTAGATTTCTCGTACATTAAGAAATCATGTAACAAATCCGCCGAGTATATTGCGAACAATTTGGTGCATTTTGAGAACAATTCTATCATTTACAACAAATTTTTAGGAATTGTTAAATTTGATGTTATTAGTTATCCGTATGCTTGCTGATTCAGTGGGTTTTGGTCTAGTCCCCCTACCGTGTATTAGTTTCAACTTTCTAATAAACTGGTAAGGTGTTCCTTGGCTGTTACCCACTTTCAACTTTCAAGTGGCTTAACACCGGGTCTCAAAAAAAATATTACCTTCTAGCTTTTGTACTATTTAAAAAGTCTCTAAAATAATTAAAATAACAAGAACATGAAAAAAAAAGAGAAAATTTCCAATGACAAAAAGGAAACAATATAGATGAGACTGTTTTGAGAATATATGTAAAATGTTGAGAATATATATGGAAACCTTACATAAATAATCCAACATTTTATGGATATTCTCAAAACAATCTCATTTATGAATTATACTACTTCCGTCCCATTCACATTGAGACATAAGCATGTGGTGCAGTTATTTTAAAAAATTGAATTTATGTAGTTGACATTGAATTGATAATGTAAGAATAAAGTAAAAATAATTAAAATCACACAATCTTTATCAAATTTGGTCTATGACAATTTTAATATGACGTATCGAAAATGAAATATGCAACAATCTTAACTGGACATATCTGATGATGATAAAGATTAGTGTAGAACATGTGGTACAAACTACAAAAGCGTATTAAGACATGTTCACTTGCACTTGTACATTGGTTCATATCACATTGAAAGAGAGCATATTACAAAATTATGGACAAAACAACGGTTGGTTATCTTACAAAAAGGTTAGCATGGAAGCATTACTCCAAATTTATGGCCTAGATTTGGTAAAATCTTGAATTCCCATAATTATTGCTGATTAATGCCCCCTTTGACCCATACACGATGTATGTAGCGCAGAAGAGGGAGACAAAAACTCGCATTGATTTGCAGTGAGTAGACTGTAGAGATCAGAGGGTTTGTACACAACACGGCCCTAGAACGCGCGCATTTACATATAGGCAGGCCAATAATAACGAGAGTATGAAAAAGATAGTGTAGTCCGACAAAGCTAGACTAGATGCATTAATTTATAAAAAAGGGTAACCCCTTCACCCACCCTGGCCTATCGCTAGCCTAACTATAATATTGGGCTGGATGAGAATGAGTGGTGATTTAGATGAGCTTCAACTGTTCAAGTGGGTGAAGTGGTCTATAGGAATTCTCTTGTTCAACACTTGATTAACCCCGGCCTAGCTCAAATGGTAGAAAGAGGTTGCTACATGGATAAGGTTCATGTCTAACCCCAAATAAAAAGTTGAGATAGAACATTGGTGTCTTTTAATTCTATTGTAATCATAATTCAATTTAGATTATCTCATATAATTGTTTGATCGGTTCTGGGGAGGCATCAGAGATGAGAATATGAGATGTCATCCTTTTTTTGTTCAGCACTCAATAATCTAGCAAAATGTGTTTGTACACGTTTTTGTACACTTCATTTATTGGAAAATTTCTAAAATTGAAGTAAAAACGTTTGGGATTCCGAAATATGGCTCTTATCTTCTTATTCCGTAAATAAGAGAAACAACTATTAAGCTTGGAAAATATTGTCATATTTAAAGTTCTGTTATGTCAAAAGATGACATTAATTACTCATGTTTATGAAATTAAAATATGACAGTCCTAATTTTTAATTCAAAATTCATTCTTCCTCCTAGCTACTTAGGACAATTTATTATCTCTATTTTTCTGTGTGTACGAGCAATTTATCATTAAACTAGTTGATCACTTGTTCATATATCCATTTCCCGAAAAATATTGAATATTTTAAAATGAAAGTCAGCAGGATATGACATGTATGATGTATAGTGTGCTTTAGTTCACATACGGAGTATTTTATTTAGAATAGATATTCTATGATGTGTGCTTACAATTTGTTCCGCATTTTATCTCAAAGTTTTTTCTTCTAGCCGGCCTTCAAACATTAGCAATTGAAAAATGAATTTCATCGACTAAAATGGGGTTATACTTCTCATGTCATGTAAATTAGTTCTCACATCACTTACAATCAAATGCAAACCTTAGATGAACAGATTCTATGATAAGTTAATCATCTACGATAGACGACTTTTATCCCCACCTTCAAATGCGTGGAGCTAGCCTACTTATAAAATACTTACAACTTTATGGGGGTCAAAACATAGTTACCACAATAGCTAAAACATATTGACCCTGTTTGGTAAGACCTAAATTGGCCGTATCGGTTCATAATGCTGAAATTTATGAAGTTCTGGCTGAAATGGCTAGATTGGCTGATTCTGCTAATTTTTGAAGAAAAAGAAATTAATTTTTTTATTAATACAAAAAAGAAAAGATTATGTGAAAAACAACTAAAATAATCATCTACAATAACTTCAGCCAATATAACTAGAAAAGTAATTCCAACCTTACTTTTTCTTATTATTAAAAAATTTAGTGCGTGAAGACAAAAGTAGTTACGCGTTTGGTAAAAAAGTTGGCTAATAAGCTTGATAAACCGAAAAACAGAGTAAACAAATGGGTTCATTATCTCCGTCCTTTAAAACTTTGTTATTTCGTAAAGTATAGAAATTATATACGTAGTATTTCTGAAAGTACTTTTAATAAAGAACGTTTTCATATCTTAAGAGGTTATATTAAAATAATTTCCAAGAAAAATATAGAGTTGATCAAAATTTCAAAAAAATGACAAAGTTTTTAAGAGAAGAATGGATGAAATAAACACTTAGGGTATGTTTGGTTCAAGGTAATCACCTATGCAGGCCGGAATCTCATGCCCGGAATCTGAAATATCTGTGTTTGGTTCGTAGGTTTATTTTTATGGGGGGAATGTCACATTCCAAAAAAGAAGAGAAAGTAATAGGATGCCCCTCCATCTCAAACCCACTCAACTCTTAGGTTATCTTACATTCCTTGGTGGGAGTGAATTTTATTCCAAAAATACTCATTCTCATTTAACCAAATGGTTTAAATAGCATACAAAGTATTTATTTTTTATTTTTCTTAACCTATCCGCATTGGAATTTTTTAAAACAAACCCATCCGTATTGGATTAAGAAATACAAAATGTATACTTTTGAATTTGATTTATTAAAAATTAATGAATAAATTACATATTTATGACTAAAATAAAGATTGTTTACAAAAATGTGAGTAGTGACTACAGTAGTAATTTAATCATAATAACTTATATTGAACTTTTAAACTTAAATGATCATGATAACTTAATATAAGAGGAGGTGGTGTTATTATTAAGAAAAAAGGAGTTAATGTGGTTGATAGTGAATAATAAATTTAGAATAAAGTAAGAATGATTTAGAAGCTAAGGATCAAACATTAATTTTTTTCACTAGTGGTTGATAGTGAATTACCTTTAGTAGGAGTAAAATATAACATGCAACTTTTCCTTAAATAGGAGTCAATATCTAATATTTCCTAAGTAGGATCAACCATTAATTTTCTACCCCTAATCTAATTAATTAATTGCCCCCTAAGTCCATGAATAATCAGGTCATTCTATTGGTGACATGTGGTCAATTGATTTTTTTATCGATGAAAAACGTAGGCTCCTATCGATGAAGACATTCTTTCTCGGGACCCTGACGATTGTAATAAGGGTATTACGAGAAAATATTTTTAAGGGCATTGAAGTAATTCACCAAGTTAGTTGTATAATATATGATTTAACCAAACAAGTTAATTTCACATTCCTTTAGTCTCAACCAAACACAAATGGGTACAAATTGAATACATTCCCATCAATCTAACATACCCAGCAATCTGACTTTCCATGGTAATCTGACATTCCTTAAACAACATACCCTTACGGTTGTCTTAGCTAGATTGAGTTCGAATTGTATTAAGTTACTTTAATACCATACATGCTTGGAATTTTTTTAGAGGTAATCTGACCACTTTTGGCTGCACGCCTGTCTTAATATTTTTCTATGGGTTTTATATTATTGTATTAACGTTTTTGGATCATTGACCTCAGGAGTACGTACTCAGGTTGTAAAGAACAAATGGTGTAATTGACTTTATTGGCTGCCGATTATTACTCCGTATATGATTAATAAAATGAGTAATCATCGTGCTTTTGTGAGTGCACATAACTAGGCAACTAGCCGACAGCAATCATATAGTCAGCCAACGTTTTTTAATCACTTTATAATTGCCATTACATTATATTACTAGAGGTTAATTACGTTTATATAAATTCACGAGTGTTTAGAGATGATTGATATAATCTGTTGTGACCACGTTCTTAAAGGGAATAAAAACATTAAAACTAACATACATTTAATTTGTTTGTTTCGAATACAATGTATCAAATGTTCAGAAGTTGTTCTAAAGACGAGTGAAATTAGTAATACTAGTATGACTTTATTGATGAAGTACTATATTTTTCATTTTTTCTTAAATAAGAGAATCTGATGTTTTGAAAATACCATCAATTATGACATTAATACTATCATATCAATATCTCAATGTAACAATATGATTTCAGCACAAACTAATTTAAGAAATAATTACGATTAAAATAAAAATTATTTACAAAAAATGTAACTAGTAACTATAATGAAAGCATAGTAGCTTATGTTCAATTTTAAACTTAAGTTACTAGACACTACATAGTAATAAGTATTAATCATATTTTTGTAAATAAGTTTTATTTTAGTAATATTTTTGGAAACTCCATCTAATTTAATCGTACTTAGTGAAAAATACAGTACTTATATTTCATAAAATCACATTATTTTTACTCATATTTCCATAATTCTACTTTTATATTTACCCTGATCAAGAGCGGGTCAATATTGAGATGTTGGTAAATTGAATCTCACGACAACATTTTAATTTAATGTTAACATTGTCGATCGTACTATAATATGAGCCCGTTTGATAACACTAAAATTGGCTGAATTGGCTGATTTTGCTGAAATTTATGAAGTTTTGGCTGAAGTGGCTGCATTGGCTGATTCTGCTGATTCGTGAAAAAAAATTAAATATTTGTTATTAATAAATTAAATAAAAAGTTATATGAAAAATAGCTAAAATGATCCTATACAGTAACTTCATTCAATACAACCAGAAAAATAACACCAACCTTACTTTTTCTGCTTATTACAAAATTCAGCGCGCGAAATCAAAAGCTATGTGTTTGGTAAAAAAGCTGACTGATAAACCTGATAAGCCGAAAGAAAGGATTACCAAACGGGCTCTATGACTTGATATAATTGCTTCAAGTTCAATATAATTAAGGTGGCTACTATGGTACCTCACAAATAAATGATGATACGGTACTTACGATACATTTTATTCGTTCAACTTGTTATCTTATCATTTATTAATATTTTAATGATCCAATTACAATATTCAAATAGACCTATATATAATAAGGCACATACAAGAATAAATTCCACTTTTGGTCTTACGAGTTTTTAGGTCAATTCCACATTTAGTCCACACATTTCACTTTGTCCACGTTTGGTACATGACTATTGTGTTTTTGCTCATATATGGTCCTTCCGGCATTGTTTCTGTGCTTAAAATCGCCGGAAAAGGACCACAAACGGTTAAAAAACATTAGTCAATTACCAAAAGTGGATAAAGTGAAAGGCATGGACTAAAGTAGGAATTGGCACAGAACTCGTAGGATCAAAAGTGGAATTAATTCTACATATGGAGTACAATATCCAAAAAGTACCGTAGAATTTGCATATGATTAACCATGAGACAAACTTAATTCAAAAGAATTAATTTCAATTTTGATCCTATGAGTTATATGTCAATTCCAAATTTAATCCATCTTCACGTTATCCACTTTTGGTACTTGACTAATGTTATTTAACCATTTGTAGTCCTTTTCTAGCAATTTTAACAACCAAAAACATTGTCGGAAGGACCATATATGGGCGAAAACACAATAGTCATCATGTACCAAAAGTAATTAAAGTGAAAGATATGGACTAAATGTAAAATTGACTTAAAACTAGTAGGATCAAAAGTGGAATTTATTCTAATTCAAAACTAAAAGGAATGAAAACAAAGTGGTCATACGAGGAGAATTGCTCATTTCGTGTCACTAAATACAGAGGCGGATCCAAGAGTCAAGATTGAACTGAGCAAAAGAGTAATTATACTCTTCCTAAATATTAGCAGGAGAGTTAAATATGAAAAGGGGAAAAATATCAAATAAGCCCCTCTATTTTTGAAAAAAATCAATTAAGCCCTCTAACTCAACTATCAACCAATCAAACCCCTCTACTATAAAAAGAAACATGCAATTCAGCTGTTTTGGCGGTAAAGAGTTGGTGATTCCGGTAATGCTGACATGTCACCCATTTATCTTTATTTTTTATGCAAAATATCAGCGGCACTCCAGACGCTTGTGTTCGTCCTCCATGATTGGCAAAACAATGAATAAAAAATGCCCATCTGGGGCCGTCGGCCATGACCACAACATGAATCAAGCTCCATCACTTCCGTGGGAAATACCGATGACGCGAAAGAGGAGGCCTCCAACATGTGAGTTTCAGTGTTCTCATACTATTCCATGGCCGTCGTTCGTACCCGAACCTTCATACCTCCATTAATGGATTCACCATCTCACCAATTGATCGTCCCCCTACTTTGAAATTACCCCTTCCTTCTTCATTCATCTTCTAGTAGTGCAAGGTGCCTCATACATCCTGATCTGGAGTGCAAGGATCATTCTCGAATATTTTTAATGAATGATTTGTGTACACATGTAGCTAGAAAGCATGTACAAAAATGTATACAAATGACATCTCCAAACAAATGTTTCATTTTTTGAGCAGTCAAATTTTGAACAATCATTGTATACGGAATTACTTATAGTTAAAAATGATATGTAGTACATAAGTACTCACTATTACAAATACTTTCGTAGAAGTAGTAATTACTTTTAACTACATACATCCAAATATTTGTTGTAAAAAAAACTACACCCAAATATTCAACGAATAATTATGGAGTATATTTAATTTTTAAACTTAAACTAATTTTACCTTATCTCATTTAGAATCACTTACATACTCATCAATTTTAATTTCTTATAATGTTATACTACATCCCTTCTCAAATAGATGCAATTATTTGAGAAAAGTTATTGTATGGGGTATATGTTTAACTCTTATTTTTGAAATTTTCTCAAAATTTATCTACAATTACATCTTCTCACATATGTATTATAGATTTTGGTGATTTACCTACCTTACCTGGTTAAAAAAAGTTATAACTTAATGTTTAAATCTAGTCACACAATGTTAACAATGTGATATGCTATTAGGGAAAATTTATCAGGTGTTCACCCCCATCTTTCCAAGCTGCCTCCTATATGAAATCGAAGGCCCATAGTTAGGGAAAGTTAATATTACTATTTCATGCTCCCAAGCAGATCTGATAGGATTGGTAGGGAGGAATTTGAGAAATTTTAGAAGATGAATGAAGAAGGAAGAGGGGGACGATCGATTGAAATAAAAAATGCAGAAAGGGTCAACTTTGACCGGGAGAAAAAAAAAATTGAAGCCCACGATCCACGTGTATGACGTATATAAGCTAAAGAGATACCGATTACCTGAAACCGGGAGGTTACCTATTAAAAAGCCTATTTGACAATTTTATATGAGTATAGGGGTTTGATTGAGTGATAGTTGAGTTGGAGGATTTAGAGCCCGTTTGGTAACATTAAAATTGGCTGATTCTGCTAAAATTTATGAAGTTCTGTCTGAAGTGGCTGTATTGGCTGATTCTGTTGATTCATGAAAAAATTATATTTAAAATATTTGTTATTAATAAATAAAATAAAATAAAAAATTATATGAAAAATAGCTAAAATGATCATCTACAGTATCTTCAGCCAATACACAGGGCCGGCTTTTGGGGGAGTTAGCCTAGACAAATGTCTAGGGCCTCCAAATAATATGGGGCCTCCAATTTTTAAAAAATCAATAGTATATACATTTATTTAATTAGTATTAGAATTCTACAAATAGGATGGGTTGCACAGCACTACGAAAACACGAGAGTGAGGAGCATGCATTTTTAATACGGAAGTATTTTACATTTTCTAAGCTAAGAAGTATTTTACGCATTAATTACATTATGAGCCCGTTTGGTAGCATCAAAATCGGCTGTTTTGGCTGATTCTGCTGAAATTTATGATATTCTGGCTGGAGTGGTTGTTTTGGCTGATTCTGCTGATTTAAGAAAAAAATATTTTAAAAATATATTTTATTAATAAATTAAAGAAAAAATTATATGTAAAAATAGCTGGCTGAAAAGTCACTTCAACCTTACTTTTTCGGCTTATTACACAATTCAGCGCGCGAAAGTAAAAGTTACGTGTTTGGTGAAAAAGCTGGCTGATAAGCTTGATAAGCCGAAAACAGAGTTCTCCATTTGGAATGTTTCTTTACCGTTTTTAGATTTGTTTTCAGTATTTTGGTTTTTAAAGTTCATAGTATATTACAACTTATAAAATTGTTGATTTATTCATTTAAGTTTTAAGATATAAAAAATACTAGTATTATTTTTATTCCTTTAGGTGTTTGCTTGTTACGTTTCACAAATCACAATTGTTTTGTTTGTTCATTTTGAATTTGAGCCTTTTAATCTCAAAAGGTTTCATATTTTTTTACTTAATTATGCTATAAAAAGTGTAAAACCGTATATTTGGGATTCATGATTGTTCGGTGATTTTGTATAGGAAGTTAAAACTAAGCTGGTTGGAAAATTACTCTGTAATATATTTGTTGATTTCTGATAAAGAAAAACATTAAAACTATGACTTTCTAAGATAGAAAAATAAGTTGATTTAAATAATTACATTTCTATATAATTATAGGTTTGAGCTTAGATTTTCTTTTTCTAACTATTTCTTGAAAGGAATTACAAAATAAAGTTCGTCAGATTATATCTGATCAACCATGGCCAAAGATAGACTAGCTAACTGGGTTGACTATATTATTGATGAAGAAAAAATGTGTATTTTTGGTGCATTTTGGGCTAATTGGCTTCTATTTGTTTCATGTAATACTCTTTATATTATATTAAGGAAACAAGAAAAGGAAAATGCACGCTAATAAATTCCCAAAGTTAAATATTACTCGTATTTGATTGTATGTCTAGGGCCTCAAAGTTGTTCTAGACGGCCCTGCCAATACAGCCAGAAAAGTAACTCCAACCTTACTTTTTCTGCTTATTACACTATTCAACGCGCGAAATCAAAAATTACGTACTTGATGGAAAAGCTGACTGATAAGCTTGATAAGCCGGAAAAAGGGGTCACTAAACGTAACGGGCTCTTAATTGATTTTTTTCTAAAAGTACGGGACTTAATGGATAGTTTTCCCTGTGAAAAATGAAAACAACTAAACATTTGGAAAAAGTAATTTACTTTGTAAATCTTGATTAAACATTTTGCGTGAGATCAACGGTGGGTATGAGTTTCTGTGGTAATATAGAGTTTGGAAGTTCTTTTGGTACAGTGGGGTAAACATCGACCATGAATTCGAGCATTTGATTTGACGTATGATTAAGGGATATATTCTCTCATCAATAATAATTCAATGTATATGACTATACTACACACAAAATTGCGTGTGTATATATTCCGAAGCATATACTAGTAGTTTTATACTCCGTATGACCGTATTTATTTATGGGAAAAAACAAAAAACAAAATGTAAACCGATGGAAAGGTACTGAAATAACAAAAATGCTATGGGTACCTCAAGTATACCCCATTTCATACCCCATATAAAAACTCCCATTTTTACCATCTTTTTTTACCCCCTTTTCTCTCACATCTCTCCTACTCCACCCAATCTCTTCTTTTCTGCCAAAGACACTCCCCCTCCTTCGTGGAGTTCGATTCTGCTACAGTACTCAGGCCAAACTCCACAAACCTTCCTCCTTCATCTTCTTGGATGGATATCATGGGGACTGAGGTGCATTTGGACGAGTTGAGTGGGGAAGAAGTTCAAATGAATGGTTTGACATGGGGAGATGACGTGGGTGGCGGTGGTAATCCTCCAGCTCCGGTGGGTGTTGAAGTGAATGCGACTTCAAGGGAAGAAGATGAAGAAGGTGTGGAAGTTGAATCTTTGGAGAAGGGTATGTTGTTTTTTCCTCATTTTTGGTATTTGGTTGGTCAGACAGACAACTCGCAATTGCAGCGTCTGTCTAGCCTAAACTCACCGTGGTTTCATACTTGTTTTCAACTGAACATGGTTTCGTAGTTGGTAGAGTGGTACATAAAATGTGTGTGCGGCCAGACAACTTAAAATGTTTGTCTCAGTAGAGGAAATGTCTGTATTCGCATGAGGAAAAATGTATATGACTATGTATAAGCATGTATGTATTCTACTGCACGTTTGATTATTTTACTTGAGTAAGTATTTTAACTGTGTGTGGTTTTGTTTGAAAACATGGTTGTATTTTGTAATGTGAAGTAAAATGAGGTTAATTAATTATACATATACATATATATATATATATATAACAATAATATATACTAATATATTATTGTAATTGTGTAAAAGTGATGCAGTGAATATGTATAGTTCTATTATGGTAATTCTGTTTATAAGTGATGCATTTTATTAAGTGTGTGTTTAAGTGAACATGTATACTTTGATTAAATAACAGATGAAGACGAAGAAGAGATTTGTAATAAAGTTCCCTTTGTTGGCATGGAGTTCCCAAGTAAAGATGCAGTGTGTGATTTCTACAAGGAATACGGGAGAAGAGTAGGGTTTCCTGTTAGAATACGAAATTCAAGGAAAGACGCAGAAGGAAGCACAATTGCAATTGCATTAGAGTGCGGGCGTGCGGGAAATAGACAAAGTCGGACACAAAATGTTTTGAAACCTCAACCTTCAATGCAATTTGGTTGCTTGGCAAAAATAAGAGCACGTATAAATTATGAAGGGGCATGGGTCATTTCAATGTGTTGTTTAGATCATAACCATCCCATGAGTCCAACGAAGGCTAGACTATTTCGGTGTTATAGGAGGTTGACACCAAAAGCTATGAAGCAAATTGCAATCAATGATGTCGCGGGTATACGACTTAATAAGAGTTTCCACTCACAAGTCGTAGAAGCGGGTGGATATGATCAACTTCCATTCATTGAAAAGGATTGTCGGAACTATATAGATAAGGTGCGTCAACTTAGGTTGGGGGTTGGTGATGCGGTGGCATTGCAAGATTTTTTTTTAAAAATGCAAGCACAATGCTCCGGGTTCTTCTTTATGCTTGATTTGGATGAAGAGTCACGGTTACGGAATGTATTTTGGGCGGACAATCGATGTCGATATGCTTACAAAGATTTTGGTGATGTCATTACTTTTGACACAACATATCTTACCAATCGTTATGACATGCCTTTCGCGCCATTTGTAGGAGTGAATCACCACGGGCAATCAATCTTGCTTGGTTGTGGCCTCATCTCGAGTGAAGATACAGAAACGTTTGTGTGGCTTTTTAGAGCTTGGCTTGAGTGTATGGACGGTTGTGCCCCTCACGGAATTATTACCGACCAAGATCGTGCTATGCAAAATGCCATCCAAATAGTCTTTCCTAAAACACGACACCGATGGTGTTTATGGCACATAATGAAGAAGCTACCGGAGAAGTTGGGAGGGTATACCCATAAAGATGAAATTATGGCCGGTATACATGATGCAGTATATGACTCTCAATTCCCTGTTGATTTTGAAGTTGGTTGGAATTCTCATTTGGAAAGGTGGTAGACAATTGTGTATTAATATTGAATGACTTGCCAGACAACATTTGCCTGGCCCAGACATTAGTACTCTGGGACGTAAACCTTGTGTATGCCATAGTCACAGACAAAATATGTTTGGAATAGACATTTTGTTTATGGGGCATTGTGGTTGTTTCTGCAACACGTACAGACAAAATTTGTCTGTGTCAGACATAAGTAGTCTGGGAGATAATGCGTGTATGTCAAACTGACAGACAAAATTTGTCTGTGCCAGACATTAGTAGTCTGGGACATATTGGTTGTGTATGTCCAACTGACAGACAAAATTTGTCTGTGCCAGACATTAGTAGTCTGGGAGATAATGCTTGTGTATGTCAAACTGACAGACAAAATTTGTCTGTGCCAGACATTAGTAGTCTGGGACATATTGGTTGTGTATGTCCAACTGACAGACAAAATTTGTCTGTGCCAGACATTAGTAGTCTGGGAGATAATGCTTGTGTATGTCAAACTGACAGACAAAATTTGTCTGTGCCAGACATTAGTAGTCTGGGAGATAATGGTTGTGTATGTCAAACTGACAGACAAAATTTGTCTGTACGTGTCATTAGTAGTCTGGGAGATAATGCTTGTGTATGTCAAACTGACAGACAAAATTTGTCTGTGGCAGACAAATTTGTTGTAACTAATGTCTTGTGTATTCATTATAGGTATTCACTTCAAGATGATGAATGACTTAAGGTCATGTTTGAAGAACCCCAAAGGTGGGTACCTTATTACTTGAAACCTACATTCTGGGCAGGTATGTCCACAACTCAGCGTAGTGAGAGCATTAACGCTTTTTTCGACCTTTTTGTGCACTCTAAAACAAGTCTAAAACAATTCGTGGAGCAATACAGTCGTGCCTTAAAATTTAAGGCTGAAAAAGAGTGTCAAGCGGACGCAGAGTCTTTTTCAAAATTGCTACCGTGTGTTTCGAAATTTGCTATGGAGAAACAAATGCAAGGAATCTACACAATGGTGAAGTTCAAGGAGTTTCGAGATGAAGTGATTGGCAAGCTTTATTGTGACATAATTCAATGCGATGGCGGTAAAATTTATCATGTCAAAGAAGAAGTAAAAATAACAGAGGACTTTTACAAGACTGTTTACTTCATAGTGGAATATGATTCCGGCTTGTGTGCATGCAAATGTAGTTGTCATTTGTTTGAATTTAGAGGCATTGTGTGTAGACATATGTTTATGGTTCTACAGCGCAACGATGTTAAAATATTGCCCGAGGTGTACATCATGCGCAGATGGAGGCAAGATGTAAAGCGCTCTTACACACGAGTGAAAATAAACTATGATGGGTGGATCACAACAGTTGAACAACAACGATATGACAAGTTGTGTAAGACTTTTGAAGATCTTGCAAATGCCATTGCCGATGATGAGGAAAAGTATAAAAGCGTTATGCAATGGATGCAAGACCAATTGCATGAGTGTACCGGGTCAACTACAACTTATTCCGTTTGTGGTGTCATGACACAACTTCCACAATTACATACAAATGGGCATGGGGAGGCAACGGGTCCAATTCAAGACCCGAAGATCACAAAAAGGAAGGGTGCACCAAGGAAAACCCGCATAAAGGGTCCTCTTGAAAAATCAAAGAAGAAACAGAAGGTTTAATGCAATTACATATACATTTTATTACACTGTTTCAGGTTTGGACTTTTAATTTATTAACTATAGGTTTTAATGAATAATTTGACTAATGTTATTTTCCTTTTTTTCAGGCCGATCCAAAACAAAAAAAAAACAAGGAAGAACCCTAGTGGAATGCACACAACTGAAGGCTCAAATGAAATTTATGATTTGACTATATTAACGCCCTGTGTGAATGATAAGGGGTTGGATTTGAACCTACGCTTATTGTGAACTTGTAGTAGGAATTTTCAATTACTTGTCATTGAAACTTATGTATTAATGTGTAACAATTTGGAATGTACAATTACTTGTGCTATTGAACATTATGTTTTTGTGTGATATCAGTATATTTCGGTGAGCGAGACACACAAAATGTATACCTTCTTAGACAATTTCAATCAGGGAGACATATAAATTGCATATGCTGACAGACATATATAAAACTTCACAAAACAACATAATAGGTTTAATTTAACACAATAGGTTTAATTACAACATGTAACATTCGAAGGTTTTACATCCATAATGTTTGCAACAGCAATAACAACCTAAAAAAATAGCTTTCCCACATTAAATAGGCATTCCAGAATTCCTATGATTTGTCCACATTCTTCACTCCCCACAAACGTACAGCATATTGACATCGCTTATTCCACATGTTGGAATACTCACAACCTGGAACCAAGGGCTTTCCCAATAAAAGGTGTTCTGCATATGATGCAACCATGACTCCACATTCTCCTGAGCTGTAGACAGGCAAGTAGAAGATAGACAGACAATTAGGCCATGGAGATAGACAATTTACAAATTGTAATTAAGGTAGAATTAAATACCCTGGCCCCTGTTGGGGAACACCCTCAACTAAGTCAGCAACCCATGGTTGCACTTCCTTCTCTAGAGGGGACATCGTAAATAAGCTATGGAGGTATGGCAGCCGATCACATAATTCCCTTACATGAAAAACACTTCTACCGCTCTTCAACGAATCATATACTCGAACCAACTTCTTTTGCAACACAACTTCTGCCAAGATCCAATGCTTGTTCTGTATGTTTAAAGGAAGTAAGACCTGCCAGAAAAAAACATACCACAACATAAAAACCTATAAAGGTGTGCACAGAAACATATTGGTTTTCTTAAAACTAAATATTACCCTTTCAAATGATCGCCAATCTTGTTTGGTCAAACATTTGTCTGCAGCCCAATTTTTCACCTCGCCAATTTCCTTCGTCATGATAGTATGCTACAAAAGGTTTATATATGTATTGGTGTCCGGTTTTTCAAGATAAACTACATAATATTTGTATGTAGCACAATTTATATTACAATTTGAACCTGTAATATTTTATACGTACCACAAGATATGGGCTCAAAATGGTACAATTGGCTGCAACCTTGTCTCTATTTAGCAAGAAGGTGATGGCATCAAGATGCTAAAAAAAATGTCATGTACATCACAACGCACAATATATCAACATAAGAAGGTGAGAGCATGAACTTACGTAGGTGGCCAACCAAATATTACATGTGAGCAAGTCTTGGAAAAATCCTCTGTTCACTTCGAATTCATCAGGGATCATTAGAACAACACTCAAAGGAGGATGCTGGTCATCATCCTCAATCCAATCCTTAAGTTCATTCCATTCCTCAAGGGATTCATTGATGAAGATTGGGTTGATGGTGTGACTCGGTTCAGCAATGGTTTTCAACCGCTTTCCTTTTGGCGCTGTATAAGGGCTGACCCTGTACTTGGATGGGAATTTTAGTCGTTTACCAAGTATTTCCATCGACATTTGTTCTGGTGCTGGAGTTTTAATGGGAGCACTTTGCAAATCTGCCACAACCTCATCCTAATAAGAATCATCAATTGGTCCTGATGATGCCAACTCAGAATCAACCACCTAAATGAAATTCATGATAAGCAAGACAGTGTCAAAATGTTTGTAGCCAGACATTTTAATACATAAGACAGACATATTGACTTACTTCAAGAAGAGCGGGTGATATGATCTGCTTAGAAGTTGTACCAATATCTAACTCCCTGACTGTATTTGAATCGTCCATTGGTCCAGATGGTTCAGTCAAAACATCAGTCACCTACATTAAAAATCTGTCATTAGCAAGACAGTGTGAAAATGTCTGTAGACAGACATGTTTATGTATATGTAACACCCCCAATTTCCCACCCGAAACATTGATTTAATTGAAATAAAACTTTTATTTATTGAAAATTTGAAGAGTATAGCGGAAGTCTTAATAAGGGAAACGGGTGTCACCGCCACATCCGGTCATCTCTCAACCGGATGCACAGGCAACTAAAGTATAACAACTTTAACTCAATAAAAATAAAGTGTTTGTAAAGTAAATATTCATTTCATGACTAGTATGACTAAGGCAACTTCTAATTCGCTCTCAGGCCACGCAAGCAATCATCAATCAACAAGAACATCCTCACCTGCACGAATAAAGTGCAGAAACAAAACAAGGAAAAGAAAACAAAAGTTAGCTTTAGAGCTAAGTAAGTACTACCCAACCCCGTAAAATAATCATGTTTGACTAAAATAGATTTTTATATATAATATATAAAAATACTCACGCCATCGAAATTCTTTTCACTTGATTTTTCTTAAAGCCACTTCTTTACTAAAATTCTCAACTTTTCTTTAAAATTTCATAATAACTCTTCTCTTTGATTTCCTCAAAAATCACTTCTTCTCTAACTTCCTAGTAATTTAGAAGGGCGGTGCTCAACCTTTCGGAGAGCCCGGTGGACCGTGGTTATGGACGGCCACCCCGAACAAATGCCGGTACCACAACTGCTCTATTGGAAACGAAACGACTACCTTAAGTGTGCACACCCCCTAAAAGGGATTCCAAGCCCTCCGAGTAGTAAGTCGTAACGAGTAGTCGGGACTCAGTCTACCAACTACCCCTGAAAAATATCTTGAATGATTAGGGACTACTACTACCATAACTTCTTCTTAAAAAGGATCATCGATCCAAATATCACTTTAAACTCAAACTATACTTCTTCGTAGTAGCAGACCTAATCACCCTCCACATTTATCCGGACGTGGAAAACCGACACCGCGGATTTCTCCCGTGGCGCTCACTTCTTATGAAATCATTCTTTTATCTTGAATTAACATACATCAAAAAATATTCCTCAACTTCTCAAATTGCCTCAAAAATATTTAAATAAAATATGTAATTCCCAGAAGCACTTAGTTTCACTTCTCAAATATCACAACTCAAATAATCTCAAAATCACATGCATAAAAATCATAATTCACACTTAAAATCACGTATCACATAATACATATATAATACGAGGAAACAATTTTGGATTGGCAGAGAAACTTACCTCTAGTCCGGATGCTCCTAATTCCCTTCTTCAACTTCGTTCTCTAACTATTCACCTTTTTAATTAAGATATATAATTAGTCACTTATTCTTTAATAATTATTTACCCGATTTTCACCCTTTTATTTTATTCTTCGAATTCATTAATTTACTTATGTTATTATTCGAGTTAATCAATTTTTATTACTTAAATTACCTAATTAATTCAGCCGTTAATTATAATATTTGAATTCTAAAAAAAAAAAAAAAAAATACGAATATAATTAACTACAATATCAGATTTTTAGTTTAATAATCATCATTTAATTTTCTTACTTATAAAACGTCCAATCAACTATGTTTTATTAAAACATATTCGTGTTTCGAATAATTAAACTATTCCAATTTCACTATTAATATCAATCCACATTTTTAATAACTCAACAAACTAATCAAATAACGAAACTACATTAATTTTTATAAATCAACATTAATAAATCCGAATTAACTAATTGTTTATAACATATTCTGATTTTATTAATTATTCAAACACTTAGTATTTCTAAGTCCGTAATTATGTAAATTTTACATTACTCTCCTCAATTAGTCCAATAATTAGTGAAAATAATATTTATCCAACTTTAATTAATCTACTCGTGTTACTAAGTCCAAATAATTACTACTTTGATATGATTTTCGTTTATTAGGCTTTTGTAAACCATCAATTTCTTTTTATTATATAACATCATGTAGTTATGTTAATTAACAATTAGCAAGTTTAGTCAAGTGATTACTATTAATTAATCAAGCCAATTTCCTCATTAATATTAAGAATTCCTTATTTAATTACTTAACTAGTTTTATATGGCCCAATTAAATTATATAGACTTCAAAATCGACTTTATAAATTAATAACCGTCCATAATTATATTTTGGGTCTATATTTGACCTAGGTTGTCCAGATATTTATTTTATAATTATTTTCCTTAATTTTTCGTTTATTTTCGTATATCCAATAACCGGTCCATTTACATTTAAATATACTAATATTAATTTTTATTAATTATAAATGGTCCATAATGTCTTAGTTAGTCATATATTTATCCAGGTTCACTCCCATATTTATTTCATAATTATTTTCGCCATTTAGTTAATTATTCCTTAAATGTGTACAAATTGGCCCAATTACAATTAAATCAATTAAAAATAGCTAAAAATATTATTTTTCAATTCTGGTTGGTCCGAATATGTATAATCATACTAGGTATTTAATTTATATTTTTCCAGATTTTATTTATTTCATTTACTATTTTATTTCTAATTTTTATTGCAACTGGGCCGAACTGGCCCAAAAAAAAGCCCAGCAACTGGCGGCCCAAAAGACAGACCCCAGGTTGGTCGTCTTCTTCAACGCAAAACGCAGGTCGCCGGAAAAAAAAACAGGGGAGAACGGGAAAAAACGCAGGTCGGGCTTACCTCGACGAAACGGCCAACGGCGGTAGCGGTGCACTCCTCCAGGGACGGCGCAGGTCGGTGAAGGGTTGGCGGCGGTGATGGCGGCTTCTGCTTCTCTGTTTTTCGTCGGGAAAGTTTCCCCGGCGAAACTCCGGCGAGCAATATCTCCCTCGTTTCTCGACCGTTTCCAACGATTCTTTCACCGTTGGATTCCTCTCGCTAAGGGGAAGGTTTGTGAGTGGTTTTGGCTTCGAATAAGGGGTTGTAGCGATGGTTCAAAAAAAACGCTGTATATGTTTATATATGTATATCTCCGGTTTTACAACACCAAATGTAGCTATTTATAGGCCAAAATTCGCCCCTCTACATGATCTAAACGTTTCTGGCTTTTAATTCACATCAAGAACACCTCTTAAATTTTCTGGCCGTTGAGTTGCGGCCGTTTTTCTTCATCGCACGTTAAAAAATTTTTCTTTTTTTTTTTTTCCTTTTTGTCAAATAAATTTATTCTTATCCGTTAAATTATATCTGGTTTACACATCTTTATCAGCTAAATAAATTATATAAGATTTATTCTTGTCAGCTAAATTGTACCCGGTATGTATGTCTTTATCAGCTAAATAGATAATTTATTCTTGTCAGCTAAATTGTATCTGATTTATAGACCGTTTATAAAATCTCACTTTTTGTAACATTTTATCTCACTGATAAAATTATTTTATTTTTATTTAAAATTTTGGAGTGTCACATTCTATCCCCCTTAAAAGATGTTTCGTCCCGAAACATTAGCTAAGCCAATTAACCGAATTCTTAAGTATTACATTCTACCCCCCTTAAAGAGGGTTACGTCCCCGTAACCGAAATATTACCTTAGTCAAAAAGTTCAGGGTAGCGTTTGCGCATATCGTCTTCAGTCTCCCAAGTGGCGTTTTCGGCCAAGTGGTTAGACCCCCTGGGAAGTTTCTCAGGGCGCGCACGAGTGAGGACAAAGTGCGCGGTAAAGGCTCGTGGTGGTTTGTGAGGACAGTACTATTGGTCTGGAGTAACTACCTCGGGTCCGATGGGGCCGGGGTGTTACAAATGGTATCAGAGCAACCCTGCGACAGTGTGCTGATCCGTTGGATATCGGGCAGACACCTAGCAGGGGAAAAGTTTCTGGGATATGATTGAGATTGGTTTAAGGGCGCAACGAGGACGTTGCGATCCTAAGTGGGGGTGATTGTAACACTGAGATTTAATATAAATGTATTAATAGTACTACTCATACCAACAAGATGCATCTCCTTTTAAGGGAGCTCATCCCCAAGAACTCCAAAGTTAAGCGTGCTTGCACGGGAGTAGTCTTGGGATGGGTGACCCCCTGGGAAGTTTCTCAGGGCGCGCACGAGTGAGGACAAAGTGCGCGGTAAAGGCTTGTGGTGGTTTGTGAAGACAGTACTATTGGTCCGAAGTAACTATCTCGGGTCCTGCGGGGCCGGGGTGTTACAGTATAAGACAGACATATTGACTTACTTCAAGAATAACGGGTGATATGATCTGCTTAGAAGGTGTAGTAACATAACAGTCGGTGGCATGGTTTGCATCAGCCATTTCTCCAGATGGTTCACTCACAACATCAGCTAGCTACATTAAATCAACAAAGTGCATGAGTGCTCAAATGTTTTAAAATAGAGAATTCAATTTTGTATGACATACATATTAACTTACTTCAATAAGGATGGGTGAGATGATATGATTGGAAGTTGTAGTAACATCAGTCACAGCTGGTTCACCTACTGCTGCAGCAACCTACATGAAATCCACCACGAAAATAAATTCAGTTTTAAAAGGTCTGTAGACAGACATCTTATATTGGATGGACAGACAGATTGACTTACTTCTTGAACGAGTGTTGGCTCGTTTTCAACGTCTTGTTCAACTTGGTCTTTATCTTCAACCTCATCATCATCAACTTCCATTTCCATTACCTTATTCTTAGAACCAATCTGCACAAGCATTGTATTAACACACCACTCCCAATGAAAGAATCAGACAGAATTTTATGGCATCAAATATTATTTACCTCAGTCGCCTTCTCTGGCACGGCACCCTGTGCACTGAATCTCTCTTCCATCAACTTCAACCTGCTTTCCAGAGCAGTCACATGCTCCCGGAGTGCTTGCATCTCATCCATGACTTTGGCTTTGAAACCCTTGTCCCGAACTTCTTCATCCTCGTTCTCGTTCTCAGATTCATCTTCCTCCTATACAGGAATCTTAAAGACTAAAATACGATGTTATTTGAATGCAAAAATCAACAAAATAAGATATAATACATCATCATTGTCCTTGAAAACCAATTCATTCAACTTGCGTGCATGAAAGAATCCATCGGCCTTCCAGTTCAGCATAGGAATTTCTTCATTACCAATACGTTCAGCACATTGTTCTCCTAGGTTAGGCACGTTTTCATACGCCCAAACCTAAAAAAATTTATAAAATTAATATGTCTGTCTGCCAAAAGTTTACAGATAGAAATGTCTGTCTCAACATAGAAATGTCTGTCTCAACATTAAACTACAAAGAATGAGAAAAATACCTGTAGAATAAAAGGACATCCATATAGAGTGAACTTAGCAGTTGTGGCCTTGCTTTGCCTGAACCTGGTGGGCTGCTCTTTCATGATACTTTTGAAGTGGTCAATCATGGTGTTATAGGACTCCCTACCCCATGGATACATCTTAAACTTCTCGAACTCGTCCGCCCACTTCAAATACACCAAATTTATCTTGGTTTTGTTATCCCGAGCAAGTAAAACCGTCAAAATGTAACACACGGACAGTAGCTTCACAGGATCTCCACTCTTTGTACGCCTAAATGACTTCAACTTGTCCTTCAACATTTTGTACGTAATGTTCGTGGATCCACGAAAGTACTTCTCAATTAGCGACCCATGCACTTCATCATCATCATTGAAGACAGGAATTTCCGCTGATGATTTGAGACCGGATATGCGACAGAAATCAGCATACGTAAACTTCAACAGCCTCCCTTGAATCAAGAACCACAGCTCGTCTGCAGGTTGGTCCTTCACTAGCCTCAGCAGCAGAGAATGGATGATTTGGCCTGAAAATTGTATGTCTGCCACGAATAGTAGGTGGCCCCATGGCAAATTCCTAAATTCTTCCAATTGATTCTTTGTCAGCGCACCTTTAACCAAGCTTACAGCCTCTATGAAATATGAGCAGACAGATAACTGGGCTGGAAAGTGCTTGCGAACTGGAATTTGTACTTCGAATGACCTGTATTATTCACACAAATACAAATCAAACATTTGAGACAACTCAGAAGGAAGGACAAAGATTTTATATCACTTGACAGACAAGTGTCTTCACATGACAGACAACTACACAACAATATAAGCAATTTCATATCACATGCACAACAAGTCTATGTCAAAATGAGGAGCCAGACAATTTTTATTGTTTGCCAGACAACTATGTCTATCCTTAGTAAGAAGGTTATATGGTTGAACATATTAATGTATAAATTTGTGTTGAATATTTTGTAGGAAGGTTATATGGTTGAACAAATTAATGTTTAAATTTGTTACACACTTGGAGTTCATACTTTAAACTAGAAAGCTTATAAACCAACTTTCATATTTCAGAAAGTTGAAAGCAAAGCAAAGAGTATGCTTTGACAGTTTGACATATTACTTAGTTTATAGACCATTCATAACTCAAAAATAACATTCAAAGCTCATAGATTATAAAGCATTCTTAGCTTACAAAATTTACATTTAAAACATCTCATTAAGCAAACTTGCCAGACATCTGAAATGCTGCATTGGTTATATCCCAAATCACAAACTACAACTACATAGAATACTACAATAGTACAATGTAACTAAATAACACTGCCTACTACACAAGGTACTACATATTAAGTAAAACAATTACAAATACTAAACACAATAATTTTCCAGACAACTATGTTCTCCTAACAGACAACTACACAATAATTGTAATGGTTTGCAAGACAACTATGTTCACATGATAAAAAACTACAAATGGCTTGCCAGACAATCCATTTCCATTGACAGACATCTCATACGCCTGGCCAGACCACTATAATGACATCACAAACAACTTTCAAGAATTCAAAATGAAGTGACACACACAACCAAACAACCATGCACAGACAAGTTCAAAGTGGTCAGACAAACACAATGACAAACAACACCAAAATTACACACCAAGATAATATCAATCCAAAAAAATTGAAAAAATTGCATACCTTTCAGCCATATGTGTTAAGCTTGGATGAACTTGGACCTTAAAACCTTCAGGAGGGCAGTTCGTTCAACAGTGAACAGTTCAGGAGGTTTCCAGTTGACTGCGATGAGGTTTCCAGTTCACGGCAGTGGACGGCGGTGGATGGGTCCTCGCGCTTGACGGCGGTCGTGGCGGACGATTAGTTGGGTTGAGGACGGCGGTTGTGGCAGAGGACTTGGGAGTTGACGGTGGGGAGGCTTGAGGTCGGTGACGGTGGGGAGGGGAGGTTTTGGAAACTGTCTGGGGAAGGGAAAAAGTGGGGGGCGGGAGATTTGGTGAGGAGAAGGGAAGAAGGTGGGGGGCCGCACGTGAGGGAATGGAGAGGGGGGGGGGGGTAAATTTTTAGATTGGTTTTTATATGGAGTATAAAATGGGGTATACATGGGGTACCCATAGCATTTTTGCTGAAATAATGCAAACAAAAGTGCAAGTGGGCTGATGAAGGGGGTGTGGACATGTGTTTGGATTCTCCCAATCCTTTTACATGAGGCAAACAAGTCATATTAGGATCAATGTCATGATTTTTTTTTTTATTATTTAAAGAATACTATTATATTTTTGCGGGGGACTCAATATTTTTTTACTTTGTCGTTCTAAAAATAATAAAGCATGTTTGATTAGGAAAATTGTTCTCAATTGATTATTAGTATGATTGGGTAGCGGGGAAAGTTTAGAAACTGTTCTCTTCGCCTGATCTGAATGTTTCTGATCTGATCTGATTTGAATATTTCTATAATTATAATTATAATTACAAATATAATTTAAATAAAATTATTATTATAATCCTAACTATAATAATAATAATAATAATTAAAATTAAATTTAAAACGAAAAAAGTTATACCTATTACACTAATTACAAATATAGATACAATTATAAATTGTAATTATATTTTTAATTATATTTACTTATATAATTATAATTGTAATTATAATTACAATATTTATCTCTGTAATTCTAACTATAGTTATCAATATTATTATAATTACTCCGTAAAATAATTACAATAGTAATAATAATAATATTATTAATAACTATAATAAAAATAATAATTATAATCATAAATTATAATTATAATATAATTATAACTGTTACTCCGTATAATTATAATTAATAATAATTATAATTATATTAAAGGTAATTATAATATTATAATATAATAATAGTAATATAAATACAAGTAATATTATTATAACGATATTATTATATTAATATTATTATTACAATAATATAATAATAATATGATTATTGTTATTATAAGTATTATATTATTATAATATTATATTATAATTATATTTATAATCATATTTATAATTATGATTGTAATTATAATTATAATTATTGTTATAATTATAATTAATTATAATTGATTATAATTATAACTATAAGAATTATAATTATAATTATAATAATAATTACATATAATTATAACATAATATTATAATAGTATTAATCATATTATTATTATAATATTGTAATAATAATAATAATATAATAATAATAATAATAATAATAATAATAATAATAATAATAATAATAATAATAATAATAATAATAATAATAATACTAAAAATAATAGTAATAATAATAATAATAGTAATAGTAATAATAATAGTAATAGTAATAGTAATAGTAATACTAATAATAATAATACTAATAATAATACTAATAATAAAACTAATAAAACTAATAATAATAATAATAATAATAATAATAATAATAATAATTATAATAATTATAATAATAATAATAATAATAACAATAATAATCATAATAATAATCATAATAATAACAATAATAAAAATAATAATAAAAATAAAAATAATAATAATAATAATAATAATAATAATAATAATAATAATAATAATAATAATAATAATAATAATAATAATAATAATAATAATAATAATAATAATAATAATAATAATAATAATAATAATAATAATAATAATAATAATAATAATAATAATAATAATAATAATAATAAAAACAATAATAACAACAATAAAAATAACAACAATAACAACAATAACAAGAACAACAACAACAACAACAATAATAAGAATTATTATTATTATTATTATTATTATTATTATTATTATTATTATTATTATTATTATTATTATTATTATTATTATTATTATTATTATTATTATTATTATTATTATTATTATTATTATTATTATTATTATTATTATTATTATTATTATTATTATTATTATTATTATTATTATTATTATTATTATTATTATTATTATTATTATTATTATTATTATTATTATTATTATTATTATTATTGCTGTTGTTATTGTATTTATTATAATTACTATTATTATTGATATTATTATTATTAGTATTATTATTATGATTCTTATTATTATTATTGTTATTATTATTGTTATTATTATTATTAATTTTATTATTATTATTATTATTATTATTATTACTATGATTACTATGATTATTATTATTATTATGATATTTATTATTATCGTGATTATTATTATTCTTACTACTATTATGGTTGTTGTTGTTATTGTAATTAGTTTTGTTTTCGTTATTATCATATTATACGGAGTAATTACAATTAAAATTATAGAAATAAATATTATTATTATTAAAATTATAATTATAGAAATAAATTTAACTATAAATATAATTCCTTTTATAATTATAGCTATATTTATAACTAGTGTAATACGTATAATAATAATTATACCTATTATAACGTAAACTGTATGGCACTTAAAAATATTGCATGCAAAATTTAGAAAATGAACCATTTTACTTGTAAAATATATTGCATTGTTCGACTAGATGTGTAATTTATTTTTAGATCGCATTAAAATGGTTGCAACATGGTATAAAAAGCATGTAAAACATTTTAATTACCACTCCACGCCCTAATGTAAAATACTTTACATACTTCGAGCCATTGAATGAATTGATTATTCTAGTTTAATTAATACCATTGTGAAACAATGAAGACGTCCAACGCGTTGAATGAAGTTAGAGCCTGTTTGGTAGCACGAAAATCGACTGGTTTGGCTAATTCTGCTGAAATTTATGAAGTTCTGGCTGAACTGGCTGCATTGGTTGATTATGCTGATTTAGGAAAAAATATTTTTAAAATTTATTTAATGAATAAAGTAAAGAAAATATTATATGTAAAAATAGCTAAAATGGTCCTCTACAGTAACTTCAGCCGATACAGCCAGAAAAGTAACTCTAACCTTACTTTTTCTTAATTATTATTACACAATTCAGCGCGCGAAATCAAAAGTTACGTGTTTGGTGAAAAAATTGATTGATAAGCCTGATAAGCCGAAAAACAGTGTTGTCAAACGACCTCTTAAACAAACATGGACTCCACCCAAAAATGTTGAGACTTTGACCCTGCCTTCTAAAAAACAAGGACCCAACTTTTTTAGGTTCATCGGTTATTTATTCCATCCATTCCAAATATACTCCCTCCGTTTCTATTTATTTCACATAGTTTGACAAGTCAACATTTAAGGATTTTTTTTACTAAGGGGTAAATTTTACTGTTTGAACATTGTTTGACACTATTTAGACACTGTTTGGACACTGTTTGGACACTGTTTGAACATTGTTTGACACTATTTTGTTTACCAAATAAGAAGTGTGTGACATCCATTTTGACACTTTAAAAAAGGAAAGTATGTCAAAGAAATAGAAACTGAGGGAGTATATGACGCCCCATCCACAACTCACAATGGGCATTAAGTAATCGGGTATTTGGAAGTAATTATATTTCTCATTATTTAAAAGTAGAAGAGAATCAGAATCAGTTTATAGAAGCCGACCTCATTCAATTTCTCTATAAAAAACGGCTTATATGAGCAATCTAGAGCACCATAAGTAGGGGTGAGAAAAACCGAACCGAAACCCAGAAATCGACCCTGGACCGACTGACCCGAATTATAATCCCGGTTTGGGTCTTTTCTTTTTAACCGGCCCGAATTAAAAAAAAAACCGGACCGAACCCGAAATTCCGGGCTCATTAGCGGGCCTTAAAATCCATAACCCGACCCGGACTGATAAAAACCCGAAACAATTAGCTTTAATATAAAATTAATATAATATATGAATATAACTTTATAAATATTTCCTAATATATGATTATAATCACGGTGCATAAAAAATTATTTAGCAACTTTTAGTGACTACAAATATGTTCAATTTGTTTAGCGTAATGACCATGAAAATATATTTATAGCAACTATAGTCACATTTTATCTATAAATTTTATTTCGTAATATTTTTAAGAAACATATATTATTTATTTACATGCATCTTAAATAAAATATTAAGATAATTATCTTCTTTGGATTCGAATTGTTGGTGATTTTGGAGACTAATATTTGTTTTATTATTTGCGATTTGTATTTTTGATTAATTTTGTTCGAAAATAGGTGTTAAAATATAAAAGAACAATGAGATATTTCAAGTTCGGGCTTTAACCAACCCATCCCGAACCCGGGCTACAAAAAACCCGACTCGGACCGATTATAATGGGCTTTGTTCCGGTCCCTAATTTTCATAACCCGAGACCTTCCGGGTAATTTCCGGGTTTAGCAAAAACCCGACCCGGACTGGACCGATCCCACCCCTAACCATAAGTACTTATGCCACATCGCTCAAACACTCCAATATCTACTTCTTCTCACTCAAGAAACAAAAACAATTTTAAAAAATAGATCCAAATATCCCGTAAATAACTCAATTCTTTGTGCACAAAGAATAAAAATAAGTTATTTGCACACAAAGAATAAAAGTATCGTAATCAATTAAGTGTAAGAATTGAACATAAGTTACTATAACTAAATTACTACTATAGGAATATAGTCAATACACTAAAGAGACCACATTTTTAAAAATATCATTAATTTTAGTGAGTTATGTGTAAATATTTTTTAAAGCTAATATTATTTCAATTAAAATTACGAAGTATATAATAACCACGACCAAATTCTCAAACTTCAACTTATATAATTAAGGGCGTGTTTGGATCTACTTCTTAAAACTGTTTCTACTCTTTCAAAAAACATAAGCAGATATTGGAGCGTTTGACCGGGTGAAAATGCAGAAGTACTTCTGGGTGTTAAAAAGTGATTCTGAGAAAATGATTCTCTTATATTTTTTTTTAAAAAGAGACAGAAAGAGAATTAATTCCAAAACAACCCCTAATATACGGAGTGTTAAAAAGTGTATACAGTAATTGTCTTGTTCCGTACCAAAAGAAGGTGTCACATTTTAGAACATGTCCTGTGTGTTGTATTGAATTAGGATGTTTTTACTTGGACAGTAATTTGCCCCAGACCAGACCAGACCAGACCAGACAAGTCCAGACCAGACCAGACCAGTTCAGACCAGACCAGACCAGACCAGACCAGACCAGACCAGACCAGACTTGGATAGTTATAAAAATACAAAGAAACCAGACCTTACCAGACCAGACCAGACCAGACCAGATCAGACCAGACCAGACCAGACCAGCAAATTACAGTCCAAGTAAAAACATCCTTAGTGGCCTATATTGATTATAGGGTTTGAGAGAAGTACAAGTTTTTTGTATTACTCCCTCCGTCCCTAATCTTTCTCCCATTTCGGCTAGGCACATTATTTAAGAAAGTGAGTTTTGTATGGTGGAGAGTTGTGCAGAGGAGAGAGAAATGTGTAAGAATGTGTAAGAATGGTTGTGAACCACAAATTCTTTGCTAAAAAGAGAAAGAGAAGATAATTTTGGGACGGACGAAAATGGAAAGTTTGAAGATAATTCAGGGGCGGAGGGAGTAACACTCAAAATACTACGGTATTAATAAAAAATCTTATATATTTACATATTTATATAATTTTAAATTTACTAAATCACATCTAGACCACTCTTACTACATTTTTACACTTAGGTCCCGTTTGGTGATTGTTGAGGTTAAGAAGCTGTTCTCTTCACCTGATCTGAATGTTTCTGATCTGAATTTTTTAAGTTCTGATCTGATCTGAATGTTTCTGATCTGATCTGTTCTGAATCTTTCTGATCTAGTCTGATCTGATCTGAATGTTCCTGATCTGGTCTGAATGTTCCTGATCTGGTCTGAATGTTCCTGATCTTATCTGAATGTTCGTGATCTGATCTGAATGTTCCTGATCTGATCTGAATGTTTCTGATCTGATCTGAATCCTTCTGATCTGATCTGAATCCTTCTAATCTGGTCTGATTAAAATAATTCTAAAATTATAATTATAATTTTAATTTTTATTATAATAATTAGAAATGTAATCACACATATATAATTTAAATATAATTATAATTATAATCATAATTATAAAAAAATTATAATTATAATTATAATAATTATAATAGGTATAATTATTATTATACGTATTACACTAGTTATAAATATAGCTATAATTAGAGGAAGCGGTCCAGCTCAGTTGGTCGCCGACTTACTCTCCCTTATGGGAGGTCTTGGGTTCGAAACTCAATGGGGTGAGTTTCAACCTAGTTTACTTCAGCCCCCCCCCTCCCCCCAGCCCCCCCCAGACGTCTCCTAGAGTAAACAAAAAAAAGCTATAATTATAATTGTAATTATATTTTTAGTTATAATTATTTCTATAATTATAATTTTAATTATAATTATAATATTTATTTCTATAATTTTAATTGTAATTACTCCGTGTAATATAATAATAACAAAAAAATACTAATAAAAATAACAACAACAACCATAATAGTAATAAGAATAATAATAATCATGATAATAATAAATATATTAATAATAATAATCATAGTAATCATAGTAATAATGATGATGATGATGATGATAATAATAATAATAATAATAGTAATAATAGTAATTATAATAATAATAATAATAATATCATTAATAATAGTAATTATTATTATAATTACAATAACAAAAAGAATAATAATAATAATAAATTAATAATAATAATAATAATATATTATAGTAATAATTATAAATATTATTAATATTATTATAATTATTATTATTATAATAAAAGGGATAAATCATGTCTGAACTTTTCTGATCTGATCTGAATGTTTCTGATCTGATCTGAATAAAATAAGAATAGGCAATAAGTAATAAGATTAAGACGAACAGAACAACTTCTAAGTCCCGTAGATTCGAAAGCTCAACACACGTTTTGGATATTTAGAATGTAGGTTTGGGTCTAAAAGGTGTATACAATATAAAACAGTGAACTAAGACTGAACTCAGAAGCTAACTTGTATTACGTATGTTGAGGTTTATTCCTTCAACCCTTGGCCCAACACGTAAGCCCAAGGATTTCGAGTGGATTGATTAAGTGTGGGCGATTAACTAATTCAACAACAAGTAAGATGGGTCAAGAGAATAAAGAAGCAGTAAAGGACCGGATATTATTAATGATGAATAACGCCCCGATACAATACTTTTGCTAAGGCCGAAGGCCGTTGGTCTTACACTGCAGTAGAAGAGCTGCGAGTAATAAGGTAATATAAGCTAGAGTGCTAAGGATAGTAAGTCGCCAACCCTTTACAATGAAATAAATGCTGCCATTTATCCCGCCAATGGGCAGTTAGCTATGCTGACGTGGAAGGCTGTGAGTGGCTGGTGTCTCAACCACCAAATCTTCAGCATTAAATGCGCTTCCCGTCAGGATCTGGGTTTCCCGCCTAATTGTGGAGACAGGCGTCTAGTTGGGCTGGGGCCCTGCTCCTGGTGATACTGCAAAAGGCTGTGGGTCGTTCGTATTTTGGCCCTTGGGAGAATTCGTCATATAGTTTGGGTTATCATGTGGCTGCGGGCCTTGGGTGGCGACGTTCGTCGTCACGACGTTGTTTGCGGGCTTGATCCACCGTTATCTTGTCTGGACGTTCGTCGGGGTGGGCTGCCTTTTTGGTCTGGACGATCGTCCACACGAGGGAGTAAATGGCTGATCCCCTATTTGGGCCATTAACCCAACAACGTAATTCTGCAATTACACTGAAACTACCCGAACGGTGAGTCGGTATGAGATTAGTACAATAACAAGAGAGATGATTCTATTGCTAAGCTCTGAGTATCAAAATGCTAACCTTTACAATGTATTCAACGCAGGTATTTATACTAGAGAGGGGGTAGGTGAGGTGATGACGTGGCCTGTTTGTCCCGATTTCTAACAATCATACAATCATAGAACAGTGAAAGAAGAAGCTGATAGATTCTCATTCATAATATAAATGTCGAGAACTTTGGTATACCGTATGAAATGGCCGCTGCTCTCCCTCTTGAGAGAGAGAGAGAGAGAGAGCAGCCTGAAAACTATTCTATTCTATTCTGCCTCTTTTCTCTATGCCTTGGCTAGGTTTTCCTCATAAGTTAGCCTCCTTTTATAGGAGATGATGTCTAACTTATGGCTTACAAGAGAGGCTAATGGGCTAATATTCAATTGTGGCCCATATTACACATTTAACTAACAACTACACAAATACAAAGACATCTAACTAGATTGGACACCAGAAAAAGTCCTAACAATCTCCCCCTTGGTGTTCAATCTTGTTTGATCAGCATTGCAGCGCGGATGTCTTTGTCTTTGTGTTCAGTTGCTCCTCAATGCAGCTCAGCTTCCTTTGTCTTTGCATTCGGCTTCTTGAAAAGGCTTTTTTTGAAGAAATCCTTGCAATCTCCCCTTTTATGTCTTCATGGCAATTTGTTCTTTGATGCCAGGGAGTTGAAGAATCTTCAGGATGTAGTTTGTGATCCTTACCTTTCAGAAGATGCTCTTGATCAGCATTAATGAATTCCAATGGCGCCTCTGGAACGAGTGTTCAGGTGATATACAGGCGCGCACAGGATTCATCTTCAGAACTTGAATACTTGACCTTTGTCTCCTCAAAGTTTACGTGGCACAACGGAAAATTAATGTTTTTGAGGAGATCTCGTCGGTGGCACAACAGAAAAATATGGTTGACTTGTGAGCATAGCTGACCATTTGACTTGAAGCTGGCTTGGCCATTTAGGAGTAGAGATAGTGGATAAAGTGTCCAAAAATGATTTGTTGATAGTGAACAACATGTGGACTACTCTCCCCCTCATGACGATCCGATGAAGCGGGGCGTCATGCCTTTATTCTTTTATTCTGGGTAACAAAATTGAAAACAAACAGAAAAGTTAAAGGATAAAGACCGGATACACAGAAGTGTTCCGTTAACACATCATCAATGTAAACACTGATGTGTGGCCTGTATAAAATGATAGAAGCATTAAAGCTCTAACAGGACTTCCAACCAATCATTATGAAGCATCTGAAGTAGATGTCACTCTGGTTGTTAAGGCATGATCATAAAGATCAGCCATGAAAGTGGTAGCCCCCCGGGGGTGAAGACGCTCGTTATCATCACTATAGAGATAAACTCTAAAGCGATGGCCTAAACATGTTGGTGATTTCTATGTTGCAACAGCAGGACTTCCTTCCAATCATCGATCTATCTATAGTAGATGAGCCCTATGGAAGTTCTCGCATGGTCACTTGGACCTGCAACTGACTCAAAAATTGTGTCTGTGTCCTAGAAAATTCAAAAACATTTGGGAGTGAGATAACTAGACACAGCGTGATCAATGAAAGTCCAGTGGCATGGGGCTGAGGCCACTGTAGTCAGTATCACTTGCCTCGGAAGGAGACAGTAATGAGAGATGAGGTTCCCCGTGAAATATGATTAAACACTTGTCTGTTGGGAGACAAATGAGTGGTCTTGGGTAGGGTTATGCATGCACTGTTGGACAAGATGCAGTGACTTCTACCCGGGATCTGAATAAATTAAGTCCTGAACCTATGGGGATTGTCCAGAGTATTGAGTGACTGGGAGTAAATGTTCAATTGATAGCAGGCAGTTGAGGTAGCAGACTTATCATTGATTATTGTTCTCTTGCTCGATTGAGTCTACCGCTTCCTAACGCTCATAGAGTTCACTCACTCATTCATTCACTCGCTTACTCTTGGCTTTGTCCCTTGGGTAGGCTTAGTTGGGTTTACTAAGCCATCAGGACTTCTCTCTCATTTCTCTCTCATTCCTTTGTTTATTCATTTTCTCTCTGTACTCCCCCTCAATTGGAGCACTCGGTATGCTTTTTCATCATTCGGTACCAAGGAGGATAAAATTGAAAACTCCCCCTCAAATGTTTCATCCTTTGAGAGAATCCTTGCTTTGTCGTTGTGTGGCGCCAGGAGAAGAAAACTGTAACTCCCCCTCAGATTGTGCAAGGTTTGATTGCTCACAGCTTGATATACCTGCCATGTGTATGGAGCAATCTGTCCAGGTACCACACATGACGGTTTACCCTGAACTCATCATCTAGAAATTCAGCACAGTGATGATCACACATTGTTGATGAGTTAGGGGAGGCATCAGTAGTTGATTGTTGATTGTTGTGAAATGACCGTTGAAGCGAGGTTGATTGAATTATCTACGAGTTCCGGACCTTACAGTGTAGATTAGACCAACTTTGACATTTGGTTTGAATTTGGTTTGATTTTGGAAGAATCGACCAGATTTGCCTCAATTTTGACCTTGACTTTGACTTGGGTGATTTTTCAGAAAACAGATGATATCTCCCTCAACAAAGGCGAGTGAGGGAGCGTGAGAAAGGGCTCTGGGGTTCCCCCATCATTCATGTAGATCTTTTCATGAGCTTTCCGAAAAGGTATTATACGCGTAAATCGGATCACCGAGTCAAAAGTTATGGCCAAAACAGTGCAGGACATCGAAAAGTTTGAATTTTGAACTTTGAAAAACTTTTCGAAGTTGAGGTTCTCGATGTTGGACCTCGAAAACCTGTTCTCGATGTTTAACCTCGAAAACCTGTTCTTGTTGTTGAATGTCGAATTCATCTTCTCGATAATTGAGTATCGAAAACAACTTCTCGATGTTGAGTATCGAAAACATCTTCTCGATGTTGAATATCGAAAACGTCTTCTCGATGATGAATATCGAAAACTTCTTCTCGATGATTGAATATCGAAAACGTCTTCTCGATGAATGAATATCGGAAACTTCTTCTCGATGTTTGATTATTGAAAACTTTTTCTCGATGTTGAATATCGAAAAATTCCTTTTCGATATTGAATGTCGAGAAACATGTTTTCGAACTCCAAACTGCGAGAAACGTGTTTTCGAACTTCAATCCGCGAGAAACCTGTTTTCGAAGATCAATCCACGAGAAACCTGTTTTCAAAGTTCTATCCGTGAGAAACATGTTTTCGAGCTTCAAACCTGCAAGAAACCTGTTTTCGAGCTTCAAACCTGCGAGAACATGTTTTTCGATAAGACAATATCGAGAAATCAAAAATTCGAAAATTACAGGTTTCAAAAATGAGGATATACTGCTTGATCGGTTCTGAGAGGCGATTCTAACAGTATACCTTTTACAGTGATTGGATCAAAAACAAGATTTCAGAGGTTAAAATGAGAAAACATCGAAAACTTCCAAAACATCGAGAAACACCAAGCTTCGAAAATCTGCAACTCTAAAAACAAAGATTTCTTCACAAATGAAATTGCAGGTTGTTTTCAAACAAATTTCGATCCTAATCTTCCAGAAATCGCTGAAAAACATTGATAACAGATCATCAAACCAAAATATCGAAAACTCAGTTTTTCAAATAGGTGTGGTCTTTCTCAATAAAGGCAGATCCGAAAAACGCAGATGGATTCGATCTATTTCACGCCTCGGCTCTGATACCACATGTTAGTCCCTATTTCTAACAATCATACAATCATAGAACAGTGAAAGAAGAAGCAGATAGATTCTCATTCATAATATAAATGTCGAGAACTTTGGTATACCGTATGACATGGCCGCTGCTCTCCCTCTTGAGAGAGAGAGAGAGAGAGAGAGAGCAGCCTGAAAACTATTCTATTCTATTATGCCTATTTTCTCTATGCCTTGGCTAGGTTTTCCTCATAAGTTAGCCTCCTTTTATAGGAGATGATGTCTAACTTATGGCTTACAAGAGAGGCTAATGGGCTAATATTCAATTGTGGCTCATATTACACATTTAACTAACAACTACACAATTACAAAGACATCTAACTAGATTGGACACCAGAAAAAGTCCTAACATGGCTGAACCCCGTTGGTTGGTATTTCTGCCACTTGCGCACCCATGCCCCCACTTGTTATTGCCATACTCCAAGATTTAATGCTTTCTGCCACTTGTTGGTACCCGTTCGGGAACCCTGTTCGGGGTGTGGGACCCTACTGTAGGAATTTAGTGTTATTACTCCGCTAATTGTCGCAAGTAGGTAAGTTGCACCGAACGCCGGTCAGGTACCCTGATCTGGAGGTCCCAATGTCCTTTTGGGCTCCTTGGTTCCTCTGGGCTTCTCCATGCTTTGGACCGGGGGTATTGGGCTTCGGCCACTTACCTACTTTTTCTGTTTTTTACCTTACTATCAGCCACTTTTTCATCATACATGTAATTGTGATTTTGCGCGCAGAATTGTGTAATAATCAAAATAAGTAAGATTGAAGTTACTTTTCTAGCTAAATTGGTTGACAGTTATTGTAGAGTACCGTTTTAGTTATTTATCATACTCCGTATAAAATATTCTTTATTTTACTCATAAAACACTCCACATATTTCAATTTTTTTTTTCATAATTCGGCAGAATCAATCAATCGAGTCAATTCAGTCAGAACTTCATAAATCCAAACAGAATCGACCAATTCAGTGAAATTTCAGTGTTGTCAAACTGGTTATTAATTACCGGAGTACATTCAAGTATTAATTACCGGAGTACATTCAAGCACCTATTTTATCACTTCTTATCTCTTTTTTACGTACTTTATCACTTTAGACTACTCTTACTATTTCCCCTAAAGCTCTCCCAAAACCTAATACGATAGTACGTAATATTATAAACAAAAGAATGATGTTTGCTTTTTTTTGCGAGGAAAAAAAGAATGATGTTTGCTTATCTCAAAGATTTGCAAAATAGATAAATAAATAAATAAATAAATAAATAAATAAATAAATAAGTATAATGATAAAGATGTGTGCATTGATATGAAGAGGACTGAGCCCAACAGATATTTGTCGTCTACTTATTTCTTAAACAAATTTGTCCTCAACAATTACCTACCGGGATAGAATGGTTTTCATTTCAGAAGTATGCTGGCGAGCTAAACAACGCACTAACGGTGGTCTGGAGTGATGTATGAAGAATAATAATAAAACATGTCTTGAAAATTGGACTCCTAGTTGTGTAAAAGCGGTAACGAATTTGAATGAGATTAAAGTAAAAAGACACCATTTAGAAGAAAATTGGTAACCCTTCTCCTAAATATTTGCCTTCATCCAAAAACATTTGTACAAAAATATGTTTGTACTCCCTCCGGTTCTTAATTAAGTTCCTAGTTTGACTTCACACATATTAAGAAAAAAATTTGACTTTACCGTGGAGTGCACTGTTTGAACACTGTTTGGCACTGTTTAAAGTTTAAACACTGTTTGGCACTCTTTAAACACTGTTGGCACTATTTTGGTGTAAATCATTTGGCAAATAAGGAAATGTTTGAAGTAGGAACTTTAATATGGACCATCTCAAAAAGAAAAGTAGGAAATTAATTACGGGACAGAGGGAGTATATCTTAAAGCCATTCGGACGGGTATCCACCCATACCCGAAACGTAACACAACCGAACGGCAATGGCGGGCGTGTGAAGTGCAATGCCACGCTTTAGTGAATGTGTGTTTTTACTCCTTACATAGTGTGGCTTTGGAGAGAACATCGGGGTCAATAACGTTTCATTTACTTCAGAATGATTTTTTACGAATAATATATGAAAATGTCCACCTCACGAAATACAATGTGTTAGGACTTAGAGCCCGTTTGATAACCTTGTTTTTCTGCTTATCAGCCAACTTTTTCATCAAACACATAATTTTTTATTTCGTAATAATTATATGAAAAATAAAGAAAAAGTTATGAAAAAACGACTAAAATGACCCCCTAGAGTAATCTCAGCCAATACAACTATAAAAGAAACTTCAACTTTATTTTTTTCTTATTATTACACATTTTAAGGTCACTAATATAGCTATAAAAGAACGTGTTTGGTGAAAAAGTTAGTCAATAAACTTGATAAGTGAAAAAATAAGGTCACCAAACGGACTCTTAAAATCTATAAATAACATAATTTCTATAATCATGTACGGAGTAAGTCATTTCCGTTGTAACAAAAAATACTGCGCAGTGATGTATCTTCTCCAACCAGACTCGACATTGACTGGTTAAGCAACTCAGAACTCCAAATTGGTGGATGCAATCCTTCTTTCGAGTGCAAGTGGCCGGGGAAAATGGAAAAGTTGTATTATGGTGCTTGTCATTTTAGAAAAATATGATCAGTTTGATTGACAATATATAGTGAAGCGATGTATGACGTGGAGAATATTTTCATTTTTTTGTGCGCATTGTCATGTCAACTCAATGTACTAATTACCAAACGTAGTCATCCTTTTGATTGCATTTCTATTTTTTTAGCTTATAACTTTGTTAACTTTCATTTTTTCGATATCTTACAATTTTTATTATTTTTTTAAGTAAAAAAATTGTGATTCCAGTTAATTCTCTCTCCTCTGTATAAGTATTGAGAGACGGAGGGAGTACAACTTTTGTTCCAAAACGGTTGAGACCCCACGCCCCCACTCGACATGTCTTATGAGAGGATATAAGTCACGGTGATTCAGTCGATCCAATGGTGGTAGACATTATACTTGTTCGCACCAGAGGTCCAGCCCACCACACAGGAGCTGTAACCACCACACGGCCGCTGCGAGTTTCAAACCTTGGTCATTATTTTAAATTTTTCACACTCAACCGACTGAGGTACCCGTGCAGGTTTCTATTTTCTTTACAATAAGTCCAAAAAAGCTATTTACGCAATCCATATCGTCAATAAATCTATCCCCTGTAATTTATATACCATTTACCCAACCAATTGAGTTTTTCACTGCAACCCAGCATCGCCAATTATTCACTCAACACATATTTTTTCTAATTAAATTCTTTTTGTATTATTATACAAAAAATTATCAATTGTTTTTTGAGAATAATTATAATTTAAAAAGTCAAAAGTCAAACATTCCGAGATAAAAATAAATAAATTTGGAGGTCATTTTTTTTTGTAGTTTCAAACCTACATTTTAAAAAAAATAACCAAAAGATGTAATAATATTGTCCATGACATCTTGATTTTAATATTTGGATTTACTTAAGAAAAAAATTAGCCTAAATATTTCAATTAGATGAAATTAAACTTCATATTTTTTAAAATTTTGTATATGTGATATTGGTGTCATATTAAAGATAATAAAAAGTTTATGAATTTTGATATATTATACACTTCATATAAAAATAGGATCATAAATAAAAAAAATTACCATTTTTTTTTTAAAAATGGGATTATTAGTTTGTATGGACCCTCATTTTGGCTTGGGTTGTAGCTCATTTGAAGTGAAAACTCGATTTGGGGGTTTTCACCCGTGGCATTGCGGATAGCCTAAAGCCAAGTAGATTTATCTCATGTACTCATTAAGGAGTACGTTCAGTTCGTATACCGTGGTACCGGCGCACAATGAGCATCATGCTCCCAGGAGTAAAATTCGGTTGAACAGTACCCGCGGATGAACAGTAACTTTTTTTTGTGTTTCAGTAGCAGGGTGGTGTAACTTCCGTTTACAAAAATGTAGCTCACGTTGATAGGAAATGTAACTTGAGTCAAGTTGATTTGTAAGTTGTCTAAAATGGAATGTAAGGGGGAAAACATTGATTTCAAGGTAAACAATGAAAAATTGATCCTGATTGCCCAATTACTCTTTATAAATAGTGAATATGTTTTGAATTTTTAATATTAGGTCTATAAAAATTGATTTAGTTACAAAAAAAATTGATCATTAGTATGGTGAATTTAATGGTGTAACTCGCGTGCATTAAGATGTAACTCGGATACAATCAAATGTAACTCGCGCGCATTAAAATGTAAATCTAGAAAAGTTGAAATGTAAACTATCTTATATATATGTTATAAACATTCATTTCAATGTAAACAATTAAAAGTTGATCTTAATTGCCCAATTACTTATTGGTGAATAGTGAATATGTTTTTTTTTAATATTAAGTCTATAAAAATGATATAGTTAAAAAAATTATTTTTTGATCATTAGCAGGGGTTTATTTTGTGGTGTAACTTGCGTGTATTGAGATGTAACCCATACATAAACAAATGTAACTTACGTATAAAAAGATGTAACTTCATATAATATCAAATGTAAATAATAAAAACAAGTTTAATTGTTGAAAACATATAATATGTTTTGTTTTTAACATTAAAGACATAAAAATATTTTTAAGAAAAATCATTTTTGCATATGGATGTGCTTATTTGACCAATAAATCAATTTATGTTTTTTTTTATGGATGAATTTTGTTCTGAGTGGATGGATAATCATTTGTTTTGATGGTTTATTTGACCAATGCAATTGTGTCAGACCCATATGCACTACACGATATAGAGAATAGAGATTAAGGCTTTGATGGAGAAACATGGCGTGGTATAGAGACGAAGCAGTGATGGAGAAACGGTGGTGGAGAAAAAAAATGATGAAGGTTCCGTGTTTTTTTTTTATAAAAACGACAGCGTATTTGGACCGGCATACCATGAGCATGGTATGTCGGTTGTATGGTATAATTTGCCGAGTACGTTCATATTATGAATGATTAATATTCTATCACCTAAAGTATTTGAAGAATATGAACTGTTCATCACGGCAGCGTATTTCTTAATAAGTGCGGTGTCATATTTTTTTCTTTCAAGAAAGGAATATAATTCACTTCTATTACAATGTTTGACCAAGTTTAACTTTCTCTCAAATCATAAAGTAATGTAGTTAATATTTATGTCGAGGAGAGAGATTTTATGGACGGAGGAGGGAGTATTGTATTTAACTAATTCACTATTTCTCATATTCTCCTCTGTTATCTCTTTCATTTCTTTCATCTAGGCCACTTTGTACTACATCGATCTTCACCATGTCATTACCATCTTTTCTTATAATCCATGTCTCGAGCTTACATTGTCATAATCATGTAGTCTATTAACTATCGGTCTATCATTCAAAGACCCTAGGCAGATAAATTCAAATCTAATCACAGTCAGCTCGTTGGTACTGGCTTCAAGAACATATCTACCTACATTACCAGTATCTCCCTTCTAAGCATCTGAGCTACTTTGTGAAGGTAGGGAGAATCATGGGGAGCAAGACCTCCCTTATCTCCCCTAGGTGGGAATTGAACCCAAGTCATTACAATAGATCTTCACCATAATTCATATCCACCCGCTTGTGTCATCTTCTATCTTATTCACTTTATTATCATCATTAGTCAAGATTAGAGATGGAGAGTCGCAAAAAAAGAATTAGGGATTTGTGCGTGAGAACAAATTAAATAGAAAAAAATGATAAATTTTTGTAAAGTTAGGTCACACACAAAAATGACATTGCTACGACATTGGTTTGCGTGCCTTTTTTTTTATAGACATGTAAGTGTATATAAAAAATTTATATACATAAAAATTTATATACGATTTTGTAATGTAAATTTTTAAATAGTTCATGTAATTTATATAAAAATATAAAATGTTAAATATATAATAAATTGGAAGTTTAATAAAAATGAAAAAAATATAATAAATGCGTAAAATTAGAAACTAATTAATATAAACTTTTGTGAAGTAGTTATATTTACAACTAATACATAGTATGAAACTAATTAGAAACCTTTTTGAAGAAGTAGTTATATTTACAACTTCAAAAAATACATATTAAAATAAATTAATTAAATTTGTAAACATTGTAAAACATTGTAAATACATATTTACAACATTGTTTTCTTCCCGAAACGTTTAATTTTTTCCCAGCGGCAGAAGTGCTCGGACAGAAGTCTACGGATCAGAACACCTTGTTGGTCTTCTGATGGCAGAACCCCTCATGGGGTATTCTGATGACCGCCCATCAGAGTTGGGGGGTACTCTGATGGCCGCGGATCAGAGTTGGGGTCTTCTGATTGGCCTCCGATAAAGTAACCTTAGAGGACATTATGAGTTGTCATAGACATCGAGATCTATGTCACAGACAAGGGGTAAGAGTGGGCACGGTATGAGATTGTTCAATATTTTGTTGAACTACTCGAACTCATACTGTGACTATTTAAAAAGGCCTGATTCGATTCGGCTTTAAAACTAAAATCGCTCGGTACCGTTCTACTTTTAAACGTTATGATACTACACAACATTAATGTCAAACAATGTCACTTTTTCAATTGTTTAAGAGGAAACTAAAGTTGTCGTATAATGAATCCATAAAGTACTGATAAATCCATTTTTGTACTTATTTTTCTTATCAAATTTAGGCGATTTTGGATTGAAAAATAGAAAAAACAAGGCATGTTTTATATATTTTGGTTCAAGTTTCGTGAAATCAGGTAAAAATCATGTCCATGATATGTTTGACGAAATTTCGGGTCAATTAAGCACAAAATGAGTCAATTTGAGTGACAAATGATATCATACCGGAAGAAGCAAGCATTATATCAAGGTGGTCCAGAAGACAAAATTAAAGAGCACAAAATAAGGAATAAGTCAGGCAAAGAATCTCACAGGCGGCCAGATAGGCGGCCAAAATGGAGGCCTTCGCGGCCGCCTACGGAAAAACCAAAAGTCACGCTTTGACTCGAAACGGGAAGAAGACCGAAGGCTGCCGACACTGGACGGAAGGAGGCCGCCTTCGGTGACCGCCTACGGCACAAGACGACAAAGCCAACGACCGTCGGTGCGAAAAGAGGGCAGGCGGCCAGACGGAAACGGCAGGCGGCCGCCTTCCGTGACTGCCTGCGGCAAAGTGACGCGCGGCACGTTCCGTTGCCGGTGATGTGACGGAAGGCGGCCGGAGCAAGGCGGCAGGCGACCGCCTGGTTGGGCGCCTACGGGATTTTTCGTCCTATAAATAGCCCGATTTTTGCTGAACTCAAACACACCATTCTTAGCCCGAAACCAGTTCAAAAAGGTCTTCTTCTTCCTCCTCAAGGCTCGGATTTCCACCATTGTTGCACATTCAACTTAAATCTTTCATATCTTTCTCATTTTAGCTCCAAATTATGAGTTCTTTATATGTATTTTCATCCTTTAAATGTGTAGAATCTGAATCTGTACTTTGTTTGTTCTATCTGTGCTTCAAAAATTCCCAGAAAATTATTACATTATTTCGCATTTTCTTCTTAATTTTAATTAAAATCGTTATTGATGTTGAATTCATTTCAATTAATTATATAGTTGTTTACTAGCCTCAAGGTAGTTAATAATCTGATTAAAGTTAATTTTCACGAAGTAGGAGTAATTTTTAATTAATTTCGGTGATTATTTGAGATTATTGAATAAATTAGAATAAATACTCAAAACAATGCTTAAAATGAGTTCGGCCCTAATTCAAGTTTAGTTATCTTAAATACCACTACTAGTAGTTAAAATAAAATTTAGTACGAATTTAGAGTATTTTTAGTTGCTTTTTGCATTTTCTAGTTAAAATTGGGAAAATCATCAATTAGTTGCTAAAATTGGATCTTAGGTTTATTAATTCGTGAAAAATTCCAGAAAATTATATTTTAGTTCTTATAAGTTTATTGTTCCAGAATATAAGCTTTGTTTAATTTTTGCTATCATCCATGTTTAATACCTTGTTAATGTTGAATATATTCATTATATTGTTAATTTTAAAAATGATGTTTAGTAGCTAAATTTGTTTTGGGCATGAATTGAGAAAAGGAATATGGATTGACTTGTTGACCGAAAATTAGGGGCTAAAATTAATAAATTGGACTAGTTGTTTAAAATGATGAAATAGTAATTAATAATAGTTAGCCATTTTCATTAATTAAATTCTTGGAAAATTATTTCTAATTTGTCTATGAGCTTATAAATTAATTTAAGCCAACCATATTTGAGCACATTAATAAGGCCTAGAAATAGGATAAATTAATGAAAGGGATTTACATCTTGTCCATGAGAAATAAATTCAATTGCTAAAATAAAGAGTTTAACTAGTTAATGAATTTGACTATTTTCATTAATTAAAATATTGGAAAATTATTTCTACCTTGTCTATGGGGTTAGAATATGTTGGTCCCAGTTTAGTAGACTAACGATCAGCTAGATGAACATCATCGATAGACAGAAGAGAAGAATTTCATATAATGATATAAGATTTATCGAGAACAGTGAAACCTTCTTTCTGTAGTATCGAGAAGTAAATTTGGCAGCGTAAGGCTAATGTGTATTGATCGATATCGGTACCTGTACACAAGGCGCGTATTTATAGGCGCTGTACAGGTTACCGATTTAGGTAAACCTTGGAAGTTGGGCCAAGGCCTTTTTGGGCCTTATTCCCTTTACCTTATTTGCTACATAATAAATACTAATCTAATCTAATACCATAAATGGTATAACTAGTCTACTTTATTTAAACAAGACATTACAGACAAACTTGACCCACAATAAAAGTTCTAACAATCTCCCCCTTTGTGGTCAAGTGCCGTCTTGCTGGGTTTCTTCACTTCTGAGCTTTGTAATAGTTCTTTCTGAGATTAAGTGCGTGCTCATAGTTTCTGAGTGAGTTTCTTCTATCAAGTTGTTTCTGGATAGCTTGTAGAATTTTGTCTATTCTGTGCAGTTCCTTCTGGTCTCCTTCAGTGGCTTCAGTCGATTTCTGTCCAAGTTCTTGTTTCTTTGATCGGAGCTGCTCCTGGATGATCTTCAACGTTCCGTCACAATACTTGTTAATTTCATCCACGAACATTAGACGTTTTTCTTTGTTATGATTCAGATAGATGACTGATACTGGATTGTCAAAGATATGATATGCTTCAAAGGATTCAAGGCCAGGTCTACTTAAGTCCGGTCTAGTGAGATTCACCTTTGAATAGTTGTGCTCTATGGTCATCTGAAGGTCATGAGAGGCGTAGAACCGAACTTGTCTTGTCATGAATCTTTTTATCGCCTCGAAGCCTTCTTTAGCGAGTCTGTCTTTGTGAACTGGAAGCTCCCTGCACCTCATGAACATTTGATAAATGTCATCCATGTGCAGTAGAAAGAAGTCATTCTCTTGACAGGTGAACTCTGAGCCATCAGTACGTTGTAGACGAAAAATCATGAACTTGATTGTCTCTAGGTAATCTTCTGTGATTTCCAAGATTTTCAATATGGGACATCCACTTGTTGCAAGATTGTGATCTAGAATCTGTCGACGTTGCCCTGTGGATCTATGTCCTAGCATATACAGATTTCCTCCTCTGTATTTTCCTTTCAAGTGATTGATTCCTCGCATTTTTAATTCATTGAACTGCTTGATCTTTTCTGGTTGTCTCCAAATCTTCTCTCGAATTTCTTCAAGAAAGGGGGCTTTGATCCTTATGATTTCCCATTTTTCTTTAGCTGTTTCTGGTTCCTTGGGGTTTTCTTTATGATTCTCCCCTTCCTTGAGTTCGTCTTCATCGAGTCCAATCATCATTGCGTGGTATTTATTGAGGAACTCTCTGAGATGCCAGCTTCGACACATTTCGTACTGATCGGCTTCCACTCTAAGGTCATCCCACTCTGTCCATTTGCGGGGCCATTGATCATGAACTAGAAGATCTTCAAGCTCATCTTGTATTGGATTGTCAGAGGGTTCAGAGGGAGCTTGCTGCTGTGTCGAAGGTGACTCATCGTGTGAAACACCGGGATCCTCAGGATTGCCCGTTGACATCAGTTTCGAACTAGGTTCTAGCTGATGGCCTGAGTAAGAAGATGTACTTGTGGTAGCATCATCAGGACTTCCATTCCGTCCTTGGTTAACATCTATAGGAGATGCACCTCGGGATGTTATGTCTAGCTCGACCATGCTAGAGAGAGTGGCTAGGGATTTATGGCTAGCTGAAGTAGTGGGTTGCTCATTGGTAGAGGTAGAGGGTTGGTTTGGCTTTGAGGGTTGGCTAGTAGAAGCAACATGCTCAAGTATCCGCTGGCGCTTGTTCTCCCCCTCATGAGAATCCGAATCATCAGGATCCTCATGTGAACGTTTAGCGCCACGGAGACTGTCACGGCATGTGTTCTGTGTATCTAGAGCATGGAGAAGGGCTTTTTGAAGAGGGGTGAGGTTGCCTTCTTCCACGTCTAGTATACGGTCGTAGATCTCAGCTACAAGATCCTCGAAGGGTATGGTTGTTAGGTTGGGTTTGGTCGTTGTAGGGGAGAATACTAGTTCTGTATCCTGGGTTCCCCTTGATGTGGATGGTTGTTGGTTTTCTATAGTTAAGGGTTTGGAAACAGGTATGGAAATGGTTGGGGGCTGGGTTGTTTGAGGTTTGGGTGGTATATCCTGAACAACTGGGGTACTTCCAGAGTCTTGTGCATTAGCGGTTATTGCTTCATGCACCCATGGCTTAATGGTAGACTCTAGAAAGCTGTTCAGATATACGAGAATGTCTTCGGGGATAATGGCACCAGTTACGGGGGTTGTAACTGTTGTCACAGCATCAGTGAAGATAGCTGATGTGTGGCCTGCGTTCAATGATTGAGCCATTGTTGGCGTAGCAGGGCTTCCGACCATCATAGTTTGCACTCCGGTCGTTGCATTCAGGGTGAGTGCACCTGTATGTGCAGTGAATAGTGTAGGTGTCCTAGAAAAATGTGAAAATGTAGGAATGGTGACACCTAGACTCGATGTGATAGAACGGATGGGGGTAGTGGTCCGGGGCTGTTGACCACTAAGTCTCTCAGCAGATTCGGAAGGAATCAGTGAGGTCGGTGTAAGTTCCCCTTGAGTTATTGAAACTCCAGTCTGTTGGGAGACTGGAGAGTGGATGGGAGATGGCTGTGCATGCGCAGTTGAACCGGATGCTGCGACTTCTACCCGGGAACTGACAAGGTCAGCTCCTGCTCCTAGGGGCGTGGTTCGGTCTATAGTGACGAAGGTGTCACAGTCATCGTACAGTGCCAGCTCCTCCTCCACTGCACTCTTCTTTCTGAGCCTCTTCTTAGGCTGTGATGATGCATGCTTTTCATTGCGTTTCTTGGAGCGCTGCTCACTAATGATGATCCCTTTGAGTGGTCGGGGTGTGAGTGCAGCCTCAATATCTTCTGATGAGGAGTCGGAGTCTATCGGAATGGCCTGTTTACCAGCTCTCTTCCTGTTGCTGATCAGGACTCCCTCCATGTCATCATCATCATCTGCATCATCATCATCATCATCTCTTCGTTCATTCCCTTTGGCCATGCTATCGGAGGCCTCACCACCAGCCTTATTAGAAGGGGCCTGGCTAGATGGTTCATCGGCAGTGTCCTCAGCATTAGGGTGGCCCTCAGCAGTCTGGGTCCTCTCGGAAGAGTTAGCAGACTGATCATCATTAGGCCGGGTTGCCACTGGTTTCTGTGGCGGGGCTCTCTTCTTCTTACCCTCACGTTCACTCGGCTTGGTCCCTTGGGAAGGTCCAGCTGGGTTTTGCTGAACCATAGGGACCGTTCTCTCAAGCTCCTTCTTGTAATCAATGACTGCCTTGTCCCTCGGGTTTGCTAGATCAAGCAGGGAGTCCGGAATAGGCAGTGCTTCAGCTTTGTTACTGTCTCGTTGAAAGTACTTGAGCTTTGGCGCAGTGAAGTGCTTGTCTTCCTTACGCTTAGGGATTGTAGGGGTGGCTTCCATCATATTGTGGATCATCAGCGCCAGCCACCGAGCGTAGGGAATAGTGCTCCCCTTGTTGTTCTCCTTCATCTTCACTTGATCCATCAACTCCGTCCAGAAGAGCTGAGCCATGTCATATTTGACGTTGAAGGCGATCCCGTGGAAGATTTGGAGAATTTGTTTGTTGCATTTGTCATGTCCGGCGTGCTTAGGAGATAGGCACTTGTTCACCAGGCCGAACAGACTCTTCCACGGGTGGGGCAGGTTTGAGATGGTAAAGTTTGAGATCAGGGGTAACGGTCCTTCATACCCTAGCTTCTTCATGTCTGTGATCAGATCTTCATTGGTGGGTAGCGGTGCATAGTTCTGGAGCACCGGGAGATTCAGAGTCTCCCTTATTGTAGAGGGTGTCAGCACCGCTCTTACATCATTCAGCTTGGTCATGATCTTAGACCGATCTTTCTTGCTCTCAGTTCGCATGCAGCCCCAGAATTGCTGCAGGTATATCATTGGTACTGGTTTGGCTTCGTTGAATGCGGTCCAAAGGTAATGTTTCTGCAGGATTGAGAGAATGACTGGGTCCTGACACTTGAAAAGCTTGAGGTCCAGTTGGAAGTTGTTGTCGTACAGTGGGACCCAGTTCTCTTTTGGGTACAGTTCATTGCCAGATTGTGCTGTTCTGTCTGTTCCTGACATGATTGACTGAAAGAAATGGGTCAGCACAATTGTTCGTTTGAAAATTTTATTTTTGTTCTGTTTTTGCAATTTTTTCAGATCAGGTGTGTACAGGTGGGACATCGAAATTATTCTAAGTGTAAACCACGAGAACCAACTTCTCGAGGTTTGAACATCGAGAAGTAGGTTCTCGATGTTTAAATACCGAGACGCTCTTCTCGATACTCAAATATCGAGAACTTAGTTCTCGAGATGAAAGTATCGAAAAGTCCTTCTCGAGACTTAAGCTGCGAGAACCCTTTCTCGATGTTGAATATCGAGAACCTCTTCTTGGTATTTCAAACTTCGAGAAATAGGTTCTCGGTATTAAACATCGAAAAGACCTTTTCGAGGTTTAATATCGAGAACTGAACTTCGAGTTTTGAAATATCGAGAAGTTAATCTCGAGTTCTAATCATCGAGAAATTGGATTCTTCGAGTTTTCACTCAGATAGATGTCGAGAACCGCCTGCAAGAACACACAATACATAATGATAACTAAATTTTAGCTTGAAAGCTTTTCGATGTCGAATTTCCGATTTTGAAAAAGTGGTTCTCGATGTACAAACTCGAGAAATTTCCCAAGTTTGAACTCGAGAATCTTTACATTGTGAGCGTAAACTGGTTTCCTGTTGTTTTTCATGATTAAGAACCATTTTTACTACCTTTTGATTGATTCGAGAAAGGTTCAGAGAAGAATGGGGTCGAGAAGATTGCGAAAACTTTTTGCTCTGGACTTCGAGAACTGAGAATGCGAAAAGATATGATTTTGGGTTCTCGAAGTCCTTTAAATATGCGGGAAGTTGATTTTGGGCCTTGCGAGAAAATTTGATTGGGCCCAGAGGTTTGAGTTGGGCCCAGTTTCCCTTTTGTTTTAAAATGTATGGGGCCCAAAAGCACTTGCACTCTCGTAGATAAACAAAACTCCCCCTCAAATTGTGCATAAAAAATGAAAAAAAAAAAGAAGAAAAAAAAACACACACACACACTCTTTTTTTTTTTTTTTCTGATTTTCTACACACACTTACACACACACTCTTTTTCTGATATTCTTCTTTTCTCCCCCTCAAAGTATTCCTCTCTCTCTTATTTTCTCCCTTTTCTCCCCCTCAACACATGCAACACACACCACACACACACTCATTTTATTCAGACCATGGAGATAACACAATTACATAGGATCGAGATTCAACATGCCTAACTTAGATACTAGGAACTGGAATCTCTTGTCATCCAGTGCCTTAGTAAATATGTCAGCCAGTTGAAGCTCAGTGCTTACAAAGTACAGATCAACATCTCCTTTCTCCACATGGTCCTTGATGAAGTGATAGCGCAAATCGATGTGCTTGGTGCGCGAGTGGTGAACGGGGTTGCTGGTTATGGCGATTGCACTCTGGGAGTCACTGTAGATGGGAATATGGTTGAATAGGAAGCCATAGTCTCTGAGTTGTGTCCTCATCCATAGGATTTGTGAACAGCAACTAGCAGCCGCAACGTATTCTGCCTCGGCTGTAGAAGTTGACACGCAGTTCTGCTTCTTGGAGGACCAACAGACTAGCTTCTCTCCCAGAAATTGAGCACCACCGGATGTACTTTTTCGATCTAACTTGCAACCTGCAAAATCAGCATCTGAGTAACCAACAAGGTCAAAACCCGTGTCCTTGGGATACCAAAGTCCCAAGTTGATTGTTCCTTTCAGGTATCTCAGGATTCTCTTTACTGCATTCAGATGTGATTCCTTTGGATTTGCTTGAAAGCGAGCGCACAGACAAGTTGCAAAGACAATATCCGGTCTACTAGATGTCAGGTACAGCAAGGAACCGATGATAGCCCGATAGTTGGTAGCATCGACGGAAGTCCCAGAAGGGTCAGAGTCGAGCTTTTGTGAGGGAGACATGGGGGTTTTCATGGTTGACTTGCTGTCCATCTTGAATCTCTTGAGCATTTCATGGATGTATTTTGACTGGCTGATGAAAATTCCGTCTCGCATTTGCTTGATCTGTAGCCCTAGAAAGAAGTTCAACTCTCCCATCATACTCATTTCAAACTCAGTGTGCATCAAGTTGCTGAATTCTTCGCAGAAGTTCGGATTGGACGAGGCGAATATGATGTCATCCACATAGATTTGTATCAACATGATGTCACTGTTCTCTCGCTTGATGAAAAGAGTTGGATCTATCTTTCCCTTCGAGTAGCCTGAGTGTACAAGAAAATCAGATAGTGCATCATACCAGGCTCTCGGTGCCTGTTTTAGTCCATACAGAGCTTTCTTCAGCTTGTAGACATAGTGTGGGCGTTCAGGGTCAACAAAGCCTTCTGGTTGTGCCACGTAAACTTCTTCTTTCAGTTCTCCATTCAGAAACGCAGTCTTTACATCCATTTGATAGATGGTGAAACTCTTATGAGCAGCATAGGCAAGGAACAGCCTTATTGCTTCAATTCTGGCCACTGGTGCAAAGGTTTCATCATAGTCAATTCCTTCTTGTTGGTTGTACCCTTTTGCAACCAGTCGGGCTTTGTTCCTTATAATCACACCGTCTTCATCTTTCTTGTTCTTGAAGACCCACTTGGTGCCAATTATTGTTTTCTTTGGGGGTCTTGGCACCAGGGTCCATACATCCAATCTTTCAAACTGATTGATCTCCTCCTGCATTGCTATCACCCAATCTGGATCTGTTAGAGCTTCAGAAACTTTGGTTGGTTCAGATTGGCTGATGAAGCAAGAGAAGAGACATTCATTTGCTGTGGCTGTTCTTGTACAAACTCCACGACTTGGATCTCCAATAATTTGTTCTGCAGGATGTGCTTTCGTCCATTTCCGCTCATGAGTTAGAGGGATTGGAGTTATGATGGGGTGATCCGGGTCCTCAAAAGTAGTAGATGTGGTTTGTTGAGGAGTGGAGTGCACAGGGGTCGATTCAGATTCTGTGTCTGCTTGAGCTGGTATTTCTGAAACTTGTGCTGGTGAAGTTGCTTGTGTTGCTGCCGTGCCATGATCCTCAGTATTTTCGTGATCTGATGTATGAGGTGAGTCAGCTTCTTCCTCACTGAGGTCAGGCATGAAAGGTGGTTGAGCAGCTTCTGTTGGTAATTGTTGGTTGGCAGTGCTTGCATTTTCATAGAAATGTTCAAAGAGAGAGTCGAGAATTGCACTGTCAGCCGTTGTCTGCTTTGTTGCTTCAGCTTCATCAGGTTGCTTCCTTTGAACAGAGAATGTGTTTTCTATCGAGAAATGTTCAGAAGCAAAGTCAGCCATTTCATAGAATGCAACGTTGACACTCTCAATGACTGTTCTGCGATCACGTAGATAGACCCGATACGCCTTTGATTGCGTGGAGTACCCAATGAATACTCCTTCGACGGCTTTCGGATCCATCTTGCTTCTTTCACTTCTGTCATTTAGAACAAAGCACTTGCAGCCAAACACTCTGAAGAATGAGATGTCAGGTGTTCTGTTGAAGAGTATTTCATAGGGGGTCTTGTTGAAGCGCTTGTGAATTGATGTTCTGTTCTGAGTAAAACACGCGGTGTTGATTGCTTCAGCCCACATGAAATGGGGAAGCTTTGACTGAATAAGCATGGTGCGTGCTGCTTCAACAAGAGTTCTATTCTTTCGTTCAACGACCCCGTTTTGTTGTGGTGTCTTTGCTGCAGAGAATTGTTGTGTGATACCCTGAGTTTCATAGAACTCAGCAAGAGACTGGTTCTTGAACTCGGTACCATTATCTGTTCTGATGATCTCCACACTCTTTTGTAGAAAATTTTGGATTGTCCTGATGAAGGTTATGATGGTTGCAGCTGTTTCATCCTTTGTCCTCAGAAATTTGGTCCATGTGTACCGAGAGAAGTCATCCACAATGACCAGTGTATATTTACGTCCATTGATGCTTTGGACTCTCATTGGTCCACACAGATCCATGTGAAGTAGTTGCAGCAGTCGGGAGGAGGATGGAACAGGTTTTAACTTGTGAGAGCTCCTTTTCATCTTGCCTAGTCTGCAGGCATCACAATGAGTGTCAGCGGAAGTCTTCAGAGGAGGCAGCCCTTTCACAAGTTTCTTGGAGGACAAAGTAGTGAGATATTTGAAGTTGAGATGAGACAGGCGTCTGTGCCATAGACTGTTTTGTTCAGAGGAAGCTTTGGACAGCAGGCAGATGGCAGAAGGTAATTGTACGCTCTTCAGATCAATGGTGTACAGGTTGGAAGTTCTTGTGCAAGTCAATAATACCTTTCCAAACCTGTCCAGCACACAGCATTGTCTGGCTATGAACTTCACTTCCATGCCACTATCGCAGAACTGTCCAATACTTAGCAGATTGTGCTTTAGTCCTTTCACATATGACACAGCCTTGATGGTGACACTTGCACAGATGACATCCCCATATCCTAGGATTGGAGAGGCCGCGTTGTTTCCAAATCTCACATTTCCTCCGTAGCATTTGGTGTAGTTGCTCAACAGGTCCTTTATTCCGGTCATGTGGGTTGAGCAGCCAGAATCTAAATGCCACACATGACCGTTCTGCAAAACAGATTAAGGATTTTTAGGTACCCACCGCAGGATGGGTCCTTCCTTATCAATTGAGAAAATCTTTTTGAATTTTTCTTTCAGCTGTGATCCAAGGTCAACAGCCTTTTCAGATGATGTTCTTTGTTTTTCAAGTTCAGCCTTTGGTATCCATTTTTGTTTGATTTTAGGAGCAAAGAAGACAGAGTCATTGTTACCATGTGTAAATGGCTGGTTCGTGAGATAAGGTTTGAAAATTTCTTCTTTAGAGAGACGTTGTAAATGTTTCTTCGAATGAACTCTAAGAGGATATCTTAAATTTGGAAGATTATAGGTACCCTCTACAGTTCTATTCTCAGACTGTTTTCTTTGTTTGCGCTCTCCTTTTTCTTTCTCACGTACAGCATTTACATCATGATCAGAACCAAAAGTATCATTGCAAGGATTTACAAACCCAGAAGTAAACAACTTTTCATTGAGAATGAAAGTATCAGATTTAAATTTAGAATGATTCAGCTTGGGACACAAGACTGAACTGGAACTACATGACTGTGACATAGAACTAGATCTACGCTTATTTGAATAGAAAACAGCATTTGAACACGACTTTTTATTCTCAGAAAACATCTTCTTCTTTCCTTCAGCTATCTCAACTCTCTTTAACTGCCACTCTCTTCTCCTCTCCACTCTCCGACTTACTTCATTTCCTGTTTTCAAAGGAGAGTTGGAGTGAGTTGTGATACCTTGAAAATTTGAAATAAAAATAAATAAATAAATCAGATAAGTTATATCTGATAAATCAAATGAAAGTAAGATCAAAATATTTTTTTTATTATACTTGGTGTATAAAAATATACGCACACTACATGCAATAGAATTAAACACTTATGTAGCATCGGAAAAATAAAATAAAAAATAAAATAAAAATAAAATGGAAATAAATCAGATAAAATATAGGTGACAGAATGAATAAATAAATAAATAAATAAATAAATAAATAAATAAATAAAAATAGTAAGCATATTATAAATTACTAATAATAGCATCAAATTAATAAATGAAAATATCATATCATAAAACAATGACACATGCTAAGATCACCTACCAAATAATGTATATACATTATGTACATATATTTAAATATATATATTTATATGTAGAACTCAAAATACATTTAAGTAATTAAAAATAATAATAATAAAATAAAATAAAATGAAACATCAATATAAATGGGAATCAAATCAGGGATCAATACACATGCCATGTTCATCAACTACCAACCTATCATTATGTATAGACATTATTATTTTTATTATTATTATTATTATTATTATTCATACAATTATCAAATAAATAAAATAAACCATAAGGACCATCTAGACCTATAAATACACCCTCTTAGCCATCCTAAACACTGCAAATCGGAGAGATAGAAACTATATATACATATACATATATATACATAATCTCGCCGGAAAATTCATGCCTATAATATTTTACGTATCAAACTTCGTAAAAACGATAGAGGAGGGTCGTGAGAGGTCTAGGAATACTTCCCAATAAATTCCAGACCGATTCATAGTCACCGGAGCATCCTAGAGGTCGCCGGAGTTGCAAGCCGTGGAAACGGGTCTTCAGAAAAGACACGATTTTGCCGTAGATAGGGGTGGCGGAGCGTCTCCTCGACGTGAGGATCATTTTGCAACTTGAATCGTCGAAATCCGTTACCTGTAAGTAAAGTTATCGCTCGCCGGAGTTTACGGGATTCCGGTCGCCGGAATCGCGACCTGGAGAAGAGCTGGGAAGGAGACAACCCAGTCTTCTTGGGCCGGGTCGCGGATTTGGGCCGGTTCGGCCCGTTTTCAATAAAAAATTAAAAATAAAATAGTAAATGAAATAAATAAAATATGGAAAAATATAAATTAAATACCTGGTATAAAAATACATATTCGGACCAAGAATAATTGAAAAATAATATTTGTAGCTATTTTTAATTGATTTAATTGTAATTGGGCCAAGTTGTACACATTTAGTAAATAATTAACTAAATGACGAAAATAATTATGAAATAAATGTGGGAGCAAGCTAGATTAAATATATGACTAACTAGGACATTTGGGACCATTTATAATTAACAAAAATTATAATTAGCATATTTAATTGTAATTAAACCGGTTAATATATATATGAAATTAAGTGAATAAATAAAGGAAATAATTCTAAAATACATATCTGGACAACCTAGGTCAAGTATAGACCCAAACTATAGTTATGGATGATTAGTAATTTATAAAAGTGATGATTAAGTTATTTAATTTAATTGAGCCATATAAACTAGTTAAGTAATTAAATAAGGAAATTTTGATATTAATGGTGAAATAAATAAATCACTAAGATTTAAAATAATGTTCTGGACTAAAAATGATGTTTGTAATAAAATAAGGAAAAGAAAATAAAGTTGGGTTATCTAGTATAAATGAATGACTATATTTGGACTTAATAAATAAATTATTGAATTAGTTGACTAATTAAATTAGCGTGCTTAAATTAATAATTATTATCCTTGATTATTAGTGATTTGGACTCCATATAAATTATTAAACTATTTGAACTCATAAAAAATTAGTTGATGAATATAAACAAATTAATTAAGTAATGTGTACTTAATAAGTTAGTTAATTGACTTCATTGAACTAGTTTAACTAAATCAATTAGTTTAATGGATAAATTAGTTAATTTATAGACTTGATAACATTTCTGGACTTTATATTAAAAATAGAAAATTAAAACGAGATTAGAATTTGATTATTGGACTTAATTGAATTAGATTAACGTATTTAGCTATATTGATATAATTAAACTTATTTATTTGATTTAGTTAGTTCAATTAAATTAGTGAGTCAAATAAATAAAACTTGAGGATTGTATAAATTAATTTAATTGGGTTAGTTAGTATAAATAAACTATTGAACTAATTAAAGTTGTTATTGAGATTAGATTATCATTAATGATTATTATTTCGAATTATTGCCTAAGTCAAGTTATTATTAAAAGGGTTAGTAAATAAATTATATAAATTATGTAAACTGAATTTTGAACTGAAATTGATTATTTAAATTCGAAATAATGAAATTATTATGAAGTTAATATAATTGGACCAGTAAACTATTTAACCAAACAAATTAAGAAAAACCGAGTTGGGTTATTATAATTAAAGAAAATAATAAGAATGAACTGGAAATAAACAGTTAGTAAGATTTATTAATTTAATATTTATATTTAAAGAAGGAATTATGAAGTTAAAGAAATTGAAGGTTGGATATAAAAGAAATAACGAAATAATAGAATAGTTATTGATTTAGAATTTTGATCAATATTAGAAGGAGAATTCAAGTGAAGATCAAGCTAGAGATTTTATTAAGGAGATTATCGCAATTTAAGGTAAGTTCTATGTCAACCAAAATGTTTTGCCTCGTACTTATATGTATGCAATATTTGCACTATGTGAATTATTTATGAATTGGAAATTATATGTTTGACATGGATCGAATATTTTGACTATATGAATATTGGTGGATTATTACCTTTTATGGATGATTAAATGTATATTCTTTTTATTAAAGAATATTGGTGGATTTATATTTATTACAAAGGATATTTTGAGAAAATGTGACAAGAATGATTTGGGGAAAACTTAAAGTTTTCATAATATATATTCTTACGTCTCGAGAGAAACACGAGGCGTGGGTGGTTAGGGCTACTACTACTTTTGGTGAAATTTATTTGGGTCGGTAACCAGTCCGGCAATGACATACTCCGGTAGACATCCCGGGCTTTTATTTGAGGATCAAAGATCCTTTGGTGGTCGTAGTAGTAGTTACCTAATTTACCCTTGGACAATGTCCCTTGTGAGTAGGTGGTAGAAAACATCTCGCCTACTTGGGTTTCTTACTACTCGGAGGGCTTGGAATCCCTTTTAGAGGGTGTGCACACTTAAGGTAGAAATTCAGCTTCCAATTGGTGGTCGGTGGGAGCCGGAATTCCGGGATGAGTCGTAGATAACAACGACTCATTGGGCTCGAGGAATCTTGAGTTTCGCCCACTCTTAAAAGAATCTAAAGTATTACTTTTGGAAGAATTGAAGGATGATCTTATCTATTGTGGAAATTATTTTATGACATTAAACCATTTTGAAAATATGAGAGACTACTTTTCAATATATATACATATACAAAAACCTATTTTCCAAATTATATTATTTTACGGGTTCGGGTGGAATCTTACTTAGCTCTAAAGCTAATTTTTGTCTCTTTTCTCTTTTTCTCTTTGCTCTATTGTACAGATGATTATGATTATGAAGATTGATGTACTTGCTGCCCGAGTGTTCCGCTAGTTGCACACGTTTGATTAATTATTGTTGTTTAAATTTGTAATCCATAAACTTTGTTTAAGTTTTATCTGATGACTACTTGAATTAATGGTGGATAGCCTGTGCACTCAATCATGTATAGGTTGAGTGTGGCGGTGACACACCTGTTTTTCCATCAAAGACTTCCGCTGTACTCTAAATATGTTTTATAATAAAGATGTTTTCATTTCAAAATGTTATTTTATTTTGGTGGGAAAAATGGGGGTGTTACAAGTTGGTATTAGAGACTTAGGTTTTCCAAAGGGATTAGAACACGAGGTAATAGGTTGTATGGAGAAATTCTGTCACCAAGACGATAAGAGTCTAAGGCTGTTGGTTCTTAATTGAGCCTTTGCGCTCGTCCAACTACCTGGGAATTTCTCCTTGTGCTGAAACTTCGTCGTTCGAAATCGTTGAAGGAAACCTTTGAAATTGTACCTTCAAAAGGGAGATTTTCAAATATTTTTAAAATTAGGAAAGATAATATAGCTAGGAAATGGCCTTTTAGGAACGTGGTGAGGACCTTGTGAGTATTTATTTTCCTTACATGTATCATGTATGTGATAATTATGCTAATTGTGGGCCCATATGAGAAATGGGAACCCCAAATGCTAAATGGAATGCCTCATAAGGTAAAATTCCTAAGTGGCTAAGGTATGTACAAACATTATGTGCGAAAGTGATCTTATGTGAAGTATGAATCCTCTGTATGATTGTTATGTACATTTTTATATATTCTTGTTACATAGCCTATGGAATCCTTAGTTGAACTAGGATCCTTAGGAGTAAAATATAGAAATTCTTACACGAATACTTTGTGTCATCAAGATATCATGGCACCAAGAAGAGACCCTGATAACACGCCCACCAATGCTGAGTTGGCACAAAGCGTTCAGCAACTGGCACAATTTATGCACACACTGGGTGCTACTGTGCTCCAGAACAACCAAAACCAGAACAACGGGAATGATGCCGCAAAACGAGTGGCATCTCGCAACCCTCCAAGCTTTCATGGGCAAGAAGATCCTCGTATCCTCGAGAATTGGCTCCGACTCTTTGACAAACTCTTCGACGCAGTGAGCTGTCCGGAAGAGCAAAGGGTTGACATTGCTGTTTACTATTTACAGCAAGAGGCGGATAACTGGTGGGTCTCATCAGGCCCAACTTTACGTCAACAACCTGACTTCAATTGGGAAGCTTTCAAGATTGCCATGAGGAAACGTTTTTATCCTGCACACGTTCAGGCCACCATGCGTGATGAATTCATACATTTGAAACAGATGGGCATGAGTGTCCAGGAATATCACAATAAATTCGTGGACCTCGCGCCATTTGCGAAAACAATAGTGCCTGATGAAAGCACCAAAGTTGAGAAATTTATCTACGGATTAAACTATGATACGCAGAAAATCGTCGCTGTTTTGGGTTGCCAAACTCTGACTGAAGCTTATGATAGAGCTGCAGTTCACTATCGAGTTCAGCAACTACAAAGAGAGAGGAACCAGAAGATGAAGAGGGACGAAGATGGAGGTCGAGGAGAAAAGAGGGTCAGAGTGCACCCACCTACACAGCAACAAGAAGGGAGGAGGAGGAGAGATGACCAAGGTGGAAGAAATTTCCATGGTCAAAACCAACAAAATGATCGAAGAGTTGCTCCCAGAGATAGACACTTCTACTGCAAGAGGTGCGGGAGAGATCATCCTGGTGTTAATTGCGATGGAAGCCTGACAAAATGTTTCAATTGTGGGAAGCTAGGGCACCGAACCTTCGAGTGTCTCTCAAAGACCAATGGGGCACCAGTGCACCAGGTGCAATACCGTGATGGAGGAAGGCCAGATATGAACCAAGCTGGGCCAAATGGAGGACAAAATAACAACAATGCCGCCGCCAACAACAACCGCAACCCTCGAGGAGGAGGGGAGAATAATCATGGCAATGGCAATGGCGGGAACAATGGCAACGGCGGAAACAACGGCAACCGTCCGAACCAAGGGCGAATCATGGTGATGAATCAGGCCCAAGCCAATGCTAATGATGTGGTTTCAGGTACATTCCTTGTAAATTCTGAGCCTGCTTATGTTCTATTTGATTCTGGTGCTTCTCACAGTTTCATATCTTCTAGTTTCGTTAAGAAATTGAAGATTGAACCAACGGCTAGAATAGACTTGAATGTAAGAACCGCCTCAGATAAATTTGTAACTTGTGGAAATGTATACTCCAACATTCCCATACTCATATCTGAATCCAACCTACCTGGAGATTTAATCCAATTTGACTTAAAAGATATTGACATAGTACTGGGCATGGATTGGTTGGGGAAATACAAAGCCAGGATCCTCTGTGATGAACAGAAGGTGATCTTGAAGGGTCCAAATGGGAAGCGAATATCTTACAAAGCAATCACATCCAAGCCTAGTATGAGGCTGATGACTATGCAACAATTAAGGCGACATATCCGAAAGGGGTATGAAACATACCTGTGCTTTATGAAAGAGGTGAATACAGGGGAGCCAAACATTGACCAAATTGCCGTAGTCAATGAATTTCCGGATGTATTTCCGGAAGAGATTCCAGGGATGCCACCCGAGAGAGAAGTTGAATTCTCAATTGAGTTGATGCCCGGAACCGCGCCAATTTCAAAAGCACCTTACCGGATGGCACCGAAAGAAATGCAGGAGCTGAAGGAACAACTAGAGGAGTTGTTAGAGAAGGGGTACATAAGACCGAGTGTCTCACCTTGGGGTGCTCCGGTCTTATTTGTCAAAAAGAAAGATGGGAGTCTAAGGCTATGCATCGATTACCGAGAGTTGAATCAAGCAACTATCAAGAACAAGTACCCATTGCCCCGAATTGACGACTTGTTTGATCAATTGAAGGGGGCTAGCACATTCTCTAAGATAGACTTGCGCTCTGGATATCATCAAGTGAGAATATCCGAAAAAGATGTACCAAAAACAGCATTCCGCACGAGGTATGGACACTACGAGTTCACTGTGATGCCGTTTGGTTTAACAAATGCACCGGCGGTATTCATGGACCTAATGAACCGTGTATTCCGACCTTATCTTGATACATTTGTGGTGGTATTCATCGATGATATTCTTGTGTATTCAAAAACCCCGGAAGATCACGAGAAACACTTGAGACTCACGTTACAAACTTTGAGAGAGAACCAGTTGTATGCCAAACTCTCAAAGTGTGACTTCTGGCAGGATCGGGTAGCGTTCCTGGGTCACATCATCACCCAGGAAGGCGTATCCGTAGATCCATCGAAGATTGAAGCGGTGGTTGAATGGCGTGCACCTACCTCGGTCACAGAGGTAAGAAGTTTCTTGGGTCTAGCGGGATACTATAGGAGATTTGTTAAAGATTTCTCCAAGATAGCAAGACCGCTAACCAACCTGACAAAGAAGACAACCAAATTCCAATGGAATGAAGATTGTGAAGCAGCATTCCAAGAGTTGAAGAAAAGACTCACAACTGCGCCGGTCTTGACACTACCGTCAGGGACGGAGGGATTTGATATCTATAGTGATGCATCCAAGAAGGGGTTGGGGTGTGTGCTGATGCAGAATAGGAAAGTGGTGGCTTATGCATCAAGACAACTAAAGGTGCATGAAGTCAATTATCCTACCCATGACCTGGAGTTAGCTGCAGTAGTGTTTGCTTTGAAAATCTGGAGACATTACCTATACGGAGCACATTGTAAGATATACACTGACCACAAAAGCTTGAAGTACATATTCACTCAAAAAGAGCTTAACATGAGGCAAAGAAGATGGCTCGAGCTTATCAATGATTACGATCTAGAAATCCAATACCACGAGGGAAAAGCTAACGTGGTGGCGGATGCTTTGAGTCGGAAATCTGAGCACTCATGCCGAGCAACATGGATATTACCAGAAGAACTATTCCGAGACTTCCAAAGATTGAGCTTGGAAGTAAAGCAATATGGCGAAGTAGATGGTGAAATACAGTTATGTACTATGACTGTTATACCATCTATCTTTGACGAAATCAAGAACGGACAACCGGGAGATGTAAAGCTCGAAAGAATCAAGGAAGGAATGAAAGATGGCGTCAACGGACCATTTAAGGTACATGAAGATGGGAGCATCCGATACAAGGGAAGGTGGTGTGTTCCACTGAAGTGTACAGATATTAAAAAACAAATCATGGAGGAGGGACACAACACGCCCTACTCCGTACATCCCGGGGGAGACAAACTATACAAAGACCTCAAAAAGAACTTTTGGTGGCCGGGAATGAAGAAAGAAGTAGCTGAATTTGTATCCCGATGTTTGAACTGCCAAAAAGTCAAAGCGGAGAGATGCAAACCCAAGGGACTCGTGCAACCCTTGGAAGTACCAACATGGAAATGGGATTCAATCTCAATGGACTTTGTCGGGGGTTTACCTTTAACAAAGTCCGGGAAAGATAAAATTTGGGTGGTAGTGGATAGATTGACCAAAACTGCAAGGTTCATTCCTATGAATGAAACCTGGAGCATGGAGAAACTGGCAAAAGCCTATGTCAAACACGTGGTCAAACACCACGGAGTACCTCAAGACATCGTATCAGACCGAGATTCACGATTCTTATCCCAATTTTGGAAAGAATTACAAACGGCTATGGGAACAAAATTGAAGTTAAGTACTGCTTTCCATCCAACCACGGACGGACAGACCGAAAGAACAATCCAAACATTAGAAGACATGTTGAGGGCATGTGTTCTTGATTTGCAAGGATCATGGGATGAACACCTAGACTTGGTAGAGTTTTCGTACAATAACAGTTACCATGCTAGCATCAGAATGGCCCCATACGAAGCTCTATATGGTCAAAAGTGTAGGAGTCCCTTATGTTGGGGTGACATGGTCGATCAGGTGGTTCTAGGACCACAATACTTGCAAGATACTATTGAGAAAATCAAGGTCATCCAAGAAAGGATGAAGGCTGCCCAAGACCGACAGAAATCATATGCCGATCTTGGGAGAAAACCAGCTGAATTCGAACTAGGGGAGAAAGTTCTACTCAAAGTCTCTCCTACAAGAGGCGTAATGAGGTTCGGGAAGAAAGGGAAACTAAGCCCGAGATTCATCGGACCCTATGACATCCTAGAGAAGGTGGGAAAAGTGGCATATCGATTAGCTCTACCCACGGAGTTGGATAAGGTAACAACCGATTTGAAATCAAATACTTCTCTACGATTAAAATACATTCTTAACATACCGATATATGCTAGGTACATAACGTCTTTCACGTATCACAATTAAAGAAGTATGTTCGAGATGAGTCACATATCATCAATCCGGAGGTAAGAAATCCTAGACTTAACATGAGCCAAACGTAAATTGAAAAGAATATAAGTTAACCGTTATATTATTAGGTGATTGAAATGGATGAGACATTATCCTACGAAGAAAAACCCATAGAGATTCTCGATACTAAGACCCGAGAGACAAGGAAGAAGACAGTTAAGATGGTAAAAGTACTTTGGTCAAACCATTTGACCGAGAATGCAACATGGGAAACCGAAGAGGATATGCTTAAACGGTATCCTGAACTTTTCAATTAAGGTAAATATTCGGTTACGAGGACGTAACCTTTCTTTTAGGGGGGCAGGTTGTAATATCTTATAAACCTATAATACTTCATCTTCATACTTAATTCTCGTCTTAGTTTATGCTTCGAGGACGAAGCATTCTTTAAGGAGGGTAGAATGTGATACCTTGAAAATTTGAAATAAAAATAAATAAATAAATCAGATAAGTTATATCTGATAAATCAAATGAAAGTAAGATCAAAATATTTTTTTTATTATACTTGGTGTATAAAAATATACGCACACTACATGCAATAGAATTAAACACTTATGTAGCATCGGAAAAATAAAATAAAAAATAAAATAAAAATAAAATGGAAATAAATCAGATAAAATATAGGTGACAGAATGAATAAATAAATAAATAAATAAATAAATAAATAAATAAAAATAGTAAGCATATTATAAATTACTAATAATAGCATCAAATTAATAAATGAAAATATCATATCATAAAACAATGACACATGCTAAGATCACCTACCAAATAATGTATATACATTATGTACATATATTTAAATATATATATTTATATGTAGAACTCAAAATACATTTAAGTAATTAAAAATAATAATAATAAAATAAAATAAAATGAAACATCAATATAAATGGGAATCAAATCAGGGATCAATACACATGCCATGTTCATCAACTACCAACCTATCATTATGTATAGACATTATTATTTTTATTATTATTATTATTATTATTATTCATACAATTATCAAATAAATAAAATAAACCATAAGGACCATCTAGACCTATAAATACACCCTCTTAGCCATCCTAAACACTGCAAATCGGAGAGATAGAAACTATATATACATATACATATATATACATAATCTCGCCGGAAAATTCATGCCTATAATATTTTACGTATCAAACTTCGTAAAAACGATAGAGGAGGGTCGTGAGAGGTCTAGGAATACTTCCCAATAAATTCCAGACCGATTCATAGTCACCGGAGCATCCTAGAGGTCGCCGGAGTTGCAAGCCGTGGAAACGGGTCTTCAGAAAAGACACGATTTTGCCGTAGATAGGGGTGGCGGAGCGTCTCCTCGACGTGAGGATCATTTTGCAACTTGAATCGTCGAAATCCGTTACCTGTAAGTAAAGTTATCGCTCGCCGGAGTTTACGGGATTCCGGTCGCCGGAATCGCGACCTGGAGAAGAGCTGGGAAGGAGACAACCCAGTCTTCTTGGGCCGGGTCGCGGATTTGGGCCGGTTCGGCCCGTTTTCAATAAAAAATTAAAAATAAAATAGTAAATGAAATAAATAAAATATGGAAAAATATAAATTAAATACCTGGTATAAAAATACATATTCGGACCAAGAATAATTGAAAAATAATATTTGTAGCTATTTTTAATTGATTTAATTGTAATTGGGCCAAGTTGTACACATTTAGTAAATAATTAACTAAATGACGAAAATAATTATGAAATAAATGTGGGAGCAAGCTAGATTAAATATATGACTAACTAGGACATTTGGGACCATTTATAATTAACAAAAATTATAATTAGCATATTTAATTGTAATTAAACCGGTTAATATATATATGAAATTAAGTGAATAAATAAAGGAAATAATTCTAAAATACATATCTGGACAACCTAGGTCAAGTATAGACCCAAACTATAGTTATGGATGATTAGTAATTTATAAAAGTGATGATTAAGTTATTTAATTTAATTGAGCCATATAAACTAGTTAAGTAATTAAATAAGGAAATTTTGATATTAATGGTGAAATAAATAAATCACTAAGATTTAAAATAATGTTCTGGACTAAAAATGATGTTTGTAATAAAATAAGGAAAAGAAAATAAAGTTGGGTTATCTAGTATAAATGAATGACTATATTTGGACTTAATAAATAAATTATTGAATTAGTTGACTAATTAAATTAGCGTGCTTAAATTAATAATTATTATCCTTGATTATTAGTGATTTGGACTCCATATAAATTATTAAACTATTTGAACTCATAAAAAATTAGTTGATGAATATAAACAAATTAATTAAGTAATGTGTACTTAATAAGTTAGTTAATTGACTTCATTGAACTAGTTTAACTAAATCAATTAGTTTAATGGATAAATTAGTTAATTTATAGACTTGATAACATTTCTGGACTTTATATTAAAAATAGAAAATTAAAACGAGATTAGAATTTGATTATTGGACTTAATTGAATTAGATTAACGTATTTAGCTATATTGATATAATTAAACTTATTTATTTGATTTAGTTAGTTCAATTAAATTAGTGAGTCAAATAAATAAAACTTGAGGATTGTATAAATTAATTTAATTGGGTTAGTTAGTATAAATAAACTATTGAACTAATTAAAGTTGTTATTGAGATTAGATTATCATTAATGATTATTATTTCGAATTATTGCCTAAGTCAAGTTATTATTAAAAGGGTTAGTAAATAAATTATATAAATTATGTAAACTGAATTTTGAACTGAAATTGATTATTTAAATTCGAAATAATGAAATTATTATGAAGTTAATATAATTGGACCAGTAAACTATTTAACCAAACAAATTAAGAAAAACCGAGTTGGGTTATTATAATTAAAGAAAATAATAAGAATGAACTGGAAATAAACAGTTAGTAAGATTTATTAATTTAATATTTATATTTAAAGAAGGAATTATGAAGTTAAAGAAATTGAAGGTTGGATATAAAAGAAATAACGAAATAATAGAATAGTTATTGATTTAGAATTTTGATCAATATTAGAAGGAGAATTCAAGTGAAGATCAAGCTAGAGATTTTATTAAGGAGATTATCGCAATTTAAGGTAAGTTCTATGTCAACCAAAATGTTTTGCCTCGTACTTATATGTATGCAATATTTGCACTATGTGAATTATTTATGAATTGGAAATTATATGTTTGACATGGATCGAATATTTTGACTATATGAATATTGGTGGATTATTACCTTTTATGGATGATTAAATGTATATTCTTTTTATTAAAGAATATTGGTGGATTTATATTTATTACAAAGGATATTTTGAGAAAATGTGACAAGAATGATTTGGGGAAAACTTAAAGTTTTCATAATATATATTCTTACGTCTCGAGAGAAACACGAGGCGTGGGTGGTTAGGGCTACTACTACTTTTGGTGAAATTTATTTGGGTCGGTAACCAGTCCGGCAATGACATACTCCGGTAGACATCCCGGGCTTTTATTTGAGGATCAAAGATCCTTTGGTGGTCGTAGTAGTAGTTACCTAATTTACCCTTGGACAATGTCCCTTGTGAGTAGGTGGTAGAAAACATCTCGCCTACTTGGGTTTCTTACTACTCGGAGGGCTTGGAATCCCTTTTAGAGGGTGTGCACACTTAAGGTAGAAATTCAGCTTCCAATTGGTGGTCGGTGGGAGCCGGAATTCCGGGATGAGTCGTAGATAACAACGACTCATTGGGCTCGAGGAATCTTGAGTTTCGCCCACTCTTAAAAGAATCTAAAGTATTACTTTTGGAAGAATTGAAGGATGATCTTATCTATTGTGGAAATTATTTTATGACATTAAACCATTTTGAAAATATGAGAGACTACTTTTCAATATATATACATATACAAAAACCTATTTTCCAAATTATATTATTTTACGGGTTCGGGTGGAATCTTACTTAGCTCTAAAGCTAATTTTTGTCTCTTTTCTCTTTTTCTCTTTGCTCTATTGTACAGATGATTATGATTATGAAGATTGATGTACTTGCTGCCCGAGTGTTCCGCTAGTTGCACACGTTTGATTAATTATTGTTGTTTAAATTTGTAATCCATAAACTTTGTTTAAGTTTTATCTGATGACTACTTGAATTAATGGTGGATAGCCTGTGCACTCAATCATGTATAGGTTGAGTGTGGCGGTGACACACCTGTTTTTCCATCAAAGACTTCCGCTGTACTCTAAATATGTTTTATAATAAAGATGTTTTCATTTCAAAATGTTATTTTATTTTGGTGGGAAAAATGGGGGTGTTACATGAGTGGGTGTCCTTTTGAAAAGGTTAGTTTTGTTCAGAATTGGTTGAGATGTATCAGTATCGCTAGATGATTGAGAAGTTGTGCCAGATTGGGAACTTTCTTTTAAAATGGTCAGTTCTCTCAACAACCTCTCCCTCTCACTTTCGAATTCTTTTCTCTCTTCTTCAAAACTTTTTCTTTGATTTTCTAAAGAGATGTGTAAGTTTTCAAATTTCCTGATTAGTGGAGGGATGTAGGGTTCTTCTCCATTTGAACCTGAGGTTGAAGGGGTTTCAGGTTCTGACACAACTTCCTTCTCAGAAGGATAGAGATTCACACTCTCGTCAGTTGACAAAACAGGTTCAGCGTTTTCATAGCTTTCGTTCAGGGAATCATAACTGAAAGGAATTTCGGCTTTTGAAGGATTTGACCGCTTTACCTCTTCTTCTTCTGCAGTTTCCTTTCCGTAGGTAAAAGCCATCAACTTGGTCAATCCTAACCCCATGTACTTTATGTTGTAAAGTTGGAGACAATCAATCTTTTTCAGATTGTTGGGGTTAGTAAATCCAAGACCTTCCTTTGAGTTATAAAACCGAGTGTCCCTGTTTTGGTTTAAGAAGATTGTTTGTTCAGTTTGTCCTCTTTTGACCAGCAGGTCTTCTAATTCTTTAATTTTTGTGTAAAGAGCACATCTTTGTTTGCGTAGAAAATCATTTTCTGCTTTTGCAACATTTCGTTCGAGTTCTGTGTCACTGACCTTCTTAGTTAGTTCAGCAATTTTCTGTGTAAGCTTTTCTGCTTCTAAATTTTGTTTCTGAACTCTTTCTTTCTCATTTTCTAGTTGTAACTTCAGGGAGTGACTTTTGTCTAGAGTATCAAGTACTACTTTGTAGTAATGATCTAACCTGCTCTTTTGCTCCTTTATGGTGTTATCCTTTTCACACGAGGAATGAACTTTGCATATGCATGAGCAGGAAGATTCAGAAGTACTTACAGTGGTGTTTGAACTTGAACTTTGACTTTTTCCGGGGATCGCAGCATCACCCTTTTCTTTTTCTTCTTCTTCTACAAACGCCATCAGGGCCAGATTCTCTTCTTCTTCATCATCGGAACTCTCCTCCTGCCATGGATCATTCTCAGTAGGAGTTGCAGCACTATCATCATCTTGCTTGGCCATGAACATCTTCTGCTTGTTCCACAGCATCTTTTGCTTGTAATAGTTGAAGTCCCTCTTCTTTGGTAAGCGACAGTCCTTGATAACATGTCCAGCTTTTCCACAGTTAAAGCATTTGAGGGGGTCTTCGGCTGCAACAACTCTACTAGAAGAGTTTTGATCATTGGTTTTTGTTTTGTAGTTGGCTGAGGAGGTTCGGAGCTTGTTTGATGAGCTTCCTTTCTTGGCAAACCTTTTGTTGAACTGATTGGTAAGTAGTGCCATCTTCTTCTGTAGATCGGCCAGCTCGGATTCAACATCCATTTCTTCTTCACTCTCTTCTTCTTCTGACTCTATCTTGACTGCCTTCTTCTTCTTCGGACCCTTAGATGAACTCTTTGATTTAGCTTCAATCATCAGTGCTAAAGGATTAGCGGAGAAGCTTCCTTCCATCTCAGCAGTGTCATTAACAAACTGCTGTAGATGTTCATGGACAGTGCAGAGGTCAAGTTCATCCAAGTCTAGGTGCTGTCGTAGATTCTTAACAGTTCTTCTCCATTCTGGCGGCAGGCTCGACAAGAAACGTATGTTCATTTCCATGTTAGATTTGACAACTTTGATCTTTCTCATCTCATTGATCAGTTGTACGAATCTGTTATACGTCTCATGGAGCGCCTCACCAGGTAGGGCTTTAAAAGCATCATAGGCGGTCAAGATGTTCGCTTTCTTTGTCTTCAAGCCAAGATCAGTTCCAATCATTAACTTCTTCACCTCATCCCACATTTCCTTTGCTGTCTCCATGCTGTCTATCAGAATGTAGATATCATTGGGAATAGCTTGCAGCAGGTAAGTTTTTGCCATGAGATCAGCTTTGATTCTCAACCTGTCAGCCTCAGTGTATTCGCCTTTTGTCTTCAATCTTTTCACATAGTTGACAGGGGGGTTGTTTACATCTGAGGTATCTACATCAGTATAGATCTCAGCAGGACCTTGTGTGAGTGATTCAAGCATGGCAGATGAATTGTCTTTCCCTTCCAGAAAGTTCAAGAATCTTGTCTTCCACATCTGATATTCTCCTTTTCTGAGGATGGGTGGTCTGTTGTCATTTCCAAGTGCTAATGCTTCCATCTTTGCTGATTGAGCCTTAACAGATCGGTCGAGTGTTTTGATCAGAAAAAAAATTTAAGATGCAGAATGTCGAAAACCTAATTCAAGAAAGAAATTCGAAAACTAGGGTTCGAGAAGTTCTATCGAGAACCAGTTTTCGATAGTGAATATCGAGAAACTGTTTATCGAGAAGCAGGAGTCGAGAAGCTGTATCGAGAACTTCAGTATCGAGAAGCTAAGTTCGAGAACTTAGTTTCGAGAACTGAGTGTCGAGAAGCTGTATCGAGAACCTGCAATTCGAAAAAACAGAGTTTTAGATATTTAGTATCGAAAACTGAGTGTCGAGAAAGCAATTCTCGAGAACTCAGTTCGAGAACTTGTATCGAGAACGTAGTATCGAAATCCTGCAAATCAAAGTTTCAGATTAAAACAGTTTAAACAACTTTTCTGTGAAGTTTTCGATCTCGAGAGTCTTCCTGTATAGTTATCGTCCTGAAAAACCTGCTTAAATGTCGAGAACCCTGCTTTTCGAACTCATACTATCGAGAAATCAAAAATACCGAATCTACTGAAATCGAAAAGTAAGATATACCCTTGGTTCGTTTCTGAATGGCGAATCCAATGATATAACTTTTACAGTTTATCGATCAGAAACAAGATTACAGTGATTACAAAGAAATATATCGAAAAGTATGAAAACAGAGAAACTTCGAAAACTTTTCTTCGACGATCACACTCGAGCAAGCTCTGATACCAGTTGTTGGTCCCAGTTTAGTAGACTAACGATCAGCTAGATGAACATCATCGATAGACAGAAGAGAAGGATTTCATATAATGATATAAGATTTATCGAGAACAGTGAAACCTTCTTTCTGTAGTATCGAGAAGTAAATTTGGCAGCGTAAGGCTAATGTGTATTGATCGATATCGGTACCTGTACACAAGGCGCGTATTTATAGGCGCTGTACAGGTTACCGATTTAGGTAAACCTTGGAAGTTGGGCCAAGGCCTTTTTGGGCCTTATTCCCTTTACCTTATTTGCTACATAATAAATACTAATCTAATCTAATACCATAAATGGTATAACTAGTCTACTTTATTTAAACAAGACATTACAGACAAACTTGACCCACAATAAAAGTTCTAACAGAATATAATTTAAGCCAACCATTTTAAGCACATTAATGACACCTAGAAATAGGATAAATTAATGAAGATAGTTTTTATTCTTGTCTATGAGGAAAGAAATTATTAGTCCAACTTTAGTTTTAATTTCCCTAATTTAGAGGTCCAAGAACATATCCATTTCTAATTACTCAATTCATTGCCCTTATTTGCATCAATCTTTAGAACACTTAATTTTTAAACATTAATCTTTAAATTGAACCTAGCTCTTAGTTATAAACTGGCATAATTTAGAACACAACCACTTTCCTATATTGAAAAAGCTTCCAACGATTAGCGATAGCCTGTGACTAAATTAAATTAAGAAACTTCTCCGCCATTCCTCAAGAGACACGATATTCGGGGAAAAACCGAAAGGTTAGACTCCGTTTTACTACAACGCCGCGAAAGCGGTTATCAAATGGCGCCGTTGCCGGGGAATGGCACGATTATTTCTTGATTTAGTTCTAGCATAGGTGAATTCTAGTTAGGGAGACTTTTTCGCCCTTGAGACAATTTGTATAAAGATTTCAGGATAAATGAATGCACACCCGCTCTAAAGGAGTGGAAAGTCTAATTGAACTTGATCCTGAACCTGAACGAACTTTGTGGAAAAATCTTTCAATCCACAAGAAACCAAGCATGGCGGGAGAAAAGACGGTGTTGCAAAATCTTACGCCAAACTTCATCGAGGATGATAGTATCAGCGCACCGGCAATCGAGGCAGCCAATTTCGAGATCAAACCCGCCATTGTTAATATGATGTCCAACCATCAATTTGGCGGCCCTCAAAAAGGGCCAGGGAGACCTTATTTATAGAAAAAGGTGGAATTTGGGTAGAATTGGGACAAAACAGGGTCAGGCACGACGCCAGGCACGATCGTGCCTGCGACCGTGCCTGCGGAAGAAGCCCGTCAAACGCGTCCAGGCACGGTGTGCCTAACTTCCAGGCACGACCGTGCCTGGATTCCAGTAGCTTTGTTTTTCATTTCTTTTCAGGCACGGTCTGCCTGCCTGCCAGGCACGACGGTGTCTGGGTTCCAGTAGCAACACTCTTCGTTTCAAGGCACGCACGGCGTGCCTAACGCCGGGCACAGCCGTGTGTGACCTTATTCTTCACTTTTTCTTCGTTTTCTTGCTCCAAACGCTCCCGGATGCATACGAGGTCAATCCAAATACCCATTCTTCATCAGAATTTCGTCGTGAATCTCCCGGTGACCTCCAAATCTCTCAAATCTCTCTTGAATGCTTCCAAACGCTTCCCGGTTGCTTCTCAAGCGCCGATGCCGGACTCTAACTTCTTCAATTCGACTCCAAATGCAACAAAACTCGACCCAATGCCTGGTAATCACAACTTGAGCTAAAATTGAGACTTGCAATGCTTTAAAGCAAGGAAAACCAATAAAATCTGACCCCAACACGCATCAAATGTGTGTTGAAATACGAACTTATCAATCATCCATGCAAAGACTCCAATCCTTTCGATTGGGATTCACCGTCTTTTGAAGTATGGACTTCAACTCTCTGTTTGAGACCTCGGCTTGACCGTTTGTTTGTGGGTGATAAGCGGTGGAGAGCTTGTGAGTGATGCCATATTTCTTCAACAAGGCACTCATAGTTTTGTTGTAGAAGTGAGTACCCGTGACGCTTATTAGAATTCGTGGGACTCCAAACCTTGAGAAGATTCGGGTTTTAAGAAAGTCCGCCACTACTTTGGCATCATCGGTCTTGGTGGCTTTGGCTTCCACCCATTTTGAAACGTAGTCTACCGCCAAGAGGATATATAGATTCCCATGGGAGTTAGGAAAATGTCTCATGAAATCTATCCCCCACACATCAAAGATCTCCACATAGAGCATAGGAACTTGCGACATCTCATGTTGTCGAGAGATGTTGCCCATGCATTGGCAATTGTCGTAAGATTGACAAAAGACATGGGCATCTCGAAACAAGCTCGGCCACCAAAAACCGCTTTTAAGTACCTATATGGATGTTCGTTTGCCTCCAAAATGAACACCGCATGTGAGTGGAAAAAGGCAAGGATGGACGCTATCTCCGTTTCGGGATTGCATCTTCGAATCACTTGGTCCTTGCAATGTTTCCATAAGTATGGCTCATCTCACACATATTGTTTTGCATCATGTTGGAGCTTCTCTCTTTGAGGTTTAGAGAAGCTTGGTGGAAACCTGTTTAGAACAAGGAAATTAACAATATGAGCATACCAAGGGCGAATTTCCTTTAGAGCGAAAAGAGTCTCATCGGGAAATTCCCCTCGGATATCATCTTTAACATGATCATTTCCTTCATCAAGAACTAAACGACTCAAGTGATCGGCCACCAAGTTCTCCATGTCCTTCTTGTCTTTGATCTCAACGTCAAACTCGCTCAAAAGAAGTATCCATCAAATCAACCACGGTTTGGCCTCCTTCTTTGTCATCAAGAATCTAAGAGCTACATGATCGGTGTAGATGATCATCTTGGTTCCAAGTAAGTATGACCTGGATTTTTCAAGTGCATAGATGACGGCCAACATTTCTTTCTCGGTGGTGGCGTAGTCGCATTAGGCATCATTGAGGGTGGTGGATGCATAATAGATCACATGAGAAGCCCTTCCAACTTTTTGGCCCAAGATAGCCCCTACCGCATAGTCGCTAACATCACACATGATCTCAAAAGGAAGAGACCAATTGGGTGCTTGGATGATAGGCACGGTCACGAGTTTCTACTTCAAAGTTTTGAAGGCCTTCTTGCAGTCCTCGGAAAAGATGAATTCCACCTCCTTTTGCAAAAGCGTTCACAAAGGAGATGCAATCTTTGAGAAATCCTTGATGAATCTTCGGTAGGAACCTGCATGTCCAAGAAATGATCGAATCTCCCTAACGGTAGTAGGGTAAGGGAGTGATTGGATGATTTCAACTTTGGCCTTGTCAACCTCTATCCCTTTGGATGAGATCACATGGCCTAGAACAATTCCTTCCTCCACCATGAAGTGGCATTTTTTCAGAATTCAAAACAAGGTTTGATTCTAAACAACTTTTCAACACAAGAGATAGATGGCATAAGCAAGAATCAAATGAGTCTCCATGGATTGTGAAATCATCCATAAAAACTTCCATAAAAAGCTCAACATATTCAGAAAATATGCTCATCATGCGTGTTTGGAAGGTGGCTGGGGCATTGCAAAGTCCAAAAGGCATCCATCCGTCGGTAGGCAAAAGTGCCAAACAGACAAGTGAATGTTATCTTTTCTTGATCTTCAGGGGCGATGGGTACTTGAAAATACCCGAAGTAGCCATCAAGAAAGCAATAGAACTGATGCCCGGCAAGTCTCTCAACCATTTAGTCAATGAAGGGTAAAGGAAAGAAATCCTTTCTAGTTACCGCGTTAAGGCGACAGTAATCTATACATACCCTCCATCCATTTTGAATTCGGGTGGGCATAAGTTCTCCATGTTTGTTCTCCACCACCGTGACTCCGGTCTTCTTAGGAACAACTTGGGTTGGACTAACCCACTTGCTATCGGAAATGGGGAAGATTATCCCCATTTGAAGTAGCTTGATGACTTCCTTTTTTACCACCTCCATCATATGTGGGTTTAATCTTCCTTGTGGCCGTCTCACCGGCTTGGATTCATCCTCCATCAAGATGCGGTGCATGCGTGTAGATGTATTAATGCCTTTGATGTCGGCTATTGTGACACCGCACCCGAACGTCCTCGAAAACTCAATTTAAAATTCAAGTTATGTATTGAATTTCCGGTTTACCAAACAATTGTAAAACAATTTATGTTTTACGTAGTGCATGATGGAATATTGTATTGTTCAGACTCGCATATTAGTGTCGGGTTTTGAAAATACTTATTTGGGCCTTATTAATGAACATAAGAGCCCAACATTACCTAAATAATGTTACTTAACCTTTCAAGACAAATTGAGGAAGGTCGGGCGGCCCAAACCTTATTTTGGGCCCAACCTGCTAAAAATAGCAAGTATTCGAGAATGGCGTCCTAGACCCACTCGGGGGTGACCCACACGGATAGTAACCCAATAATATGTATGACAAATGTCAAAATAAGTGATAGAATGATTAGAGAAGAATACAAATGCCTATAGCCCCATCTTTGACATTATTGAGCTAAATAATGGGAGTAGGATTTTTCTTCTATGATACCCATCAAGTAAATTATTGAGATGAACCTACACATATTGGAGATCAATAATGTGATGAAGGAAGTTGACTTGTTCTAAATAAATTAGGATGAGTACAAAAAGGCATCTTTGACAAAAGATAAAACAATAGGACCCATCTTCCCATTTTTTTGGAAGTATTGGTAGATATTTTGGACCTCAATTTGATTGAGATCAATTGGGAAGCATTCCATGTGGCTTGAGTACCTGCAAGACAAGGAAAATATGTGAGAAGACTCACCTTGGCCGCACCACATGGAGAAGCACTGCCCATGACACAATTGGAATCAAATTTTGGGGCCACCACCACTGTTTTCGCACAAACAGGTGTGCTGTTTTGTCTCCCTTCATTTTGAGAGTTGTACTCGCCCAAATAGCTTGATTAAGGTGTCCTTGGATAGCCTTTGAAGTATATTTTCATAGTTGAGTGGTCTATGTTCGAGAGGAGAGAGTAATCATACAAAAATCGAACTGGGGTGAGCAGTGGTCTGTGAACTCGAGCTCTGAGAGTGCTGAAGCTGTTTGGTGGATATCTCGAGTTATACCAATCCAATTAAGGCTTGTGAGATACCAAAAGAAAGCTCTCAAGACGAGGAATCCGTGAAGGTCTGGTTTGCATCAATCGGAGTAGTGGAAGGCTTCCAAATCGTCCGAGCAAAACACAACCTCGCAGAAACGGATCTACTCTTCTAAAGTGAGTTGTTAACCCCAAAACCTTTCCTTTCATTTTCCAAATGATATGAACGATTGGTGGAACTATTATACACTAATCCAAGTGTGTAATAGGTCCTTAAAAAGTTATTATTATTTATGTAAAGGTTAGATACTAACCTAGAGCAAATCTTGGAAAACTAGGAAACGAGTTAGCCGGAAAACACCCATTCTAGGGGCTGTTTTCGTACCAACGTTTAAAGGTTGAACTAGCAATTTGAGGAGGCTGTTTAACACTCAATTCCAAGCAAGGAATCAGTTCTCAAACCTTCTTGGCCGAGGCTTTGGTCATTGGATTGAGAAGGAAAGTTTTAAAGCTCATTTGAGGTGAGGACCGACATCTAGTTGCTTACAACTTGTAGGTTATGTATGAGATTACCTAAATGCTTAAATCATGTTTTTGTGAATAAATATGCTTGAGCATGATATGAATGATAAGTAATGGACTTGATCATGAATTGAAACCATATTGATGAATATGGAGTCATGTGAGATAGAAGTATGCTAATATGGTAAATTGACTTTTCCAACTCATGTATGAATGTTATGTGTATGTAAATGTATAATTGCATGATGATGCTTAACACATGGGAGGCTGCCACATATCTATTGATATGGAGGGGCTACCATTAATGATAAATGAGTTGTAGGAATAATCTTAATAGTATTGTGATGCTAGTTAAGGATTGCCCTAAATGTGTTAGAATCAAACTCAAGGTTTGAGTTTGTTTGTGATGAACTTGAATGAGATTCAAGTGTCAATTGTGAAATCATGGAGTAGGAGATCTATGGTGTGATTTTATGAAGTAGGAGATCTATGGTGTGACTTTATGAAGTAGGAGATCTATGGTGTGATTTTATGAAGTAGGAGATCTATGATATGATTACATGAAGTAGGAGATCTATGATGCGAGTGCATGATGATGTACTCGAGCCGAACTCTAGAAATGAGAAGTTATATTAGGGTTGGACCCTATGTATGTCGTGACCATTAGTCACGGGGTTTGGGAAATGTTTTGTGATAAACATGGGCCTTTGAGCCGACTTCTTGACTTTATATAAAGTAAGTATATATTTTGAAGGGGTAATTTGGGATTACAGCCTAAACTATATTATCACCCTATTTGAGGGTCTTGTGTGTGAAATACTTGTTGTATATCTATTAGATGCCTGCCACACCAGTACTTTATAGCTGTATAGAGTACTGACCCCTTCGGGGGTGTCCCACCACCATTTCAGGTTGAGGCTAGAGCTTGCATCCTGTGCTCGTTGATCGAGTGATTTCTAGGAGAGAAGACTTGGTTCGTGCTTCCTCCATTCCATTTGAAACATTAATAAATTTGCTCATGGACATTTTACTATAGAGCCCGCGTGCTCATGAAATGCCTTGTGTGGCCTTCTTGTTTTAAACAATGTTTTCCGCTGCTTTATGAATTACTTATTATGTTTGTTTATGGATGTATACGTGTGAATGATATTCAAGACGCCTTGTATAATATGAATGTGTTGGACTGCGGTTGACTATTCGTATTGTACGGCGGATTGTCGACGTGTCCGGGGAGGTCCGGGGCGTGACAGCTATAGTCCATCCAATTGCAAGTTTGTGCTCTTTTAGCACCGCAATCAATCTCTCTTCTTGCCCTTGGGTCAATTTGTTGGGAATTATGACCGGCAAGGTTTCTTTTTTCCCCAAGAACATGTATTTCAAGTGTTTTGGGAGTGGTTTCATCTCAACTTCGGGGGCCTGCAAAATAGACGGCAAAGGCTTCTCTTCGGGGATGGTTAGTGGAAATGCTCTTGACCCCGGTGGCATAAGTGGAAGTTGGAAATGATTATCCAATTCCACCATCATTGCTTGTATGTTAGGGGTCAATGCAAGTTCTAAAGAATTTTCCCTGAAATTATTCTCAATCACACTCAACAATTCATCCTCTCCATTTATTTCTAAAGTATTTTGCACAAGAGGATCAAGAATATCAATGGCAAATAGAGAATGATTTTCACTTGGCTATTTCATGGAATCATAAATGTTGAATTCAACTTTATCTGCATCAAATTCCATTGTTAAATATCCGCTAAAGACATCAATTTTTGCTTTAGTGGTCTTTAAAAATTGCCTTCCTAAAAGGATAGGGACTGCATTCTTATCATTTTCCATTTCCAAAACATAAAAGTCGGCGGGAAAGATCAAATTGTCAACCATAACTAGTACATCTTCAACAATACCCTTAGGGTAAGCATTTGATCTATCCGCAAGTTGGATTACTACCCCGGTTTCATTTAAAGGGCCAAGCTCAAGTGATTTATACAAAGAATAAGGAATGACATTAATTGACGCTCCTAAATCTAGCATGGCCTTTGAAAACGTGGTACCTCCCAACTTACAAGGTATAGTGAACGTGCCCGGGTCATTGTATTTCTTTGGAAGTTTCTTTTGAAAAACCGCCGAAACACGTTCACTAACTTGGACTTTTTGTTTTCCATTGAGCCTATGTTTCCTTTTGATTGTGCATAGCTCTTTGAAAAATTTAGCAAATTGAGGAACACCTTTTATCAAATTAAGGAGAGGAATATTTACCTCACATTTGGAGAAGGTCTCATAGATGTCTTTGTCTTTCTCCACCCTTCGTGTTTCCCTTAAAGCCTTAGGAAAGGGTGCCTCAATTTCAGGGATGGCCGGTGGTGGAGTTGAGATGTGAGCTTCCTCCTCCTCCGGTTGAGCTTTCTCCACAAGCTCTTCCTCTTCTTCCTCTTCGCCAATGTGGCTTCTTGCTTTTTCCTTGGCAATGACCAACTCTCTCCTCAAGGTCACCGCATGGGCTTGTTGCCTAGGATTCGGTTTCGTTTGGGATGGGAGTTTTCCCGAATCCTTGGCCTTGAGCCTACTCACCGCACTTGAGATTTGGCTCATTTGGTTCTCAAGATTTTGGATGCTTGATTTTGTCTCATGTTGAAATTGAACCATGTTTTGTTGCATGGTTGAGACATTTGAAGTGAGTGCTCGGATCATGTCTTCGGTGGACATATTTGAGCTTTGGCCTTGGGGTTTAGAGTATGGTTGTTTTTGAGGGAATTGATTTTGTGGAGGGTTGTTTTGTGGTGGATTCCCTTGAGGGTTACCATATCTTAGGTTGGGGTGGTCTCTAAACCCGGGATGATAAGTATTGCCATAAGAATCGTACCTCTTTTGGTTTGGGAACCCCAAGGCGTTGACTTCCTCGGAGTTGTCTTCTTGAAGAGTTGGGCATGAGTCGGTAGGATGCTCTTGTTATGTACAAATGCCGCAGACCTTGACTTCTTGGGTCCTGGAATTTAAAAGAAAATCCTTGACCAAAGAAGTCAAGCCGAAAACTTGACTTTCCAACGAGGTGTTGGATTCCGCCGCCATTACTCGCTTTGATGATGACCTCCCGTTGTAATGTCTCGAGTTTTCGGCAAACTCCGAGATGAGGTCTCTTGCTTGAGAAGGGGTTTTGTTGACAATCCCCCCCCCCCCCCCACATGCGGCGTTGATCATTCGCCTATCATCATTGCAAAGACCATCATAAAAGTATAGGATGAGGTCTTGCTCCGAATAGCCGTGGTATGGACAGCTTGCACAAAGTTTCTTGAATAGTTCTCAATATTCATAGAACGATTCATCATCATTTTGCTCCACATTGCTAATTTGCTTTTTTAGAGATGAGGAAACGGAGGTGGGATAGTACTTTTCGAGGAAAGCTTTCTTCATGGCCGCCCATGTACCTATACTTCCCGAGGGAAGATAGAATAACCAATCTTTTGCGGTATCTTTGAGGAAGAATGGGAAAACCCTCAACTTTATTTGCTCCTCGGTGACTCCATCGGGGCACATGCTCGTGCAAATAACATGGAACTCCGAGAGATGTTTATTAGGATCCTCCCCTCTTAAGCCATGAAAGGAAGGAAGTAGATGAATGAGCCCCGAATTGAGCTCAAATGTATTACCCGCATCAAGAGTGGGGAAGGTAATACATAGCGGTTGTTGATTCAAGTTTGGAGTTGTGAGCTCCCTCAAGGTTCTTGTTTCATTAGCCATGTGGAATGACTCTTCAGATTCGCTAGAACTAGAGCTAGCGTTTGAGGATTCCTCCGAGGGTGTGTGCGGAAATAAATTTCTCAACCTCTCGAAGGCTTGTTCTATTTCGGGGTTTGCTTGATAAGTGATTTCATTTATTGAACGATATTTGACCATACACTTCACAAAGCTCAGAAATAGAAAAAAAAATAAGAACTCTTTGTTTTTGTTTTTTTTATTAAAAGAAAAAGAAAAATTATTGCCTTTCCCCGGCAACGGCGCCAAATTTGACGTGCACTTTGTTGTGGTGTGCACTTCAAAATAAATATTCAATACAACACTTATACGTAGTATTAGCGTAGTAAGGTTCGTATCCACAGGGAAAAGAATACTTATCTTTTAATTAAATAGTAACAAGGGGATTTTAGATGTGTTTGATTTACTTTGATTATATTTAAACACTAAGATGAACGACTTATGTGGTTTACTTGATAGAGATGAAGACTTGAGTTTGCTTTTATCCACTTAATGAGATGTTCGTCGATCCCGGTTATATCTTTAACTATCTTCCTCTCGAATACTCAATTGAGGAGTATATCCAGTTCATCGAGGGTAGTTATTAATACGAGACGCGTTCTTTAATAAAACTTACTACCGAATTAATATAGAACACGCGCCGTATATTAACCCGATAATAGCAATAAAATTAAGATGACACTACGCCAAAATGGCCTTTTTCGACAGACTAAAACAGTCGAAAAACGTTATTTTCGACAGTTTTGATCCGTCAAAGTGGGTGTCGAAAAAAAGAGTCAAAAATTTATTCGACTCACTTCACTTGTTGATTTCAGATACTCTACCTAAAAACTCTACCCAAAGGAAAGCCTTGCAATATGTTTAACATATAATGCTGCTCTACTGAATGAGCTAGAACAGATGGAACAACAAAGCATACATCAATGGAAAAACAAAGAACTTGCTACATAAATGATACATACATAATTACTCGAGTAGAGGGAGTGAATTAAACACCAAGTTGTGGAAGTGATGCATAGCAAAAAGACTAGTTTAATATAAATAATTCATATCTGTTTCTATATTTCTATTAAATGTAATATTTTTTTTTACTTCAACCACGTCATTTTTAATCTCTTTCGTTCTATTTCATTTTTTATTTTCACAACTTCTTTTCTTTCCTACCAGCCTAACACTATCTAAATTTTGTAAGAAATGTTATGACCTTTGCAGTTTAAATAAAGTTAGTATTTTATCTTAAAAAGTTCAAGCAGTGTTCTACCCAGTTTTTGTACTTGTTACGGTTACAGTCTATTAAAATGATTTAGTTTTTAAAGTGAAAAGTTTTATTAGAAAAGGGATAATGAAGTGTATGAATAACAAAAACATCTTCTGTATAGGTTTAGAGAACAAAGAAACAAACCTAAAAGCTTGTAAAAGAGCATGAGCAGCCAATAACAAACCAAAAGTTTACCTGAGCAGTATCACGAAACTCTTGTGATTGTGGAGGTTTTGTTGCATTACTTTGGACCAGTTGCTTCAATGTAGCTACTTCTTCTCTAAGTATTATTATTTCATTGTTAATCACTTCATGTTGTTGCTTTTCTTTGCGAGCAATTTCTCTAGAAGGACCCGAAGCACGTATCTCAGTCTTTGTAACACCTCCACCCATTCCACGTACATCACCCTTTCCATCAGGCCCACATACCTAAAACAGAAATGCATCTTTCATTGATGTACATTATCATTAGAGAAATGCAGGATTATTGTAATACTATATACAATAATATAACACAAACCATCGCAACAGCATCATGATCCAGATCTTTTTGTCCCAAATATGGATCATCAGTTACAAGCCTTCTAATTTGATCCTATAAGACATCACCAAGATTTATTCACTCATAAAGGCCTAGCAAAATGAAAACGATTGAGATTGATAACCTCAACACAAGCGGTTTATCAGTTTAATCAATATAATTAATTCCCCTTCAGTTATTAACCATGGGACGCATGCATTAATAACCAAAGTTTACTACCGTGAAAGGACCGAATTAATAACAAGCGTATTAATCGATCGATTCTAGTAATAATTAATATATGAAACAAAACTAGTTGATCCAAGATGGAAGAGTTTAGCTCCTTGTATATACCTTGAATATTAATTAAAGGTATACCCGATCGAGTGTGTCGGTGTACCCGATCGGGTATAACAACTGATCGTGGCCAAATCTTCCCCTGCACGTCCCTTTGTTTCCAGAATTGATCTGATTGAAAATCAAGTAGGTACCCGATCGGTTATAGGGTATACCCGACCGGGTACAGGTCAAAATCAGGAACTTTCCTTTTTTGTCTTGTATTCTTGCACCTTCCTTCTTTTTTTGGTCTCACCAATGATCTATTGATCCTGGACCTGTTTTGTCTCAGAATAAACCTAATCTAAACACATTACAACTATTTTACAAACATAACTATTACACCAAAAGTGTGTAATTTCCAAAGTATTAAACAACCAAAACTAACTAAAAACATAAACATACAAACAGAAATTACAAGCGTATCAGGAATCTCAAAAATTAAATTTCTTAACCACTCCGCCTCTGTACCGACGGTAGCCAATGCAACAAACTCAGATTCCATCGTTGAACTTGTGATACAAGTTTGCTTCTTGGAAGCCCAAGAAATGGCACCTCCCCCAAGCAAGAATATTCAACCACTTGTAGAAGAATGATCCTCTATATTGGATATCAAACTTGCATCCGAATATCCCTCTAACACCGAAGGATACTCAAAGTAACACAAACCATAATACATGGTTCCCTTCAAATACTTGAACACTCTCTTCATTGCTTGCCAATGTTGAGTACTAGGATTACTAGTAAACCGGCTCAACCTACCCACGGCATAAGCAATATCCGGCCGAGTGCTTGTCATGGCATATATCAAACTACCAATGGCTTGAGAGTACTCAAGTTGTGATACCGCCTTTCCATTATTAGGCATGAACCTCATACTAGGATCCATGGGAGTACCAACGGGTGAACAATCACTATAATTAAACCTTTTGAGAATATTTTCAACATAGCGAGCTTGTGTCAAAGCAATCCCTTTGTTTATCCGTTTAATCCTTATTCCAAGGATCACATCCGTCTCCCCCATGTCCTTCATGGAAAACCTTGATGATAACAATCTTTTGGTTTCATCAACCTGATTTTGGTCCGTTCCAAAAATCAGCATGTCATCAACACAGAGACATATGATCACACTCGCCCCTAAGGCATCAAATTGGCCATAGACACACTTGTCCGATTGGTTTAAACTAATCCCATTGGACAAAATAACTTCATCAAACTTTTGATGCCATTGTTTGGGTGCTTGTTTAAGCCCATACAATGATTTAACAAGTTTACAAACCTTATGCTCATTTCCCGGCATAACAAAACCTTCCGGTTGTTTCATGTAAACTTCCTCATCAAGATCACCATTTAAAAATGCCGTCTTGACATCCATCTGATGTATAATCAGATTGTGTATAGCCGCCAAAGCAATTAACAACCTAATGGTTGTAATTCGAGCAACTAGCGCATACGTGTCAAAATAGTCAATTCCGGGTTTTTGTCTAAAACCTTGAATGACTAACCGAGCCCTGAACCTGTCAACAGTTCCATCCACTTTCATCTTCCTTTTGAAGATCCATTTGCAACCTAAGGGTTTAGAACCCGGTGGCAAATCCGACAACACCCAAGCGTTGTTCTCCATAATTGATGACATTTCATCATCAATTGCCTCCTTCCAAAAGGCAACATCTCGGGATTCCATTGCCTCTTTAAAGGTCTTTGGATCATCCTCAACTTGGTAACAATATGAATATTGTACCCCCGCTTCATCCCTTGAACCTTCCACTAAATACAAGTGAAAATTGGGACCAAAGTCTTTTACGATGTGGCCTCGTTTGCTTTTCCTTATTTGTGGTGCTTCGGGATTCAAAACACCATCTAAACAATCTGGACTTGCACCTCACTAGTTCTTGGAACTAGGTGCTTTGGTCTTTGAATTGATGAACATCTCATCTCATCAAAGATCACATCCCGAGACTCAATCACGGTGTTAACCGCCACCGCATCGTTAGGTTCTACTACCTCCGTCCCAAATTGATTTGCAAATTTGATTTTTCTTGGTCAAACAGTTTCATTTTATTTGTTTAATTAGGATGTCAATTTTTAATTATATTCTAATTTGAAGTTTGCAAGTTTGAAGAGATTTTAATGTAGTTTCTGAATATGTAAATATTAATTATTAAAGATTGAGTTAATTATTAATAAGGAGATTGACTTTTATTATTGGTTGACCAAAAAATGTTGACTTTGCAAAACAATTTGAGACGGAGGGAGTATTACATAAAACCTATAAGCCTTGGAATTTTCAGCATACCCTATGAATATGCAATCAATTCCCCTTTCCCCCAAAGTTTTCCTTTTGGGCTCAGGTAATTTTACAACCGCCCTACAACCCAAACCCGAAAATATTTCAAATTCGGCGCCTTTTGTACCAAAGCTCATATGAGGTTATCTTGTTCTGTTTGTTTGGAACCCTATTTAGAACATAGCAAGCCGTGAGCATGGCCTCTCCCCAAAACCATTCACTCAAACCTGAGTAGGAAAGCATGGAATTAACCATTTCCTTTTACACTCGATTTCTCCGTTCGGCCACACCATTTTGTTGTGGTGTCTACGGAGTTGTGGTCTCATGAATGATTCCAACAGATTGAAAATAATGGTGATCCATATATTCTCCTCCCCGATCAGTCCGAAGACATTTAATTGGATTGCTCCATTGCAATTCAACCTCGGTTTTATACACTTTAAATTTCTCTAAAGCTTCATCCTTGGTGTGTAATAAATACACATAACAAAACCGCGTTGTATCATCAATAAAAGTAACAACATACTTTTTATTGCCAAGGGAATGAGTTGAGTGAAAGCCACATAGATCACTATGTACAATATCCAAAATAGCCGAGTTCCTTTCAACATTAGGAAACAGTTGTTTTGTGATCTTAGTAAGCATGCGAGTCCTACACTTATCATCATTAATATCAAAAGCCGGAATCAAATCATCTTTAGATATTTCATGCATTTTTCTAAATCTAACGTGAGCTAATCTAGCATGCCAAATCATACAATCATTAATGGAAGATGCCACAAAAACAGAATTATCACTAGAACTTAATTTATTCACAACATTCAAACGAAACATGCGATTTGATTAATATCCAAAACCAACAAACACACCACCCTTGGACAGAATATATTTATCGGATTCAATCACATGTTTAAACCCTAAATTATTCAACATACTTCCCGAAACAAGATTCCTTTGAACCTTCAATACATACAAAACATCAAACAACGTAATTGTTTTTCCAGAAGTAAATTCTAAAACAACTACACCCTTTCCCAAGATAGGCGTCATTGACTCGTCTCCCATGCGTAAGAAGGAACCGACCTCCACTGGTTCTAGGTCTTCAAACCATCCTTTATCCTTACACACATGGCTCGTAGCCCCCGAGTCAATCGACCATGCACAATCATCATCTTGTACATAAAAGGATTCTGGGCATAATTCTGGAACCAGGTCCTTAAATCGTTCATGTCCACTGCCACTCGTTCCAGTGCCATTCTTGTTCAGTTTCACACGGCAATCACGCTTGACATGTCCAACCTTTTGACACCTCCAACAAACCAAACCTTTCAGTTTCTTGTTGGGTTTGTCATAGTCTTCATACTTGCGCTTTTTGCCTTTCCCTTTATCTTTCGTGTTAGATTTATTATCCTCAACCAAGTGAACACGAGGCTGTCTAGATTCAACTTCAACCATAATTTGGTCATTCTCTTGCACACGAAGAGACTCCTCAATGCGCAAGTGACTCCCAAGTTGAACCAATGACAATTCCTCATCTTGATGTTTTAAAGAACACTTTAAATCCTTCCCAGAGGGTGGAAGTTTGTCAATTATACTCGACATGGCATAAGATTCATCAACACCTATCATGTGGAGTTTAAATTGACCAAAAACACGAAGGAGTTCATTGTATTGTTCCATAACCGGCCTTGAGTCAACCATTTTATAATTATTAAAATCACTCACCAAGAACTTCTTACTAGAAGCATCCTCGGCGATGTATTTTGACTCAAGAGAATTCCACAATTCCTTCGCACTCTCAACGTTTTGGTTAATATCAAATAACGCATCAGACATACCGTTAAGAATGTGGCCTCTACATATGTAGTCATCGTTCTCCCACTTGTTGCGCCTCCTAGTTTGTACCAAGGTTTCGTCCTCCATCACTTCCGGCATCAGAGTTCTCAACACGTACACGACCTTCAAAGTGGTGAGAAGGATGTGCATCTTCTTCTGCCATCTACGTAAATCATTCCCTTGAAACTTGTCCAATTTGTTGAACTTGGATGTCATCTCTTCCACAGTACTCATGATTATCACAAAGGAATATTAATTCGATTGTTGGGGTATCATGTAGGGGGTGATAATCGAGTACTTGGATTGCTTAAGGATCGTGTAAGTTCATTTTCCGAATTGATATTTCTCCCCTATGTCTGGGTTACAAGAAATTCAATTTAGGATAATCCTTAAGGACACACTAGAACTTAGGCACAAGAACTAGAGCCAAACTAGTGAGTATATGGATTGTTTTTGCTTTAATTTGAGTGCCAAAGTGATGAAGATTCGTTGGATATTATTCCTCTTCCTCCTCTGTACGAAATATGGTGGTATACTGGTATATATCCATATTAATCGTCTTAGGCAGTTGCAACAGATTTGAGAAACCGCATCAATTTTTGGAAAACTGCTGGAAAATGCCCAACCGTTCTAGAACTTGGTCTAGAACCACAGAGCTGGTCTACTGAAAGTTATACCTCGAGTTCTACCCCGAGTTCCACTAACGTAGACACTTTGGAATTAAACTAGTTCTTATATACAAGTGTGCACTCCACACCTACTAACTTGTATTAGATCATAGTTCTAATTCTCATTGGCACTCATATCAAATTCCAATTACGCAAAACGGTCGGTGACACTAAAATCACCAACACTTGCTGGGCTGGATCTCTGGTGCGCACAAGTACAAGGACTATCATCATTGGACCGACTGATTCACCGTGACTTACGTAAGAGTCCGTAAACCGTACAGTCGGTTGTATCGATTGCATCGTACAAACTGTGGCATTTTTGTAATTTAACTGAAATTCACGACTTTCACTAAATGGGCATAAGATCTATTCTACTGAGTATTGAGAGGCTAATAATAAGCATCGTGATATCGGGTTCATATCTTATCATTCACTTTTGTTTTTTCTTAAAAATATTTACAATGAACCTGTATGAATCTAATATGTGAATATAATGTAATACTTTTGAAATATGCATGAATTTGACATTTTAAATGAGTATTACATCAATATCAAATGAGCATACATGGATTACGAAATGAGTATCGAAAAAATAAAAAAAGCTCATTTAAAATCTCTATCATGCTCAGAATTTCATTTGTGTGGGGCTCATATCGGTACAATTACGTATAACTTAAATTACTCCTAACCAAGAGGCTACCAAACTCCAAAAAAACTGCTTAACAAAAAGAGAAGAAGAAAACAGTGCAAAGAAAGAGAGAGGAGAGGCACTCGCGTCGGATTATACACCACTAAATCCATCCCAGAACTCTATCATCGCGTAGATCCGAGAGGCGAGTGAACCATCCCAGTGGCAAGGAAGCGATGTGATCGAAGAGGTGGAGGAGAAGAGAACGACTGTGCGAGCGACCTCTGTGGGACGACGAGCATTGCTGCGAAACGAACAAAAAGCCCGATTGTACTGTGGGCACGGTAAAACCGACTACAGAATATATTTTGCGTGATACATAGATACAATTAGTTAGTAAACCAAAAAATAATTGATGTTCTATTTAACCAAATATAATTTAAAAAACCATTAATCCTAGGAGTAGGGCTGAGCAAAACACGAACCGATCCGCAAAACCCAAAGTTTTTTTCAGATAATATCCGAACCGAAATGGATATCTGACTCGAAAAACCCGAAACCGAAAATCCGAATAGTATTGGGCCTAGATCAGGTGGCGGGTAGGGTTTGTAAAATCCCAACCTGACCTGCCCGAATATCCGAAATATATTAAATAATTTAGTGTGTACTTTGAATATGTTAATTAAGACTTGTGTTCAATTATTTGTGTAATTATTTATGCAATTTGTGTTAAATTATTTTTGTAATTTGAATGTGTAGTGCACTAGTGTGTACAATTTTTTTCAAAGTGACATTCCAACACTTTAATTATCCAATTATAATGTGTTTTAATACAACCGATATATTCGAAATATATTAAATTATGTAGTGTGTACTTTGAATATGTTAAATTAATACTTGTGTTCAATTATTTGTGTAATTATTTATGCAATTTGTATTAAATTATTTGTGTAAATTGAATGTTTAGTAGAATTTTTTGTCAAAGTGTAATTCAAACACTTTAATTATCCAATTATAATTTTTTCTTATATAACTGAAATATCCGAAACCCGATCCGATATCCGATAATATCCAACTTACAAATATCCGAAAAAACCGATTTGAAATATCAAAGGGTCGGGTCTATTTAGCTTGAAAACTCTGAACGGGTTTAGGGTACGCCTGCCCGACCCGCTCGAGCCCGACCCGTGCTCAGCTAGTACTCCGTATTAAGTAATGAAAACAACCATCAATTGCCACCATTTTTTTCGTTAGATGCTACCGAAGGGGCCGTACTTGCTAAGTTAGAGGTGAATTCCACATAGTGTTAAATGCGATGGGATGTTTGATGGAGGAAGAGCCTATTGGAGTCCAGCCCCCTCTTCTTTCAGTAGAGGTGAAGACCAAGTCTACCTCACGTGCGTGGCTGCGATTTCTGTCGGCCCAATCCGCCGCCCAAACCGGAACGGTGGGGCCTCTTCTGCGTCTATGTGCAACAGCTTCGGGCGAGTGCAAAACCAAAATCAAAACTTCTAGTGCATTTCATCCTTTTGAGAACGTTCTTGCAATTTTAATTTTAAAATAATACTCTCTCCGTCCCAATATAAAAGACACATTTTCCTTTTCGAGTCGTCCCAATATAAAAGACATATTTCCTCTTTTGACAAACAAAACAGTACAAAACAGTGTCAAACAGTGTCTAAACAGTGTTCACCCTAAAAATGTGTGGAAACGCAAATGTGTCTTTTATATTGGGACGGAGGGAGTACTCCGTAACTTATCATAGGGGCATTATTTTTCTTTTTACTTGAGATAGTTTGTCAAAATGAGCTACTAGCTTGAATAAAGAAAATTGTTAAAATACTCCCTCCGTCCCGTTGGAATGTTCCCGGTTTGACCTACACACATATTAAGGAAATAAACTTACTAGGGGGTAAATTTTACTGTTTTGACACTGTTTTGACACTGTTTTGACACTGTTTGGACACTGTTTGGCACTGTTTTGCACTGTTTGACACTGTTTTGATGTAGAATAACTTTCTATTTAGGGAAATGAGAACTTCTTTTTGGGACATCCAAAAAAGGAAAATTGAAACATTCCAACGGGACGGAGGGCGTATAACATTATTATTAATAAATGAAGAGGAAGATGTTATAGCTAATTACTGGAATACATTTTAATTTTGTTGAAAATACTTATGTGACTAGTAAACTATGAGTGTATTTAGTTAACTAATGGAGATGCTCTTATTGCTCTACTTACCATTACTTCAAATAGTGGCCAAGTGCCTACGGTAAACGCTGGGAAGCCAAGTGCGAAGCGGAAACTGCTGAAAACTTGTGAACCCTCAAAGCGCATTGTATATGAAGAGATTGTTAATACTCCCTCTGTATCAATTTAATTGACTCATTTTCTTTTCACACAGTTTAAGATAATTACTGTAGACTTTATTAAAAGTAAGAGGTTTTTGGTACTGTAGCAACACTATAGCGGTACTGTAGTAGTACTGTAGCTGCTTTTTGAGTAGGATCCTTTCCAAAAAGGGAAAGAGGTCAATTAATTTGATACCCCAAAAAGGAAAGTGGGTCAAGTAATTTGATACGGAGGGGGAGTACTTCTTTACACATAAATGAGGTTAGTGCATACTACGTACTTTATAAAAGTAGATGTAAGCATAGCTTAGAAAGAATTCTTTGTATCTTTTCTTTGAGACGGGACGGTTTGTTAATTCTCCGTATCAAGAGGAAATGCGGCAGTGTCAAATAGTTCAATGAACTTAGAACGTGTACAATGAATTTCTTCCGCAAAAAGACATTGATGCAGTGTGAGATCAATTCATATTTATGAGAGAACCATTAATGGCAAAAAAAACAGAGCTTTTTTGTGGCGTGTTTGTACGAAAATGAGGAAACACGGAAGTGGTTCAAGAAAAAGTTTTAGGGGATGGAAATTTTATTCTAACCAAACCCTTATGAATGAAAATCATATTCAACTTATAGAGGGCAACTTATAGAGGGCAAAGGTAGTCTCAGCCTCATTCGCACGACCCTTCCATAAGGTAAAATACTCTCCATTACTTTTATTGATATACTACGTAATACTATTTTATCGGTAAATATTTGTGCGCCTCTAGCGTTTTTGGATGGAACGTTGAAATGAAAACGCTGCAAATATGAGAGTTTTGGAATAACGTTTAAAAAAATGGTGTTTTCTACTAATTTTTGTGGCCAACCAGCAAAATTACCAAACATTTTTGAGTTTTGACAATCCATCAACTAATTTCACTAGTCTAACTCACTAATTGAAATCGCTATTGACCCCACCAACCTACCTGCTATCCATTAACCACTAAATGTGCTTTACTTGTACTCATGACCAATACTTTCGGTTTATTCAAAATTACTTTTGAATAACTTTTTGTAAGAAATACAGTGAAAGTGTGATTTTCTTTAACTTCAATTCTTCGGACATTTAGAAAAATGCAACTCAGGCGTTAATTTTATGTTTTTTTTCATTACCAACCAATCCATGCCCCGCAGCGTAATAAATTAAATTAATCATATAAAAAAATATCACAAATAAATCTAAAAAGAAACTTGTGATACCCCGGTTATGGGCATATCCAAAGGGAGGGGGGCATTTTATAAGCTCAATCCGGTGTTGCACAAGAGAAAGATAGAAAGAACTATTCTACGTTTTAATGAGAATGAATGAAGAAATATAAGAATACAGAAAGAAAGAAACAGATGGACATAAATACGTAGTATGTGTATTGGATCTATGATAATGTTTCTGTTTATAGACCCAAGAAGAAAACATGGATAAAAATAAGTTAAATTGATTTCAAAAATTAAAATCAAATGAGAAACACGCATAAATAAAAACTTTGTGACATAAATTTGAGCGGCATGTGTCAACGTGTAAGTGACAGAAACTGTGAGGCCGTTTGACAACACTGTTTTTCGTCTTATCAGGTTTATCGGCCAACTTTTTCACCAAACACGTAACTTTTGCTTTCGCACGTTGACTTGTGTAATAAGCAGAAAAAGTGAGGTTGGAGTTACTTTTCTGGCTGTATTGGCTGAAGTTACTGTAGATGGCCATTTTGGCTATTTTTACATATAATTTTTCTTTATTTTATAAATAAAATATATTTTAAAAATAATCTTTTCTTAAATCAGCAAAATCAGCCAATGCAGCCACTTCAGCCAGAACTTCATAAATTTCAGCAGAATCAGCCAAATCAGTCGATTTTTGTGCTATGCACTGCATTTGCCAAATTGGATAATTTATCGGGAAATTTCACATCTTTTTCACTTTTTTTAAAAATAAAAATGTTAGCCAGAAAAGTCACCAAATTTTATTCCAATAGTCATAATGACAATGACACACCAAATGACATTACCATTAAAGAAATGTGATTGACACACCAAATGAATAGTGACATTATAACTTCCTAGTTAAATTACTTTTTTGTCACATTTTTATTCGTACGTAAAATAGTCATTTTTTAGAAAAAATGTTTTTGTACAGTAAGATTTAAGTAAACCACAGTAGTCATGGACCCGGGCCCGGCCGGGCTTTTTTTTTTGGGAAGGAAGGCTCGGGACCGGCCCGGGTAGCCACCGGGTCCGGGCCTCCGGTTTGGTTTTTTTTTTTTTTTTTTTTTTTTTTTTTTTTTTTTTTTTTTTTTTGCTTTCCTAACCCCCCCTCACCCCCCACCCCCACCCCAAAACCCCCAAACGCCTCCTAACCATCAAGCCCAACCCGGGTCTACCCCAAAAATAAAAAAAAAATTCAATTAGGCCCGGACCCGGGCCCGACCCGGCCGGGCCGGTTCGCCAAATACAAGGCCCGAGCCCGGACCCGCCGCCCCCACCGGGCCTAGGCCGGACCCGGACCCGAGAACCGGGCCGGTTCCGGTCCCGCACAGTGGCGGGCCGGTTCCGGTCCCGCACAGTGGCGGGCCGGGCCGGTCCCGGGCCGGGCGGCCCGAACCGGGTCCATGCCCAAACCACAAATTTATTCGTATGTTGATAAGGATTCTAAATACCAAAATTTAGAAAATTAAGGTCAATCACAGATTTATTTTGAGTACTATTGAGAGTTTGTGATTTATTTTGAGTACTATTGAGAGTGAAGGATGTATAATGGATCTATGGTACTTGGGGAGCAGTAGAAACAAAATGCTGACAACACATGTAAGTATGTAACAACAACATCCAAATTATATCCACACAAATATTAAGGTCGATTAACATGAATCGATTCATAATATCAAACTTAAATAACTTGACATTTTTTATAAAATAAAATTAAAAATGAATAGTCATGTAATAATAAATTGAGATTTTTGTTAAAGTGTTGCTCAAATAAAATTTAAGGGAAAACAACATGACTACGGTCAGCATAGTTTAATGGTCACTAACATAAAAATTAAACATAAATCAATCACTAAAAGTTAATAATATAATTACTTTAATTTGCATAAGGGGTCACTTTTTATCCATCATCTATATTTAATGATACATATACTCTTATATGTCATTATTTCTAACAAATTAATACCGAGTATGAATTAATAAGAAATAACAACAATCATTAAAATGAAGATGGTGGATAATATTATGATAACTCTAATTATCATGATTTGTTCGATTTTACATTATAATGACCACTCATGGTGACTAACATAATTTCATCATTATGTGTTTTCCAGTAACATTTAAAGAAAACCTTATCAAGTTGTCATTACTCATTAGTTGCTTATTTGAATATTTACTATTTAACTATTTATTTATAGGAGTATATATGTATATCAGTATATGTTTAACAGTTAAATTTAAAATAGAAAATGAGCAACAAATGTTAAAAGTAAGCTAACCAGAGAAGGTTGAAGTTTTAAAGGTGAAACTAGACTTTGCACTATATTTTTCTCTGAAAATATACTGCCATATTTGACATTATCTAATATTAATACGATAATATTAATGTCATAATACACAATATTTTAAGCATGTCATTAATTACTTTTATTTGGGGAAAATAATAAGTTCTCATTTTGTAATTTCACATTGTTATCTCATCATTTTCATGTACTTGAGCATATGTAACGCCCCTCTCAGGTTAAAGGATACGTTACACTAACTTATTACTTTTATAAATAATTGCAATATAACGGCCGTCTATTTAAGAAAATAACCCTGATAAAATCTCAATAGTAACTAAAACAACTCCAAATAAGAACTTAATAAAATATAGTTATCACCAGCAAATGTGACAACCACCTGGATCCAGGAATTTATTCAAACATCAAGTTCTAAAATAAAATAAAATAATAATAATCTCTTTATTATAAGACTGAATTACTGAGACAAAATAATATCTAGCTAAAAGCCGCCAAGGTCGTTCCCGTTAACTCATCTTGGCACGCGTTCCACTCCCTCATCATCTTCCTAGGCCTTGGCCTTACCCTTAGTATCTGTACATGCGAAGAAAGAAATCTGATAAGCTTTACGCTTAGTAAGTCACTATGGATCCACAAAAATATCTAGAAGTCTATGCCAATTTATCAGTAGATAAATTTAGACTATAAGCATGCACTGAACAAATAACTATCACATAACTTCTCAAATACATTCTGAGGGAGATCTCAAAAGGAAAATATTTTCTAAAATAATTTTTCAAAACTGCTCGAGAGATCTCGAAATTTTCATTCTCAAAACATCTCTGTAAAACCTTCTGAAAGAGATCTCAAAACAACTTTCTGTAAAACTTTCTTAACGAGATCTCAAAAACAACTTTCTGTGAAAACTTTCTGAAAGAGATCTCAAAAACAACTTTTTGTGAAACTTTCTGATAGAGATCTCATTAACAACTTTCTGTACTACTCTTTGTGGCTAATTTTACTCTGTGGGCCCGTGATATGTACCCAAAGGCGCCAATCCGACAGCTCAGGGGAGCGACCCACTAAACATATCGGACTCTCTGAAACTCTGAAACTCTGATTACTCTGTGGGAACTTGTTCCCGGGTACATATCACTTAATCTTTCACTTTAAATATTAGTTCTTTTTATGGTGTCGTTTGGATAACCACATCATTAAATCAGAAAATAAAAATACTGACAAACTCTTGACTATGCCAGATAATAATCATCACTTAATACAACAAATAAAATAACTCATCACATAATTCACATAGTTCACATAATAGCAAATAGACTAAAATCATCTATTAAAAATCAACAAGACTTCTTTCTTTCATTTGGTTGAACAAACATGTACAGGTGGTAGTGAACTTACCTGTTAACAGCTGAACTCAAAATACTCAGATAAATGTGGCACCTTGATAACGTCTTCCGGTAAGCTCTTCTTTAAAAATCTTTAATTAAATATAATAATACAATTAGAGTTTTTTTTTTATGTATCCTAATTTAAACTAGCATCAAAGCTTCAAAGCTTAGTCCCACTGCTACCCTACAACCTAAAGTGAAAATTGAATTGGCTTTTAAGAAAGTATAAATCATTCGTAGCAGAGTATGAGATTTTTGGCTTTTGAGGCCACTCACTGAAACTATTAGATATCAAAACAATGATGTCTTTGGAGAGCCTTTGAAATTCACGGACCATTTAAACCCTTTTGGTAGGAAAAAGACACATCTTGAAATCGATGGTGTTAAAATCTTGAAAGAAAATCTGGATTACAAAGCTTCTGAAATTTTAGTCACGAAAGTCTAATTCTGCATTACCTAAACAAAACAAATTGAAACAACTCAAGCTTAACTTTAAACAAAACATTTTTCAGATAATTATGCCTTCAAAACTGTAAACAAATCTTTTAAATTGAAAAGAGCAGCGGCAGCCAGATTGAAAAGATTTCTAAACCTAAACGCGTCCAAAGGAGTGAAAGATATTAGACTTACCGGTGCTAAGACGAAAAATGGATGGAAAGCTAAAGGCTGGATGCTTCGACACCAGAACAAAGGAATAGCCGCGCAGAGAAATAGAACGATGGTAGATGAGAGAGCTGATGCCTTCAGGTCTTAATACTGATAATAAATACTCCGTATAGATTAACTCTCTCTAGGGATTATAGACTTTAACATGCTTAGTTGGGCCAAGCTAACAAAATCGGGCTTCTAATCAGCTCTCTAAAAAAATGTTAAACATATTAAAAGTATTTTCTATTTCTTGTTAGGGTTTTTAGTCAAAATACTGATTCGGGCCAAGATAACTGATTTGGGTCTCTAAGTCTCTGAAAAAAAATGCTTCTGACCCAACTGAATTATTATATTCTCCTTTTCAAACATGTACTGATAAAATTTAAAATAACATGTATTATTTACTATAAGTATTAGAGCTTGCCGGTCAACGTTATCTGCCACAAACAGAACATGATAACACAATAAATTACATTATTCTCAAAAGAAATCATTTAACTCGTTAAAAACAATGACTGATATAACTCGCTCACAAAATCGGGGTGTTACAACCCCTCTCACCTTATAAAAGTTTCGTCCTCGAAACTTAGAACAACTCGGGATAACGACGTCTCACATTAATTTTTTTTTTTTTTCCCGACTTCTCACGTGGTTTAGGTGGAACTATAATAGCTAAATGTCTTTTACAAAGTTACTTCAGGGTTACTGCTCCAATTTCTTCTAATTACCAATCTGATCAAGTTTCTCTTATTGGGGAGACATATTAATACTTAAAACTACACAAGGATCTCAACAACTTCTTTATAATTTACCTTAATAAGAAAACTTGCTTACATACTCTTATATTTTCTGCTAACACTACGACACAAACTTACAACACAATCTCACAAGCTAACAACATAGAATATATACATTAATTACTTTGCCTTGTTTGCTTAATAAAATGAAAAGAAAGACAATAGTAAATTAGAAATCTGCAAACTAAAACATCCTTAGGGGCATAAAATATAAACTCTAGTTTGAGATTCTGCCCGCACGAATTCCAGGACAAAAAACTATAAGAACTCGACTATGTAGCTGTCTAAAAAAAAATGCTTTCGCACAACAATAAAAACTGTCCATATTTTGAAATAAAAATTCGACGTAGAACAAAATAAGACCATGCCTGTAATGCAATAGACAATTCATTATCAAAATTTACATCTTTCTTAAGTATCATACTTCTTCCAATTTGTTACACAACTTAAAACCCTTTAATTAAGGAAATCGATCTGCCTTCAACGAAGATAACAAAAGGTGGTGTTGCTTTATAAAAGACCTTTAAACCTTAGAAACGGTGAGAACTAATCCAATACAGTGGAAAAATTTTAAGCTTTGTGAGGCATAGATTTCATATACTTCAATTGGGTTTTCAAAACAGGTCTTACATTTTTCTTTTCTCATGCCAAAACATAATTAGAGGAAGAGGCAAGATAAAGAATAGTGAGGACAGCGTATAAAATTTAATATTTGAAACCAATTTATTATCGAGGAAAACAAACTTTCACTAGTTAGAGATGGTAATCTGAAACTCAATCAGTAGCTTGGTTTGGCCGATTGAAAGAGGAGAAAATTTTGAGGAGAACTGAGATTCTTTGGAGAGAAAACAAAGGCGGTATGCGGCTAGTATGAATGGAAGCGTTGCTTCTCTAGGGAGTTTAAACAGATGCTTTCCTTTGAAGAATTTTACTCAAAATAAAATTAAACATCTAGGCTGGTCCAATATCACACTTCCGAGTCTACTAATATTTAATTTGACTTACCTATTAATTTCAAAAGAAAATCCCCCCTTTTTTTTAAGGTTTGAAATAGCTTTAAACTACTAAACCCTCCCTGTTTTTTTTTTATGACCATGACAGGGACACTCTATCTAACACTAAAAACTGCTAAAATTGGACTCTTTTTTTTTTGTTGATAATTGGATGGTTTTATAAATTTATTGTTGTATGTGTGAGAAATCTTTTCTTCACATGCCTCATACGACACTCAGGTCTAAAACATCATTTATAATTTCAGGAAAATCATATTGTTGGTGTGTTACACTTTTATACTCTCTGCCATCAAGACTGCTCAGCATGGGGAGAACTTTAATCTAGCTTATGAGAAAATCTTCCGCTAAAAAAATTGACTATAGTTTGACTTAAACATTATCATTTTTTTTAAAAATAGATTTATACTACTAAACTCAATTAATTCCTTGAAGCCCAAGCATTTTTGAAGTATCCTTGCGTAAAAAATGAAAACCTCATTATGGCCGTATACCGAAGTAGTCAAGAAAGCTGAACCTAGTCTATGATTATAATTTTCTTTTATCTTAAAATTTGAGCTTGAACAAAATAAATATTCGTAATTAGATGACCATCGGTCTCCTACAATCCTTGAACACAATTTACTAATTGAAACTAATAGCCTTAATATCTAGAGGAAAATCTCTTGTGGGTAAGTCTTTTCTGAATAAGTAATATTATAAGTTTTGTAACTAAATCTTCTTGGACTACCTCTAGAAAATCAGTAAGTGGGTAGACATTAAAATGTCAACATCAAAAAAAAAAAAATTTGCTTAGTTTCAAATTTTCATTTTTCTTAAACAAAATATATCATAAATGTTTTTTTTTTTTTAAACAAAAACTGACATTGTCCAACACATAAATGCCTGACACAAAAAAAATTGTCAACAGGCATTTTTTTTTGTTTCACTAATGACTTTATAATTCTAATCTCTTAGCTTCCTATTCAGCAGTAGAAAGATTGAAGAAAGTACTACTTTTTTTTCTCAATTAAACCCTTCATCCCTTCACTAATCGAAATGTGATATATTAAAAAAAATGTAGTCTACACGACCCAGAATAATAGTTCAATTGTAAACTTTCTTTAAGCTCTTCGAAATCGATAGTTATTTCTTCTAAACTTTTATCTCCTAACTATTTCCTTTTGCAAATAATGCTCTCTTATAGTGGTAAAGTTTTCATACCTTTATGAAATAATAAGGTCGTCAAACCGTAATACATAAATTCTCACAAGAGTGAAAAATAATTAACAACCATATCATATAAGCTGAATAAATCGAATGAGCTCTTATCCCAAGACTAACTTGGATTTTAAAAAAATAAAATCCTCAACATACTAGTAAATCAATACCTGTTTTATATTATTTAACATAAACTCTTATGTTTTCTCCCTTTAGATTTCAAATAGAAATTATAAACTCATCAAGGAATCTACACTGATATCTTTCAAAATAAAATATAACACCATAGCTAGGACCTTTTTACTGATTTCATATGTTCTTGACTTTGACTGACACTAATTTACTCCATAAAAGAATCACATTATATAATTTATAATTTGCTCAACTGTTGGGGTTCAATCCCTTGAGTTGTTGATGACTCATAACAAAAGAATTGTTTGAGGTGCCAAACTCTTTATACCCTTTATTCTCACCAATACCTCTATTACTCAAAGAGCATACCAGGTACCAACACGAGCTCATTGGGATACTGTCTACAAATACTCGCACATAATAATGGCTATAAGGGAGCTCCATGGTACCATATTCTTTATTCTATTGGACTCTTCGTACTCTAGATCATACTGTATGGAAACAAACTTCACAAATACCCATATCGTAGTGTGCAGCAGGTTCTAAGACTCGTGATTTACTAGAGACTGGTTTGATCTAATCCTTCTACTTATCTCTTCTAATCTGACTTCTAAGAATCGGATACTATTAAAAACTTTTGAATCACGTATATAGACTTTATTGGCCGATCATAGTAAGAAAATTTAAGTGATGGCACTCAATATATTTTTGGTAACCAAATGGTAAAAATCATATGAGGACAACCTTGGTAAGAAGAATGTATAACACTGTTTAAATTAGAGTGCCAAAAGCTGAGAATACACTGAAGATTTCTTTGAGAAATTTTAAAACTCAAATTCTTCTAAAAATACTTTTGAAGAAATCACTCTCATATCATTCATGTGATTAATCGTTAATCACTAAACGCATTAAATCAAACTTTAAAATTTATTTTAAAATAAGCATTGACAACTTAAAGACAACATATAATCTGACCATTGATCATATTAAAGCGGTGTCCGAACACCGGTATCTCCTATTGGAACCATCAAATTGATGAGGGGCCCTCTCAGCAACTCAAGATTCCAAACATGAGATACCGACACTCAACACTCTAGAAAATCATGGAGCTTCTAAAACTGTTGATAAAAATTTAACTCCACTACTTAAGAACTTTCAAAATCCAAGGTGAAGCTCCACGTAACATTTTACACATACAAAATAAGCTATAACTTATAATTCCCTTAATTTTATTTTTCCTACAAAAATTTAATGAGATAATGTAAATACCATGGGCGGTTTAAAAATAATTTCATTTTAATACATAAATAAAAATACATAACAAACTAATTTTGTATGCTTACGGAAATTCTTAATCTCATGTAAACTCAATTACATAACATACTTTAAAAAAAAAAATATAAGACAAACTCTTTATTATTCCTCTTAATTTAAAAATATATCTAACAAGACTTAGGCCATGAATAAACTACAAGCCATATAAAAGATAGCTAGAATAGCACTGGTTGTGACATAATTCATTTACTCAATCATGAGAAGATAAAGACTATATGACACTTTTTTTTTTTTAAACTTGGATCTTAATCATGAATAACCTCTATGTATGAGAAATACTTGCTATGAAAAATCATTAGCAGCTAAAATGGAAGGTTGCAAATACGAAATTATGAGAGGTGTATGACTAGAACGATCGTGTTTTGGATAACAACCCTAGTCCTTCCTATATGAAATAGAAGACCTAACTCAACAATATATGCACTCGAATAAAATTTAATCTGCATAACTCGTAGTAACACAGAGGTTTTACGAGTTGAGTACACATTACTCTTACTTGACTTTTCTATCTATCAAATACCAACAACACTCAAACATGTTCTAGCCTAAATGACTTTTAACATAAAGAAGTACTTACTTGGAAGATGACGAGCCCGTGTACGGTGACAAATGAAGTTACGGGACAACCTGGCTCTGATACCAAATTGTAACGCCCCTCTCAGGTTAAAGGATACGTTACACTAACTTATTACTTTTATAAATAATTGCAATATAACGGCCGTCTATTTAAGAAAATAACCCTGATAAAATCTCAATAGTAACTAAAACAACTCCAAATAAGAACTTAATAAAATATAGTTATCACCAGCAAATGTGACAACCACCTGGATCCAGGAATTTATTCAAACATCAAGTTCTAAAATAAAATAAAATAATAATAATCTCTTTATTATAAGACTGAATTACTGAGACAAAATAATATCTAGCTAAAAGCCGCCAAGGTCGTTCCCGTTAACTCATCTTGGCACGCGTTCCACTCCCTCATCATCTTCCTAGGCCTTGGCCTTACCCTTAGTATCTGTACATGCGAAGAAAGAAATCTGATAAGCTTTACGCTTAGTAAGTCACTATGGATCCACAAAAATATCTAGAAGTCTATGCCAATTTATCAGTAGATAAATTTAGACTATAAGCATGCACTGAACAAATAACTATCACATAACTTCTCAAATACATTCTGAGGGAGATCTCAAAAGGAAAATATTTTCTAAAATAATTTTTCAAAACTGCTCGAGAGATCTCGAAATTTTCATTCTCAAAACATCTCTGTAAAACCTTCTGAAAGAGATCTCAAAACAACTTTCTGTAAAACTTTCTTAACGAGATCTCAAAAACAACTTTCTGTGAAAACTTTCTGAAAGAGATCTCAAAAACAACTTTTTGTGAAACTTTCTGATAGAGATCTCATTAACAACTTTCTGTACTACTCTTTGTGGCTAATTTTACTCTGTGGGCCCGTGATATGTACCCAAAGGCGCCAATCCGACAGCTCAGGGGAGCGACCCACTAAACATATCGGACTCTCTGAAACTCTGAAACTCTGATTACTCTGTGGGAACTTGTTCCCGGGTACATATCACTTAATCTTTCACTTTAAATATTAGTTCTTTTTATGGTGTCGTTTGGATAACCACATCATTAAATCAGAAAATAAAAATACTGACAAACTCTTGACTATGCCAGATAATAATCATCACTTAATACAACAAATAAAATAACTCATCACATAATTCACATAGTTCACATAATAGCAAATAGACTAAAATCATCTATTAAAAATCAACAAGACTTCTTTCTTTCATTTGGTTGAACAAACATGTACAGGTGGTAGTGAACTTACCTGTTAACAGCTGAACTCAAAATACTCAGATAAATGTGGCACCTTGATAACGTCTTCCGGTAAGCTCTTCTTTAAAAATCTTTAATTAAATATAATAATACAATTAGAGTTTTTTTTTTATGTATCCTAATTTAAACTAGCATCAAAGCTTCAAAGCTTAGTCCCACTGCTACCCTACAACCTAAAGTGAAAATTGAATTGGCTTTTAAGAAAGTATAAATCATTCGTAGCAGAGTATGAGATTTTTGGCTTTTGAGGCCACTCACTGAAACTATTAGATATCAAAACAATGATGTCTTTGGAGAGCCTTTGAAATTCACGGACCATTTAAACCCTTTTGGTAGGAAAAAGACACATCTTGAAATCGATGGTGTTAAAATCTTGAAAGAAAATCTGGATTACAAAGCTTCTGAAATTTTAGTCACGAAAGTCTAATTCTGCATTACCTAAACAAAACAAATTGAAACAACTCAAGCTTAACTTTAAACAAAACATTTTTCAGATAATTATGCCTTCAAAACTGTAAACAAATCTTTTAAATTGAAAAGAGCAGCGGCAGCCAGATTGAAAAGATTTCTAAACCTAAACGCGTCCAAAGGAGTGAAAGATATTAGACTTACCGGTGCTAAGACGAAAAATGGATGGAAAGCTAAAGGCTGGATGCTTCGACACCAGAACAAAGGAATAGCCGCGCAGAGAAATAGAACGATGGTAGATGAGAGAGCTGATGCCTTCAGGTCTTAATACTGATAATAAATACTCCGTATAGATTAACTCTCTCTAGGGATTATAGACTTTAACATGCTTAGTTGGGCCAAGCTAACAAAATCGGGCTTCTAATCAGCTCTCTAAAAAAATGTTAAACATATTAAAAGTATTTTCTATTTCTTGTTAGGGTTTTTAGTCAAAATACTGATTCGGGCCAAGATAACTGATTTGGGTCTCTAAGTCTCTGAAAAAAAATGCTTCTGACCCAACTGAATTATTATATTCTCCTTTTCAAACATGTACTGATAAAATTTAAAATAACATGTATTATTTACTATAAGTATTAGAGCTTGCCGGTCAACGTTATCTGCCACAAACAGAACATGATAACACAATAAATTACATTATTCTCAAAAGAAATCATTTAACTCGTTAAAAACAATGACTGATATAACTCGCTCACAAAATCGGGGTGTTACAGCATATCTTAACTCTAGTTCATCTTATCTTTTTTTTTTATCATATCTTATCTTTTATCATTTTTTATGTTTCTTTTTCTTTTGACTTTAATATAATGTATCGATTCATGTTAGCCGCTCCCAAAATTTGTTGAGACTAAGGTTTGAATGTTGTTGGAATTTCACGTTGAAAATTTTCTATTTTTACGATAACTCTTGCAACTCATATACCAAACATAAAACTAGGAAAATTCTAGGGACTTCTTAAATTATACTCCCTTTATCCCATAAGGCAAGGTGCATGATTGTTTTGGCGCAGATTGTTTTACAATTCTAACCTTCAAAAGATGAAAAAGTAAGATGAATCCATAAAGAGTAATAAGTAAAATGATAGATAAAGTGAGAAAATAAAAAATAGTGATGTTAAATTTGGAGAAATGTTCATAATTTTGGAACAGTTCAAAAAAATGTCTTACGAAATGACGAAGAGAGTAGAAAGTTATGAGTAACAATCTTTTGCTTGCCAAATATACACACTCCTACAAAATACTTTAGACTCAAATCAATTTGGAAGTGCATTTTCTTTAAAATTAATTATACCTTTGATACAACCATTATTAGAGTAATCCAACTTTTGGTCCCTAACTTTCAATTTTTTTACTTTGTTTCATCACAAGATCTATCACTTATCACTTATGGTACTTCCATCCCGTTGTTGGGTCGATATTCCTGCAATAGCTAATTGATTTTCTCCTCAAAAGTGGCCGGAAGGACCACACATGACAGAAAAACTTGTCATGAGACCAAAATTGAAAGAAGAAAAAAACAGGTTAAAACCCAAAAGTCGTAATTTCTGGAACCAAAAGAGAAACCAATTCTTTTCTTTACCCTGATAGGTCTCACACATTGAGTAGAGTAAGACCGTCCAATGTAAGTTTTAGTGAAAGATAAAACGACAAACTATTCAATTTGAACAGGTTGAAATATGTACAACTTGAAAACGACACATTGAAATCTTAAATGACATTGGTGAAGCAGCTGAAGCAGTATCTGGACCGGCTAGTACGAGGAATGGTCTGTCTAGTCAAAATGGCAATGAGCAGACCATGTTTCTCATGTTATGTCACAGCCTCTTTATATAGACCAAGTGAAAGTAAGAAACTTTTGTTTTTACTTGTTGAATCCCAATCAATGTCAGCAAAAAAATGAAACACACTGGTACAATTCTACAGACTTTTGTAACCCCACAGTAGAGATCAAAACCAGATGAGTAATCTTGAGTTACTCTGATGACATTTCAAACCTTCTTCCTTAATGTGGGTGAGATGCAATTGGTCTTGTGTAAAACTAAGGCAATCCGGTCCAACCAACCGCAACGAACCACATTTGGTTGTAACTCTACTTCTACTCAACATAGAACAAAATATTTCCTTACCTCAGAAGAACACTACATAAGGAGCAAAACTCCAAGCCTCAGCTTACAGCACAGGACTGAAATGTCAAAGAAGCAGTTCACTTCATGTTCTGAAATTTAGAAACATAATAAATGTAAGCTAAAATAAAATCTAATTTGAGGTGAGGCCGTTCAAAGAAGCTCAAAATGGCTGAAGTTGAAGTTGCAGGTAGAATGTGTTCATTGGATGAATTTGCTTTACTATACAAAAAAGGTTTGTGAGATATGTGGCACCCTTGAGGTATTTAGTTTCCTATTTGGTAGAATAAGATTTTAATAAGTCACATGGTACTCTTGTATTTAAGTGGGCTGACTATACATAGTGCACCTAAATTTAAAAGAAATAATCCCTAATATATTACCAAAATAGGGACAATTTACAACAATGTGACTCGATAACTTTTAACAACTATATTTACATTGAAATTCTACGTCGTGGAAACTAAAAAAGTATAATGGTTGCCACTTAAGTGACATTTTTGTTCATAAATTTTATTTTTGCAATGTTTTAGGAAAACCCTCAATTTGAAAACTTGCTTTGGGTTTCCATTCCAGATTCATTTTCTTTTACAATCTTAATCATTGTTAATTTTATAAAATCTGAAAATGCTAAGCATCTCAAATGAAAAACAAATAAATAAACTTTTAGCATTTGGGAACTTTCATTTTTCTTGCTTTTAAATTTAATTTAATCATTTTTCATTTTTCTTGCTTTTAAATTTAATTTAATCATTTTTCATTTTTCTTGCTTTTATATTTAATTTTATAAATTTATCATCTCAACGTCTATTAACTTGACCTCTAGTTTAAATGATACTTCCTCACAAATTTGTAATTTTTAGTTCTCATATTAAATCACCCATATTATTATACCAGGTATGCAATATGTCTCTGTTGCCAAAACAAATTCCAATGGGAAGAGTGATTACAAGCTCATACAAGCATATACTTGTGGAGAGAATTATTCAGGTCCGGCCAGGCCTTACCACTCCCCTGTCCGGCCACCTCAATTTGAGGTGGTTCCCGGTGGTATTTTTTGCCCAAATTTTTGGTGTATGTTCCTCATCAAGTCTAGTTCATCCATACCAAATTTGAGCAAAAAAATTCAATCGGGAAGGTCGTCAAATGATATTTGCAAGTTCACTGTGTTTTATATGTATATTCCGAACCAGTTAGCTTGCAAAAAATCATTTGACGACCTTCCCGATTGAATTTTTTGCTCAAATTTGGTATGGATGAACTAGACTTGATGAGGAACATACACAAAAAATTTGGACAAAAAATACCACCGGGAACCACCTCAAATTGAGGTGGCCGGACGAGCCTTCTGTCCGGCCTGGACAGGAAAAGGACTCTACTTGTGGAATCAGACTTCAATTTGACCCGGGAAAAAATGTGACAAAAAACAAATGTTTGAAAGTGCTAGACGCGTTTTCACTTTTGATGCTTAAAATGTAACATTGGCACATCTTTAGTGTAAATCATTGACATTAGGGGAGGATTACGAAAGAAAACAAATTTCTAATGTGAAACTTAAAGTTAGTACAAATTTAGGGTATAATTTACTAAATTTGGGCGCACTGTGTGTAATTCACTTTAAATACAAGGGTACCCTACGACCAAGTAAATTTAGAAAAGCTTTAGTCTAGTAAATAGAAACCTTAACACCACAGGGGAACCATATAGAATTTCCCTGGACTATTTAAACATACATATTTAAATAAATTAAAGGAAATGTCATGTACACTTGAAGGTAGACGTATCAATTTCATTCGAAACGCTACCAAATGGGCTCTGAAAGTGAACCATCTACTGGGCAAACACTGACCTGCAAGAAATTTATGCACACATAAATCTTGCAATATTAATGGTCAGCATCACTCGGGGAAAGCTCTTAAAGTCTTGAAGCTCTGGATTTGTTCTCATCTCCCCTTAAGTTCACTCATGTTTGTATTTGTGTCACTTGTATGCAAAAGCTCTTGGATATAGAACTCAAAAAGAGAAAAACCATTATCTTTTAATCTGTAGAGTCAGGACTTCTCTGGTCCTCAGATAAATGGGGCTGCAGAATTAATCTTAGTTTTTCTTTTGCCCACGTATACAATGCACTTCGCTTCCCTTCCAGAGCTTCAACCATGATAGTCAACTCACTCATATCATACCGATAAAAAAGACATCTTGAACTCCATTCACAAGAACAGAGCAGCTTGACATGACGAAGGCAAGTGTATCTGTCAGGTGAGCACGAACACCCAACTGCAGAAAGATGTAGATCATAGAAACATATTACACATTCTCTTTTGGTGCTAGTGTCAACATCATCCTCCATTACTTGTTTTTGAAGAGTAATGCACAGATACTTTTGTCTCACTTCTTCACTCTTAACTCGGGCCTATCCAAGTAAAACAAAATACATATACAGTCTTGCAATGTGATAAAACTGATTGATGTCCTTACACATGAAGTAATGGCTGAAGTCACAACTAACATACAAAATAATAAAAGATGGTATTGATATTTCTATAAAGTAGGTCATTAGGAATGCAAACCAACATTTGTCAAACTACTGGCATATGTGCACATTTTGATCAAGTTTAATCAGAGAGCCAAACAAGGTGGCACCAAAGAGGTTTGCTCTTTGTTTAGTAAATATGCAGAGTTCAAAATGAGAAGCAATTAGATCATTGAACAAGCTAGGGGTCGAATACAGCGATATTTTTAATGGGCGGATTTTGAAATTTTGAACACTCTTCAACACACCATGAAAGTCAATGGCTAGATATGGGGTAGGCTGTAGGCATAATAGTCAATGGCTAGATATGGCACACACCATATGCGCCATCGCCATGAAAAAGTGGTCGTCGCCGTAGCGCGGCAGCGCCATATGCGCCATTCATATATGCACCATCGCCATGCGCCATGAAAAATGCCTATGAGCCATGGCGATCGACATGTGCCATGACAACTATGGGGGTAGGCAATGTGTGGGATATAAGCCCTAGGATCCTGTGGAGCTGTGGAATCGCTTTGTGGGCACAGCTTAAAGTAGAACAAGTGCCACTTCTGCTCCTTTGATCCGTTTGAATTCGCTTTAATGAATCAAATAAACACGGATTTAACATTTTTTTGGTCATTTTTGGACACCCATGGAAGGTTTTCCATCTTCTGTCAATGAAAACCATTAGTATTATTCTTCCTTGTTTTTAATACCTAAAAGTAACTTAATTGTATTTAGTTTTAGAAAATATATTTGGATGTACGTGAATTATTTACTTCATTAAATCAATTAAACAAATTGATATTTCCCAAAGTTCCATAAAGATCGTATGAAATGAAACGTCGAAAATATATTTTCAACTTCTTCAATATGAGATGTTCTTAATTGAAACATCTCAGTATATATTTTAAAACTAAATACATTAATTAAGTTGGTTTATTGACACCAAAAAATTGAAAGGAAAAATAAGACTAACGATTTATATTGATGGAAGATGAGAATCGTGAGTAGTTAAAAATTATCAAATACTTCAAAATCGTGCTTGTTTGGTCCATTTGGAACCTTAGTGGCCAATATGAGATTCGTGTATAATCATAATGTCCAATTTGTTCCTTCCCCCAACTTTGATAAATAACCTAGGTTAGGAGAAAATAAATTCACCTAAGCTAATGTGAATCTATAAAGCTATTGTTTGAATAACATTACCTCTACCTAAGTGAAATATGTTCTGACCTTGTTTGGTTTAGGTGAATTGAAATAAATAAAAAACTTCACATAAAATACTGCCACTGTCCCAAAATACGAAGCCATCTTTTGGCTAATTATATTTTTTTTTTATTGAAAATTATTTATAATATAAAAATGATATGAAATTTCTATCATTTTCAATGAAGTCAGAGACTCACTATTTTTTGGCTTGGGAATATGATGGATAAAGCAAAATGGCTTACTAAACTGTCTGCACTTCTTTGTTATGAAGTAACAATCAGTCTATGCAATTTTCGACGCGATTTTCACTATGGGTCATTCAAAAATAGTCTCTCTGTGCTTTAGTACAGGGGTTAGACTGAGTACATCCGACCCCCCCTTACTCCACCATAGGTGGGAGCCTTTGCGGCACTGGGGTAATGATGATGATGTTAAAAATGATATGAAAATGTTCTTTGTTAAAAGTACTTTCATAAAAGTATAAAATTTATACCTTCCATAATATTATAGTAATCAAAACATGGTCCAAACTTTAAGAGATGGTTAAGTATTTTAGGACGGAGATAGTATGAGATTAACCCAATTACCCATGTTGTAGGGGGTAGATAAAAACGAATGAATTAGGTGAACAATTCACCTGGGTTAACTTAGGTCTTAGGATAACGATTTCAAGTAAGTCAAAAACCGAGTAAATGGAATTGTTTACTTATATACACCTAGGTTCACCTCAATCGAAAAAAACGTAAAACAATCATAAAAGCTAGAAGTTTACCTTGAGTGCTTTTGCCAAAATCCCATCCTTCCCGCAGAAGCAAGTCCATTGCAGATGATCAGAAGGATCATTTACAAACAAGCGTTCACACAGGGCCTTAATAGCTTCCCCAGCAGCTTTAAGCAACAGCTTATCATAAGAGATTGATGTCTTTCTACGGAAATCGCTATATCGTTCTACAGCTAATTGTCCATGAGGCAACCAGTCATATGGAGCAAAGTTTACAGCCTCAGAACAGTTAAAGCCACAATCAACTTGAGAGTGGTATGATCCAGGGAAAATAAGAACAAACTCCTTTGGATATTGTACACAACGATAAACAGGTATACCCTCTGAAATCAAAGTTGAGGGGGGGATTTGAGTGGCCTGCAATGAATATGAGTTCAACTCTCTGGCACTTTAAACCTAAAACCTAAGTTTTAAACATTTTAAAAGTTTCGCATAAAGATATAGTTACAGTTGTATAACTTGTATTGGAAATAGGGAAAGTGCAGCAAAGTTAATAGTCATTTTTTATGTTTGATGGATGAATACCATCCAGTGTGAACCAGAAATATGAAATAAAAGATTAAACTTGACTTCTTGGAAAAGTACCTTCACTCAAAGAGTCACAGGCCACACTTAACTTTTAAAGTACTTAACATAGCTTAAGACTCTTAGCTTAAGCTGATACTACTCTCTATACCATTTTTAGAAAGTCCAAAATTTGTTGGGTGTGGTGTACGGCAGAGGCAATTGTCTAGCATAATAATATAAAGCAAGATTTATAAACACCAAACTATGCTCCAAGACTTTCAAGCCCAACAGAAAATGTTTTTGTATTGTACTGATGGAAAATTGAAAACACAGGAGGTATATATAAAATACTTACAACATTGAGAAGCAACCAAGGATGTTTTGATGATTCTGGAAAGTGATTCTTCACAATTTCCTCAAACTTGGGGCGATACTGATGAGGAATGACATACCATACTCGTGGAGCACCCAAATGCATGTAACATAAAGAGTATAGGTGGTGCTCTTCAATTTTCTGTCACATGGAAAGGGAAACAGAGACCAATCGAAACGTCAAAGGTGTAATAGTAATAATAGATTCACACTCTAGACGGTGATTTAAACAGGTATCCTACAACACCAAAAAGGAACATCTTAAACAGAATTAAGAAGTTCTAGTTTTTTAAAAGGATATATTTGACTTACCCAGAAACTTGATGAAAGGCACATTCCTATGACAAGCTGAGGATCCAAAATGGAGGAAGTGCTACAGGTTTCATAACGAAGAAGGGAACCTTGAAGCACAGGTGTATTTTTCAAGTTCCAGCCTGACTGTATACAGACAGAACTCTTGGGCATCTTCGATCCATTCCGTTTGGCCGTAAATTCGCTTTTAAAGACTCTAGCATCAAGATTAGCTGCACGGAACACCTATTGTACCATATGACTGCTAAGAAGTAAGTTCAACGATGGTAAAGTACTAGAAGATCACTCAAGTATGAAATGTTAACACCGCACCTCAAGTTTTTGAATGGGGCTCTCAATTATTCGCCAATATTCACCTTCTATGTCCTGAATAGAAGGTTTCCATGACTTACTTGATGCAGTTGAACTCACATTTCGATCAGTGTTAATGTTGCTCTTGCTGAAGTACTGGCTCTTAAAGTCATCTGCATAATTCTTAAAGCTTTGTAGAGTGAATTCTGGCCCAGATTCAAACCTAAAGATGTCAGATTGGCAATCCACTACATTCGCTCCATTGAATGATCCCAAAATCAAATTTTTAATCGAACTTCGTTTCCTTTTACGTCTCATCCTCAAATGAGCTCTATGAAGCCTTTTCTTCATAAACAGATCACCAAGTTCATCGATGTGCTGGATGTGGGTGACAAACTTAGAAGTTTCCCATGTTTTCTTTTCTTCAACTATGGGTGGGGGTTGCCAGGACTTAGGAGGAACGATACGGCATATTCCATGTTCCTTTACACGTGAACGGATGCTCGCTACATAATTAAGTGTGTCTTTGAACTCCTGACATGAGATTTAAACTTATCTGGCTGGTATACAACAAGTTCCAATCCTGATAGATGTTGCATTTACCTAAGGGGAGAAGCAATGAACACAAAGGGAATACCTCTTCAGTAGGATGGAACACAGGAGCTTCTTCAAGCAAAGGCAAGTGTGAATCTTCTGGATGCCACCTCGCAACAACCTTCATTATTTATGAAAAGCATAAAAGAAATTCATTGCAGATGGAGTTAGGGCACGCCCTGTTGATAATGTACAGGTACAGATAAAGCAATTCACAACTTAGGAACAAACATGCAATTATTTATTAAAGGTTGTGAAAGTATATACTTAAACAACAAGAACCTTTAGGCAATCGGCACAGCTTGGACATCCTCGAACCACTCCGCTAGGAAGAAAAGGTCTCGAATACAAGCACTGCATATGACAATTCATGTTGAAAAAATATCAATAAGTTATAAAATAAAAGTATAAAACCATGTTGAATGTCAAATGTAGATACTAAAGACTCCTCATATCCTCTCACTTTCTTTCATCAGGAAATAATAAAACTACATAGGTTAAATAAAAGCAAAAACGAAAATCTCCCAAAATGACCTCAAACCCGTCGTCGGAATCATATTTCAGCTCTTTCTCGGAGAGGCCATCTACTATCCAGGGTCTATTCTTCGAAGCAAATTGTTTATGAAAGTCCGCATTGAAGACGCTCGGGATGGAATCGGACGGGGTTGAACACTTCTCGGATTCTTCCACAGGGAGAGGAGAACCTTGAACTGTTTCTACCTTTTTGAGCAAGAAGGATGTTGACGGCACGAAACCGGGCGGAACTGAACTGCCTTGCATCACGAATGAATGAAGTAAGAAGGGAAGTGAGTTGAACAAAGCACCGGCAAGCAGCAAGCTTGGGATGTTCTTTCTGCTAAGAGTTCATACCTGGACCACATATTACTGTATCTGGTATTCAGAGGTTTATCCAATTATTAGAGAGGCTCTTCCCGACAGAAAGCAATTATAAGGGTGATGCGTTACAAATGTAATACTTGGTCTTGGTGCTGTATTACTTGACTTTTTTATAATTTTATTTATGCTTCAATTTTTATGCAGTAAAAATATCTATCACATTTTTTTAGTTTTTTTCCGAAATAATGTTAATTAAATACTCCCTCCGTCTCAAATTGTTTTGCAAAGTCAACATTCTTTGGTCAACTAATAATAAAAGTTAATGCTCCGTATCGATAATTAATTTAATTTTTTATAATTAAAATTTATATATTCAGGAACTACATTAAAATCTCTTCAAAGTTGTAAAATTCAAATTAGAATATAATTAAAAATTGACATCCTAATTAAGCGAATAAAATGAAACTGTTTGACCAAGAAAAATCAAATTTGCAAATCAATTTGGGACGGAGGTAGTAAATAATTCCTAAAATACTGCTGGGTTAAAAATAATTCCCAAAATACTGTCGGGCTAATCATGGTTAAGGAAAGCCGCCACTTGACGTGGCGGCTCTTCTTTATAGTACAAAAGCCGTCATCTCAAGTGGCGGCTCTTCTCTTACAGCACATTTTGTACATATATAAAATGCAGTATGTTTCAACAATTTTTTTAACTATCTTTCCGATTGGATTTTGAGCTGAAATTTGGTATGAATAAACTATACTTGATGAGGAACATGCTAAAAAAAATCATCAAAAAATTCAGCGGGAAAACCCTCTGATGGTGTTGTCCGCACAGGGGTTCCGGTCAGGACGTCGTGACAGGAATGAGAGATTTTTATGAAATTTGAGTTGCTTCTGGGTCGAATTTTTGATAAAATTTGGTGATCGTGTTCTTCCTAAAGTGTAGGTTATGCTCACCGAATTTCAGATTAAAATTTAATCAAGAAGTTACTTAAATAATTTATTGAAAAAAAAATGCATTTTTAGACCTAAAAAATTATACGATTTTTAAAATTTTATGTAACTAACTTCCCGATTGAATTTTAATCTAAAATTTGGTAGACATAATCTACATTCCACAGGAACATGCTCACCAAATTTCATCAAAAAAAATTCGACCCGGAAATATCTCAAATGAAATAGGCCTAAAATTGCAACTTTTAGACCTACCTTACATAACATGTTTAGAAGGCACATGACAAATTTTTTGCCACCAAAATTTTAGAAGTTATGCAACTAGATCAACAAACCATTATTGACTCTATCATACTACTTATTAAGTTAGGCCCAACTCACCCTAAAAGATCCTAAAGAGAGGTTTACCTCATACAGTGATACAAAAATACTACGCATTAGACATTTATCTTTTATACTATTCGAATTTCTCCTTGACAATGTAATATCACATTCTGAGAAGTGAGAACCAAAGAGGTTAAGGTCATCTCATATTCCCGTAACCTTATTCTCTCTTAGAAAGAGTAATCCTGTAAGGTCCTAACTCCCCCTAAGGCCGAGACTATACCTCTTTAATCTGAAGAACACTATATAGAAACACAATGCAGTGTAAATCCATACCGCTCCTTTCTCTCCTGCAAAATTCTCATCTTCTCCTTGTAATGATTCTCTATGTACTTCTTTGCTGCAGCTACCTTTTCTTTGGTGATATTAGAGGCTTCTTCAGCAGATAACTGCTTAGAATCTTCGACTACACCACCCATTGATTCTCCTTGTAATGATTCTCTATGTACGGCTTTGATTTTCTAATCATTCCCCCAACTCTATATCACTCCCCATGAAGGCCTCCCAACTCTCATTAACACCGTTCTCATCAGTAACTTCCCGGATGATGTTGTCATTCTCCACACAAAAAGGAATGTCGTCATCAAGGAGTGAATCAAAGAAGTCCATATCTGAAACCTCGTAAGAGTGGATCAGTGCATGTGTACAAGAGGGGTAATCTTGGTTGTGAAGCGAGACTTCTTCATTATGGACATCATCTACCTCGCCCTCACTCTCTTGGAGCATGTAATCATCTTTTCCCAACCCCTCTTCAATACCCAAACCTACCTCAGTAGCACCATCATCATGACTAATCTGCTCCTTGCCCTCCTCGTTAGGTGTTGAGACTAATGGTAAATCAAATGACTGGGGAGTTTCTGTATGAAAATCACGGTGATCAGTGACTTCATCAGTTACAACTTGTACCGTTTCAAACTTTTTCTTGTATTCTTGGAAAAACAACTTGACGCTATTATCTTCTTCTTCATCTTCAAACATATGTGAGTCTTCAACATCATCAGGAAGTGTATCATCCATCATATTCCCACCTTCACAGTCTAGCTCACTCATATGATCATCCATATTGGTCTCCTCAGATTGGGCTTCTGTGTCGCTAGGATGGGATCTCTCGGACTCCTCAGATAAGGCGTTAAACAGCTGATCCAAGTGATTTTCCATGTTCTGAAGACTCGAGTGCGTTGATTGATGATGCGCCTCAGTTGCTTGCATGAATTGCTTGAGTGTTTCTTCCAGGTCAGACAGCTTCTCTGAAATTATCTCTTCCAATTCGTCGTCTGAATCTTGTGGCTCATAGCTCGGCAAAGACGTAGGAGTGATTGAAACATATGTGTCTGTAAGTTGTGAGGAGGACGAAGTGGGGTATGCAGTTTCCCAGTAAGGATGGTGTATGGAGGAATGGGGCAAAGACATGAATGGTGACCACCTCCACAGAAGGCACACATGCTATTTTTAGGAAAGCAATCAACCAATTCCTCGGGACTTTTAGTTTGAATGAGAAATTCCATTATGGAGCCTGGTTTTGTCCGAGGATATTGTGGATAAGGATAATGATGAGAAGAATGAGATTGGGAGTATTGCGTATTTGGAAGAGGGTAAGAATAGGAAGATGGAAAATTTTGTGGCGTAGAAGAATAATTTTGATGAGATGTGTAATATTGAGGAGGAGAAGGAGGAGTGTAAGGAGGGTATGGCGTATATGGTGAATATTCCATGGAGGTTTGAGAGTAAGGAATCCCTCCAGGAATTTGGCTGAATGGGTTCATCTCATGCCTCTTAGAAAAATACATAAAAGGTTAGCACAGAAAAATCCTACGAAGAACTAAAAAAAACTAACTAAAAAAAATCTCGTTGAAATTAATTAACCCTTAAAACTGACACCGTCCCCGGCAACGGCGCCAAAAACTGATGTGAGTTTTCTCGCTCTTAAAAAGATTGCAATATAGTGGTGTAAGTACGAGTATCGTCTCCACAGGGACGGACAAAAGGGAATCAAGAATTAATTAAATTCAGCGATTAAAAAGAAAATAAAAATAAATGCGTCGTGTGAGATTGATTGGTTTGAAAATTAAACTAATGCGAATAAAACGATTAAACTAGGGGGTTCTTTCTAATTAATGACGAAGGGAACAGAGATTGATTCCGGGGTAACTAGATTTCTGGCAGATCAGGCTTAATTACATGAAATTAATTTCATTGAGCCTAGCTAATCATTACTAAGTTCTTACCGCTCTCGCGGCGTAGAGTACAATAAATTAGGGGACCAGGTTGATCTCTCATGCGACAGGATCCTAAATTATTGCCAAGACGAGCGAGCTTACGGCCCCTTAATCGCTACTAATCTCTTAGCGAACGATTAAGTGTGTGTGAATGTGTCCTAGAATAAATTAGATCTCTCTTAATTTATTCTACAAGCAATTGTAATTCTAGCCGCGGTTCCAGGTTACAAAAGATATCAATTAAATTATTCAAACACAAATTAAACTGCATTCATGCAATTAACCCATCAAGAATCTAGCCATACATCATGATCAACCCCTTCATCAATCCCAAATCCCTAATTAAAACTACTCACAATTCACAATTGAAGAATCAATAGAATTGGAATAAAAAGAATTAATTGTCATTAATTAAAAAAGGTGGAACTTACAAAGAATCCCAAAAGATTGATGAACAAGGCTTAAAAGCCCTCTAAAATTCGTGATAGGCACTCTCTCTAAGCTCCCCCTCGAAAACGGGGGTTTACAAGCTGTTTTTATAGAAAAATCGGGTGAAATTTGAGCTGAATTGGGATTTTTGGAGGCAGGCAGGGTGCCAGGCACGATTGTGCCTCCGGAGCAAAAACGCGCATTTTGGGCAGGCACGATCGTGCCTGGCTGGCAGTAACTCTGCGGTGCTTTCTCTTCACGCATGATCGTGCCTGACTTTGAGGGCACGATCGTGCCTACTTAACTTCCGAAATTGGCAACTCTTTCTTCATGAACGTTGTAGATAATGAAGTTCTCTATCCACCCCAATTTGCCGAATGTGATTTGAATCATCCAATCAAGAGATATGATCAAAACGGTGGAAGGTGTCATTCTGAAATCGCAGCAGAGATCATCTGACTTTATCGTCTGTTTTCACCTTCTTCCTCTCAGATTATCACAAAGGTGTCTTCATATGATTTGTATACATTGACGTTAGCTTTCATATGGAACTTGAATCGTGTCCATTTAATGTTTCTACAAGGAGATATGCTTGAACGATTGACAGAAGGTCATCCAGATCGCCGTTTTCAAGCTCTTTTCGTCTTCTTTTGATCCCGTAGCCAATCCTAGAGCTCTTTTATCATCAAATCTTCATCGTGAACCTTCCGGTGACCTCCAAATCTCTAAATCCACTATCGAATGCATCTAGAATTGTCCCGATTGCTTCTCAAGCGCCAGTGCCGAACTCAAAAATCATGATTTTGACTCAAAATGCAACAAAACTCGAACCAACGCCTCGTAAACATAACTTGAGCTAAAATTGAGACTTGCAACACCTTAACGCTAGGAAAACCATCAAAATCCGATCCCAGCACGCATCAAATGCGTGTCTAAATACGGACTTATCAGTATGGAACAAATATGTTTGTTTTTTTCAATTCCTGACTAATTGTTTCAATTTTATTTAATTATTTAAATTATTTGCACTTTGACCGTATGTTGTTTGCATCTGTCATAACTACATTATGCACCTATTATTTTAATTCTGATTTGTACATTGTATTTGTTATATTGGCAGGTACAATATGGTCTTTGGTCCTTTCACAGGCGTTGACAATCACAGAAAGTGCATTACGTTTGGCGCCGGTTTGTTAGTCAAGGAGGATGTGGATTCCTACACTTGGCTTTTCACACGCTTCATGCATGCAATGGGACGTGAACCGACATGCATTATTACAGACCAAGACCCAGCCATGCGCATTGCAATTGAGAAGGTTTTTTCAGCTTCCAAACATCAGTACTGTATGTGGCATATTATGTCAAAAGTGACACAGAAGGTAGGTCCGATCTTAAGTAATAATGAAGCTTTTATGTCATCATTGAATTAAATTGTGTGGAGCCATTATCTTGACACAACCCAGTTTGAAGATAATTGGACATCACTCATGGAAGAATATGACTTGACAACACATGATTGGTTTTGTCACATGTTTGAGTTGCGGAGATGGTGGATTCCCTCTTATTTTAGAGATACTTTTATGGCCGGTTTGCTTCGTACCACCTCGCGCTCTGAGAGTGAGAATTCCTTCTTTCGGGAATTTACTAACCCACACTTTAGTTTAGTTGAATTTTTCATGCAGTTTGAGAGTGCAATGAATGCACAGAGGCATAATCATGACAATTGAATTCTGATTCGGAGTCATACATTCCAGATATGAAGACTCCTTTATCAATGGAAAAGGCAACCACAGATGTTTTCACGCGTTCCGTTTTCTATGACCTGCAAACGGAATTATCTTCAGCGTGTTTTGCATGTCGTGTGATACATGTGGATGACCGTGATGGTGTTTTTGACTATCGAATTTCTGACGAAAGGAATTTGGAGTTTAAAGTTCATTTTGAAATGTCTAATATGAACGCAGAGTGCATTTTGAAATGTCTGATATGATGTATGATATGAGAAGTGTTTGTATGTTTGAAATATATATATATATATATATGAATTTCATAATAGATTTAGTAAAAGGAATTATTGGCAAAAAATAATTTTACTCTATTGCCATCACCTAAATTATTAAAACTGATAGTTGTTCACAATAGCACAAATGCACAATAATGATAGAGACTTGCAACAGTGATTGCTACACTTGTGGTGATTGAGGGCAACATCAATTATATGTAAATGTTGTTTGCTGAAATCAATGTTTACATTGATGAGTATAAAAATAGAAACTTAATCTTTCCAGATTGTTCAACTTGTTTGAAATAGAAGTAAAAAGGTTCTTTTAGCATCCTTGAAATAAAAACTTAATATTTCTGAATTGACGAGTCATTAAGTTAATGACGGGGTAACTAACTTAGTGTTTTTTCTTTTAAACTTCTAAAATTAGATGTACGACGATAATTGGAGGAGAACACATTTTTCTAAAATTGTCATCTTAAAAACTGCAATTGCGTATATATGAACCAATTGATAAAAAAGCTATCAATGAGTTTGTATATCGTGGAACCCTCCCACGATGAGCACCGTACTCCTGCAATCAAAACGACACAGTTTAGCACTTTTTTAAAAAAAAATCGTCCATGATCGAACAGTACACGCGTGTACATTGATTTTGTTTTTTATTTTTTCCTTTGTCCCAGTAGCAGAATGATGTAACTCACGTGTAAAGAAATGTAACTCACGTTATTGATCAATGTAACTCAAGCCCAGTCGAAATGTAACTTGTCCAATACATAGTCTAAGAAATAAAACATTGATTTCAATGTAAATAATGAAAAAACAGTCTAATTGCCCAATTATTTTACATAAATATGGTATATGTTTTGATTTTAACATCACGATTGTAAATATGATTTTTTAATAAAAATAATTTTTATTTGAATAGCAGGGGTTTATATTGTGGTGTAACTCGCATTATAGAAAATGTAAATCACGTGTAAGTGAGATGTAACATGTTGAGAAAACTTGACGTGTAACTCACGCTTATGCATATGTAACTTTAGACAAATCATGATGTAACTTAAGTGTGCCCAAGATGTAAATTCAGTAAGGTTTAAAACAATTCATAGCAGTGATCTTCAACATCTAAAGTGTCCAATAATACTGTATGAGATTCACAAACAATACATTAATTGATTTAGATGCTTAAAGAACATTAATTGTTCAAATTCGCAAGTGAGAACACAAGCACGGCTTTCTAATTTGTCTCCATCATTGAGCCAGCATCATCGAGTCATGGCTAGAATACCAGCTTATCTAGGGAAAATAGATTGGTAGTGCAAACCTGAGTTAGAAGTTGAGAGCTGCTTCTCTCCTGGGTTACGCGACCCGGTTCTTCTTCCCGTAAACTTCCATGAATATTATGCTTAATTCTTAGATTTTGATGTTTGGTGTTTGTTGAATGTTGTTGTTCTTGATCGTAATCCATCTTTAAATCCTGGATTTGAGCTTGGAAGGTCGATTTATGCTAGAAAACCCAAAACTAATCGCGAACACTGTTCACGATTCTTCTCCTAATCGTGAAACACTGTCCACGGCTCGTCAATGGGTTCCCCTTGAAACCTGGAATTTCCAGATCGATTCTGAAACCTGAGACAGGACTGGAACTTCACATCTCTCGTCGATACTTTTCATCCGTTCAAGGTCCAGTAGTGAACCTGGTTTGGCGCTGGGAAACTTCTTCCCCCTCAGTTCGGAGGTGGGAGTGCATTTCTGGTAGTGGTCGATTGGGGTTACTCTGTCCTCTATTACCTGCAGCGTGCACCCCCCCGTCTCAAATCTGCATCTGCTACTGAAGTTTGAAACTTGGGCTTTGATTTTGGGAACACTCTGCTGCAGCCTGTAATGGGTCGCACGAAGCAAGGGGGTGGGGATGCCTCCAAAACACGATTTACCAGGTCCAGGTTTGCTGCTTTAGAGGATAGGGATGAAGAATTTCCTGTTTTGAATTCTGGAAATGTACTGCCACTTATGAAGAACAGGGAACCTGCTAGAATTGCTAAACAACCGGACAGAGGGATTTCTGGAATTGCTGCTAACTGTATTGAACCAACACCAATCGTGCAACCTGCTGCTTCTGCAGGTCTTGGGCTGGATACTGCTGCAAAAAACCCCCCAGCAACTAAGCAGCTTCTCCCACGGGCAGACCCTGTTAAGATGGCTTCTGGGAGTGTTGTAGCTATTGACTTACCATTTTCTGGGACATTGGCTCCGGTGCCACAGGCAGAAGCTAAAACATGGAAGACCTTGTTTAAGGATAACCGGGACCCTAAACATGGCTTTAAACTAAGATATGCCCCCCCGAAAGGTGAGACATTGGACTTTGGTGATCGGGAATTACCCACTATGGTTGATATGTGGGGTTACTGTCTAGTTGGACACTTCACGGGAAGCTTTCCCGGGCTCAAAGCGGTCCATGATCTTAAAGCTACATGGGGAGTAAAATGCCTTGTAAGATCCCACAAGAAAGGTTGGTTAATCTTTAAATTTCAAAGTGAGGAGGATAGATCGAAAGTACTACGTGAGGGACCTTACACTGTATTTGGGAAACTCCTAATGCTCAAGGAACTTTCGGAAAATTTTTCATTTGAGGATGAGGAATTTCTAAAAGTACCAATTTGGGTTAAGTTCCATGATTTACCAATGCAATTATGGAATGATGAGGCAATGAGTGAGGTGGCATCCATGGTTGGGGTCCCGATAACTACGGATAAGATCACCAAAGAGAGGATTAACAATGACTATGCTAGAGTCCTGATTGAAGTTGATGCCTCAAAGCCACCGTCATTATCTTTTCCTATACGACTACCTTCCCATAAGGTATTCAAACAAAGCGTGGTCTATGAAACCTTTCCTAGTTATTGTTTTCATTGCAAAGAATTTGGGCATCACCCATTTAGTTGTAATAAATTAGCTAATCGGGATGATGAGGGGAATAATGGAAAGGGAAAACAGGTTGTTGATTGCATTGAAAACACTGAAAAAATTGGGAAGCCTACAGTGAGCTCTGTTCTGCCCAGCCGCTTAACCCGACCGGGTGCCCTATTGGCCCGACCGGGTCTCATATGATGAATGCCCAGCAGAAGCCTGCCAATCTGATCGGGTCTCAGTTAAACCCGACCGGGTCTAAACCTAACCCGACTGGGCTGCTGCGGCAGAATGCTTCTGGTGCTACTACAGGGGATGCGCCACACGTTCAAGGGTCTTCCGACCCTAATGAGGATTCCGAGGCTAGTTTGGAAGAAACGGAGAGGATAGTTATGAATGAGAAGGAGATGAATCAATACGATGTTGTCGTCAAATGTGAGGTAATAAATGGTAAGACACTCAAGTTATTTGTCAAACCATTTAGATTTGTGCAAGATAGCGTGATTAGAGTGGATACTTCTCTACGACTTACGGATGATTTGGATAGAAAAGGCCTAACTTTCACTGCCAAATGTTTTGAGGGTCTACCGGGAGTTACTAAAAAGAAAGGGGGGGTTTGCTTTGACTCAAAGTTCACTACTCCTTTCCGATCTTTCTTTGGATGTTAAATTAGGGATACCTAATTTTTGTTGACGTAATGTTGTTTGACTGTTTTGGGTGAATTTATGAAATTGTGAGTCTTGATTTTGTGATATCCCGTGTATTGGGATATGCACTTTGATTGTACACATGATTTATTTGTGAGGTGGGGTCTCTCCCATTTTTGTTGGTGCATTATATCTAGGTTAGTTTATTCTAGCTCAGATAGTCTTTTTTTTTATTTGGATTTGATGCATTGTAAAATGCTATTTTTTCGATCTCTAATATACTTACATGTTATCGGAAAAAAAATAGAATACCAGCTTATCTTAAATAGGGTTTGCTACACAGTTGACTTCTTGACTCTAATTAGTTGAGGTGACACCTCCGTTCCTGATTGCACTAAGTACAATAATAAATTTGATTCCGCATGGAGGTCCAGCAAGAAAGATTTGTATAAGGAAAGGAATTGATATTTTGGTCGCAGGGATGAAGCGTACGCTGGAGAAAGACTGAAATTTGTCCGCGCTCTATTTTAATTAGTGATAAAACGATGCTGTTTGGGGATCGGTACACCGTGCTCATGGTGCACCGATCCCACAGTATAATTTGCGGCTATCAATCAAAGACTTCAAATATCAATTTTTTTTATATTAAATACTTTTACTAGTATTTAGTTCTACTAAGCTAATAAACTTCTTTTGATAGTAAACGAATATTTTTTTTTTTGTGAAGAAAGAATAATCAAAAGTTAGCAATAAAAAAATTCAAAGCAATAAAAGTATAACATTTTAGGTATTTGATCATAATTTTCAACCATTCAAGCCTATATAAAAAATATTCAGTTTAGATGAGTTGATAATTAGTTTATCATTTAGGTATAACTGTAATTTGCTGATTTGGTCTAGTCTGGTCTGATCCGTTTAAGTTTGATCTGGTCTGATCTAATCAGTTCTGTGTAAGACTAGTCTGGTCTGATCCGGTCTGAACTAGTCTGATAAACGTCTGGTCTCTGTGTATTTTATAACTACGAAGTCTAGTCTGATCTGATCGGATATGTTTAAAACCGACCTGATCTGTTTGAGTCTGATCTAGTCTGATTTGGGACTGAAAACAATCCAAGTAACAACATACTTTAGATTGAAAATTTCTTAAAAATTACTCCGTACTATGTATTACTACGTAATTAATACGGAGTAATTCAGATTTTTGTGCTACAACATTTTAATAGTATTTCTACATTTAAAAGAAAAGTCAAGAGACCTTTAATCATTGTTGACTTTCGAGGAGACGCACATCATTGAACAATCTTTTAATTATTGTCATTGCTTTAAGAGAAATAAATCCTCCTAAATTTTGCAAAACTAATCAACATGTAACAAAGAATTATTGAACACAAGCATCGGGTCAAAAGTGGTTCTTGGGAAACTTGTTTTTATTGTTTGGGAAACTTGTTACTACGTAGTAACTCCATATATTGTTATATTCCCTCCCTAACATTCATATCTTCTTACTTTTCTTTATTGCTCGTAACTAGGGGAGAGCATAACCCGAACCGACCCGAAAACCCGTTCGGATATACCCTTACTACGCCCACCGGGTCGGGTGACCCGAACCCGAAAATCCAAACCGAACCCGTTTTCCTTAGGGTTTCAGGGTTGCGGGTCGCGGGTAGGGTTTAAAATTCGCTACCCGACCCGCCCGAAAAACCCGAAACTCCAACTACTATATATACTAGTTATTTAGGGGTAACCCACTCTGTAACCCTAATCCTCTTCATCGCAGACCCCTTCTCTCTTCAATACCTTCATCGCAGATCCCTTCTCTCTAATCTCTCGTCAATCCGATCTCTCTCATTCACCCTTCGGGAGTCCGGCACTGATAGTTCATTATCTGGCTTGTCTCTGACTCTCTGCCTTTCCTCTCTGGCTTGTTGTTCCTCTAGTTTGGACTGGTGGAAGCTTAACAATGGTGGAAGCTTAACAACGGCTGAAGCTTAGAACAGTGGAACGGTGGAAGCCTGCGACACTACGAGTCTACGAGTCTGTTGTGAGGTATAAAAGTTTGATTTTATAAATTATTATGGTGGTATAAGTGGTATTATACTATGGTGGATGCCTGGAAGCTCGAACCCTAGTCCCTAGATATGCCGTGTTATACTGTTCTTGTCTTTTGATATGTATTACTTGTGTAATTGTGACTCACTCATTCATGAATTGTGGAAGCCTATTTGGTATTTACAATGGATTTGTTAAATGTTAGCCTCATTGTCTCAATGATACCTCTGTGTGCCTACTTGACTATGGCTTTGTAATTTGTGATGCATAAGTGAGATGGTGATACCTCGTTTTGACTTTTTTGATACCTATTTCACTGTGTTCTGTGGATTTGTAACATGTGAATCATGTGATGCATCTGTCATGCATGTTAAATACTTAAATGTGAGCTTCATGCCTTGATACATATGTGATAAGTATTTTGAACTACTGAGTACTGAATGACAGAATGAGATGATGGCTGAATATAATTTTCTGAGTAAACATGATGATTTGATGATTCATATTTCACATATTCTGGCTCACAAGTGTTGAAGTTACCTTTTTGTACTCAAACACTCAAACGAGTAGTTAGAGTGAACTGGTATCTTCTAAGTCTGTAGAGAAGAGAATAAGCATAATGCTTATATCCTTCTGTAGATCACATTGTTGATTGTTCCAGACTTTACTGTGCTATGTAGAAGTATTTGTGATTGTCAATATGTGATAATGTCATTTATGTGTTCATTGTTCAATGTGTTGACTGCATGTCTACATTGAAGTATTTGAATTGTCTATCATTATCAGAATGGAAGGTCAATGTATTGATACCATACCTGCATCTGGTTCTCAACCTCCTCTGACTCCTATTTCTCAAGAACCTATGGTGGAAGCTCATGATGCTGGGCCTAACACCAGCTAGGGGTGTTCGTCGGTTCGGTTTTGGCGGTTTCGGTTTTATCGGTTCGGTTTTAGTCGGTTTCGGTTTTTAGTCGGTCGGTTTTGATCGGTTTCGGTTTTAGTCGGGCGGTTTTAGCGGCTTTAAAAATAGATGAAACCGAGAATCGGACCACAAAAATTGAGACAATTTTGGTCAATTTTAGCCGTTTTTGCCGGTTTATTTTCATTTGACCGGTTTTTTAAGCCAAAAGTACGAACCGTAAGCCGAATAACCGATGAATTAGTCAATTTCGGTCGGTTTCGGTTTTATCGGTTCGGTTTTGGTCCGTTTCGGTTTTGGTCGGTTTCGGTTTTGGTCGGTCGGTTTCGGTCGGTTTGGCGGTCGGTTTCGGTTTTTCGGTTTTTTTTGTTCACCCCTTTATTGTCACCAGCACTCAGCAGACACCTGTTGTTGATGTGCCTGTTTCTGGAAAAAAGAGAAAGGAGGTAGAGTCCAGATCCATAATATGGGAATACTTTGACAAGATAAAAGATAATAAAGGTGTCCTTATCAAAGCAAAATGCAAACATTGTGCCAGAACATACTGTTGTCAGTCTAAGAAGCATGGCACTTCCTCTCTTAGAAATCACATACTGAACTGTCTGAAAATTCCTTGCTCAAAAGATACTAGGCAAGCCCTTCTCAGTTTCCAACCAGTCTTGTGTAATCCAACACCTGAAAATACTGGAGTGTTAGTGAATTGGGTGTTTGATCAAGTTGCAGTTAGGAGAGCACTTGCTGAAATGGTCATAACTGATGAACTTGCATTTAGATTTGTAGAAAGGCAAGGGTTTAGGAAGTTTATGGCTATAGCTTGTCCTAGGTTTCAAATTCCTTCTAGATGGACAATTGCTAGGGACATCTATCAAATCTATTTAGATGGGAAGCTGAATATGAAAAGGTACTTTAGGGAGCACACACAGAGGGTCAGTATAACAACCGACACATGGACCTCTGTACAGAGGATCAACTACATGTGTATAACTGCACATTTTATTGATCATGAGTGGAAGCTGAAAAAAAAGATCATCTCCTTTGTTCCTGTGACTTCCCATAGAGGAGAGTACCTAGCCAAAGCTCTAGAGTCTTGTTTGCTAGATTGGGGATTGAAATCTATCTTCACCATAACTGTTGATAATGCTAGTAGTAATGATACTGCAGTAGGTTTTTTTAAGAAAAAACTTTTATCTTGGGGTGCATCTTCTGTGAAAGTAAAGTACCTTCATATGAGATGTATTGCTCATATCCTAAATTTAGCTGTGCAAGATGGTTTAAAAGAAGCTGATGGTTCTGTTCAAAGAGTAAGAGATGCTGTTAAGTATGTTAGAAACTCACCAGCTAGGTTACAAAAATTCAAGGACATTTCAGACTTGATTGGAATGCAGACTAAAGCTGGATTGCACCTAGATGTCCCAACTAGGTGGAATTCAACTTATCTCATGCTGAAAGCTGCACTGTCAAATGAAAAAGTTTTTGAAGCTTATGAGGAGACTGAGACTTCCTATTCTATTGATCTGCAACATGAAACTCCTGATGTAGAGGATTGGCTTGCAGTTGAAACTTTGGTAGATGTACTTAAAAACTTTTATGAAATGACCCTTAGGATTTCTGGCTCTCTCTATGTGACTGCTAATACCTTCTTCTCTGAATTATCTGATCTGTTCCTTGTTCTCAAAGATATGGAAGCTTCTAAAACTGATTCTGTGAAACTAATGGGGACTAATATGAAAGCCAAACTGGATAAGTACTGGGGTGATCCAGAAAAAATGAACATGCTTATTTTCTTTGCAAATGTCCTTGACCCTAGGGATAAATTTGAGTACATGCCCCATCAATTAATTGCTTTGTATGAGGAAAAGACAGGCAAGGCCTTCTTTGAAAAGATAAAGTTGGGTTTGAATGAGTTGTATAGTGATTATGTTACAAACTATGAGTGCTCTATTAGTGGAAGCTCCCTTTTAACCCCAAATGTGGTTCCTTTGCAATCTGAATCAACCGGAGACAGGCCTGTCTCCAGATTGAAAGCCCAATTGAAAAAACAAAAACAAGACAGTGGGGTGTTAGGCTTGAAAAAAACTGAACTTGAAACTTATTTGGGTGAGAACATAATTGAGGAGGATAATGAATTTGACATCTTGAGATGGTGGAAGCTTAATGGTGAGAGGTTTCCAATTCTGTCTAAGATGGCAAGAGATATTCTTGCTGTTCCTATTTCCACAGTAGCTTCTGAGTCCACTTTTAGTACAAGTGGAAGAGTGTTAGACTGCTTTAGGAGTTCATTGAGTGCCAAAATTGTGGAAGCCCTCATATGTGCTCAAGACTGGTTAAGGATGTCCAATCAGCCTGTCTCAATAGAAGAAAACATTGAAGAGGTAGAGAGGTTGGAAACAGGTACAAGCTTAGAGCTTTTACACATTATTTTTTGAAAATTCAGATTTTGACTTATTGTTATTTGCTAACTTAATGTTGTGTTTTAAATGTAGAATTAACTGATGGTAATGTTGGTGGAGGCCCTTCTCTTGACCAGATAATAGTAAAACTTTTTCTTTATCTTTTAAATATGTAATATGTTATTTCACTAATGCTATGCTATGCTATGATTCTGTCATTCTGTCAATGATGTGCCTGCAAAAGCATAAACCTGCTGATACGATGGTATATGGAAGTGTTGCTGTTACACTGGTACAATTTCACCTATTAGTGTGCTTGTACAAGAAGACATGGTAATCTTGTTTATCTCTATACTAATTAATTACTGATTAAGTGTTGCATATGTTGGCAATGATGAAAGCTTCCACCAAAAATTGAAATGAATGGGTTGGTATTGATTCTATATGTATATAGTTTTGTATGCCCCCATTTTGTGTGAAGTAAATAAGCAATCTGAGCCCAAATTTATGCATCTTACTTGCTGCCTTGCTGGAACTATTGGGATTTGCAATTTTACTAATTGATTACTTATTAAGTGTTGCATATGTTGGCAATGATGAAAGCTTCCACCAAAAATTGAAATGAATGGGTTGGTATTGATTCTATATGTATATAGTTTTGTATGCCCCCATTTTTTGTGAAGTAAATAAGCAATCTGAGCCTAAATGTATGCATCTTACTTGCTGCCTTGCTGGAACTATTGGGATTTGCAATTGTACAAATTGATTACTTATTAAGTGTTGCATATGTTGGCAATGATGAATTGATGATAGCTTCCACCAAAAATTGAAATGAATGTGTTGGTGTTGATTGAATTATATATAGTTTTGTCAATCTGTGATTCTGAGCCAACTCTGATGTTATATAGTTTTTAATTTTGATCTGATACCTCCCAACTCCCAACAGTTAAGTCTGTGTTTTCATGAAACTTATAGTTTTCCTTGTCATGTACATAGGAAGAAATACAATGATTAACTATGTGGCTGGCTGACTGCTGCTTGCTGGTCTGCTCCAAGATGGAACAAGGAAACAAGAAACTAGAACTAAACACTTCAAGGCTTCAAGTTGAATGTTGTTCAAATTTGCCATTTGCCAATTTTTGCTACTTTCTATATATTTTGTTTATTGTGTTGGAAGTTTGGAACTGCATAATGTAGTTATGTTTTTGGTTTTTGGTATTGGGACTTGTCACTTTGGAGGTTGTCACTCTAAACCCCTTCTTTCTCGCTAATTGCTATACTCTGGCAACTTTGTAGTCTGCAGCCTTGCAGTTATGGTAGTCATATACTCATATTATGTAATTTTTTGTATGTTATCAATTTATTATGCATGCATGTTATTATATGTCTGGTACAGTGGTACTGTTAGTCTGTTACCAACTTACCATATTAGGACATTTATAGAGTTATAGTGTTACTGACTTTAATGGTTTTTAAACACATACCACTTTATTTTTCACAGTTCCAACATAACTACATAATATAATAATAACCCGAAATAGACCCGAAAACCGATTCAGGATGACCAAAATCCGAAATACCCGAACCCGACTTGTCCGAATATTTTTTTTATAAGGGTAGGGTTTCAATTTACAAATCCGATAACCGAACGGGTTTATTAAAACCCAACCCGTCCAACCCGAACCCGTCCGACGCTCTCCCCTACTCGTAACATTTATATCTTCTCATTTCTAAATCTTCCCATCATACCCTCAATAATTTAATAAATACTCGTAATAGATTATTACACCTACTTTTTTTTTTTAGATTTATCCTTCATTCAATCACATTATTTCATTATCTTCCCATCATACCCTTAATAATTCATACCCTCTTTCACTATTCTTAAGGAGTGTTTTCCTTTGCTTTTTAAAAGCACTTTCAGCTTTTTTTTATCACAAAAGCTAAAAGGAGTGTTTGTGAATACAAAATTCAGCTTAAATTTAATCACTTTTAGGGTAAAAGCTGAAGCTGGTCTAGACATGCTTTTAATAGCTTCTTGGTATTTTTGTGAATAATTCAAACTTGAGGGAGGGTTATTATGATGATATTTCAATTAAATCCAAGAGTACCCTCCCCTCACCCCTGCCACTCTCTCCTGCCTTCTTCGTTCCACACAAACTTCACCCGCAATCCTCCATTCCCCTCACCCAAAATACAACAAATTTCAATTCATGTATACATATAAATAAAAATATATGTAACTATAAATATATGTATATAAATCCTTATACGCTGGAGGAAGACGAAGCCGAGCCTCATAAACTACCGGTAAGAAGCGTAAGCCAACTGGCTGACGCCGGAGATGCCAGAGACGCCGGAGACGCCATCCATGACCGGAGAATAGACAACGACTGGATTACGCCCAGTGACGGGAGTCGCCGACTTGGGAGGACAGGAGATGATGCCTAGAAAAGAAATCGGAGAACAGTACAGGACATATGTGGTGCCCCCATTTTTATTCATCCAAGGGCAGTCTCGTACTTTAACAAAATACTCCATCATAATCACTTTTTTATCAAACACTCCAACTTTTACATTTTAATCAAAATCACTTCTATTCCCAAACACTACCAACTTTTACTACAAATCACTTTTCCAATAATCTCTTAAAAAAATCACTTTTAAAAAGCACAAGCAACCGCAAACACTCCCTTAATCTTACCCACCTTGGAAGTGGGAAGATATATGTGATACGGATGAAGTATAAAAAAAGTTTGGGTTCATTATAAATAGATAAAAATATCACAGAGTAAGGGCGCTGGCCGAAAATGGGAAATAAAATACTACGTAATACGAAGTAGTATGCAGTAGAATAAAAAAATACGGAGTACGTGTATTATTTAATTATTATTGTTGTAATTCCATGTGAAGGCCGGGGAGGGAAGCCATGAAGGACAAACGGGCAGTAGAAAAGAAAGACAAACCAAAGAAAAAACACTTCATGCGAACAACCAGGAGCTTCAAGTCTTCTTCCAACGTAAATGCCGTTTTCAATGTCCCTTTTCAAGCCCCTTTTGCATTTATTTCTCCCTTGTTCTTTTTTCTTGAAACATATACATTCTTGTCATCTTGTTGATCTCACAGATATCTGGTTCTGCCTTTTATTTTACGGCAAATGCACATCGCATTTGTGAAAGATTCTGCGCTAGGTAAATCGGTACCCTGTTTAATTTATTTTCCCACGTTCTTGTTTTTGAACTGTTAGTTTTAATTTTAATTAATAAAATCTGAAATATTGGTTAAATAGATTGACCCCCTAAGTCGTTGTTTAGACTTTTGACAAAAATGGGTACCATAAGATGGGATTTTTTTAGGATATTCATGTTGTTTAAAATCGTGGTTGTGATCAAAATCGTGTCTTTTGCTGGTTTCAGCCTTTCAGGAATTTTTTGGGGGAATGATTAGAAAATCAAAGTTTATTATGGCTTCAGATAAGAATTGACCCAAATTATACAAAAATGGATACCACAAGAAGGAGTTGGTTGCAGAAGCTTCAACCACGCAGCTCGTCAAGAGCATCGAGTAAAGAGGGCGGTTCAATGGGTGGTGGAGTCGAAGATTCTAAGCAGTTATCTGCTGAAGAAGCCTCTAATATCACCAAAGAAAAGGTAGCTGCAGCAAAGAAGTACATAGAGAATCATTACAAGGAGAAGATGAGAATTTTGCAGGAGAGAAAGGAGCGGTATGGATTTACACTGCATTGTGTTTCTATATAGTGTTCTTCAGATTAAAGAGGTATAGTCTCGGCCTTAGGGGGAGTTAGGACCTTACAGGATTACTCTTTCTAAGAGAGAATAAGGTTACGGGAATATGAGATGACCTTAACCTCTTTGGTTCTCACTTCTCAGAATGTGATATTACATTGTCAAGGAGAAATTCGAATAGTATAAAAGATAAATGTCTAATGCGTAGTATTTTTGTATCACTGTATGAGGTAAACCTCTCTTTAGGATCTTTTAGGGTGAGTTGGGCCTAACTTAATAAGTAGTATGATAGAGTCAATAATGGTTTGTTTGTTTGATTGGATATAGGGTAGCCTGGTTTGGTGTGAGGGCGTGTCAAGTGTCTCACATTGGGTGTTTTACCGAATTGTGTAATATATAAGTATGTCTTAAAGCTTATCACTCGGGAATCTTTTAAATTAGCTAGACCTAATATAATTATAGCCTAATATAGCTCAACATTGCATAAATAAAGAGGGAATGATGGGTTTAGATCTGATTCGGTCTTTTAGTATGATTTGGCCAAACTTGTTATGGCCAAATACTAAATTCTATCATAATCTTACTCTATAAGTAATGCCGTATGACCTGATCAAAACATCCCCAAAATTTTACCTCACATTATTTGAGTGGCAAGAGCTTGAGAGTTTTTCTAAATTGATATGGCGTGTTATTTTGAGTCTAGATCATTAAGTGACTATAAGAATGTGGTTTCTTCCATTGTGTGGAAAAACTTGATCCTTCGATAAAGACAATGATGCTTGCGTATTGTCATTGTTCTCCTTGTCATGTTATGTGTGCAGTCGAAGTGTACTTGAAAAGAAACTTGCCGATGCTGATGTTTCAGAAGAAGATCAAAATAATCTCTTGAAGTATTTGGAGAAGAAAGAGACAGAATTTATGAGGCTTAGGAGGAACAAAATGGGAGCTGATGATTTTGAGCTACTAACAATGATTGGGAAGGGGGCATTTGGTGAGGTAATTGTGATTGATATTAAAAGAGATTACTCCAAATAGAAATAAAACATGGACCTAAGGGCACAAATCGGAGTATACTTATTTTGTGTTAAAATTAGGACTCATTCAATCCTAAAAAGAATAGATGAAGTTATTTTTTAAATAGACAAGTCATATTCTTGATATTTGAGAAACAAAAACAATTGTTATATTGAAGAAAAATGTTATGTTTTGGACCTATTTATGATATTTCTGTACATATTATATCTGTTGCTAATCCAATATGTTTTCTTTTGCTCATAATTTACTTCACGTAGCTCAAAATTGTTTGTTGGAAACAAATGTATTCAATTTCCCAACGCTAGTTTCTTCAAGTTAATCATAATGTCAATTGTTAGTCCATCTAGAAATGTTAAAGGAGACATGAGTTTAGAAAGCCTCCTGTTGGAAATACTAATCCATTGAACTTGATATTATATTATGAAATGATCCATCTGCGTTATAATTCAGTTGGGTGATCCCTATCCAATTACTTGCTATGAGGAATAATGCCCTGACGGTCTAATGGATTCCGGGCATCCAGCATGAAAGACGAATAGATACTTAGGGTTTGGAATCTTTGTTGTACAGGTAAGGATTTGTAAAGAAAAGACAACTGGTCATGTATATGCGATGAAGAAGCTTAAGAAATCCGAAATGCTTCGCAGAGGGCAGGTATGTGCTCATCTTCAAAGACTTCAATTTGGCTAATGACAGCTAAGTATTAGAATCTAGCCATGATGAATACCCACTAAGGCACTATGACATTGGTTCTCTACTGGTTTGGGACTGACAAGAGTGTGGGATAAACATGACCTTGAAAATCCTTTTGGTGTGATTTAGACCCAATTTAAAATATTACCAGAGCCTAGTCGTGTTAGCATAGTAAAAGTCTCCTTAATTCTAGTGTGATATTGTCCTTTTTGGGCCATGTCTGCAAAGTGCACAAATTTATTCTTGGGCACCTCCCAAAAGGTCTTATATGAAAATAGGTGAAAACTTAGATTTGAAGTGATTCTCCTTTATTTTTCTAATGGGACTTGGGTTGTATCAACAAGTCGGTTGTGATTAGTGTATCCACACATATCATTGTTTGGAACAACCCATTTTGAAGCCGTTTTGGCCCATCCCTCAAGTTGTCTAGTTTGACTTGGGCTCAGTAGAGGTTTGAGCATCCCACATAGTTATCTAGTGGGAACGAGTCTAGTCTAGTGTACATGTGAGGTAATCCTCACTTCCCTAAGATCCAGTTACAGTATAACAAACACCTAACATTTGTTACAGCATAGCTTGTCTTTAACTTGTGGATTTTATTAGGTTGAACATGTCAAGGCTGAGAGGAACCTGCTTGCAGAGGTTGATAGTAATTGTATTGTCAAACTGTATTGTTCCTTTCAAGATGAAGAGTACCTATACCTCATCATGGAGTATCTGCCTGGAGGAGATATGATGACATTGCTTATGAGAAAGGATATTTTAACTGATGATGAGTCAAGATTTTATGTTGCAGAGACTGTTTTGGCTATTGAATCTATCCATAAACATAACTATATACACAGGTCCATCCCTTTCTTTTGGGGTATGCATTTAATACTTGGGTCAATATACACCTTTCTCACACTGCATGCTATTTTGCACAGAGATATTAAACCTGATAACCTGTTACTGGATAGATATGGTCATCTAAGACTGTCAGATTTTGGGCTATGTAAGCCTTTAGACTGTAGTACCCTACAAGAGAAGGATTTCTCCGTGGGAGATAATATCGGGGAGGCTTCAAGGTCTGATGCTCAACATCCAAAACGCACCCAACAAGAGCAATTACAACATTGGCAAAAGAACAGGAGGACACTTGTAAGTTCTTGCCTGCCACATATTTTTACACTTAAGGGTTTCTTTGGAGCAGGGAGAGTGTTAGGGATTAACAAAACAAGGAGGAAAAGTATAGGGAAAATATGGCAGGATCAATTTCACACGTTTATATTTTGTTCAAACTCATTTTATATATATTTATATTATATTAAATAGAGAGTGTGAAATGATCTCACTGAAATCAGAGTCTATGTAAAATTTTAAAGAATTAATGACAAATTATGGCTAAAATAAAATTATGATAAAAATGTGTCTTTTGCTGCATATTAATTGATGATATTTTTCAGTGATGGTAATAAACATGGTGATGTTCTATTTTACCATGCAGTGACCATGATGTTTTTTCATAGTGACTAGAATGACCATGTAGTTATTTTTCTCGTTGAGTTTTGCTTTAGTGATATTATAGTAAAAAAACCATATTCTGAAATACTTTAACCACATTAAATTACCAGTTTTTTTTAGCTATTTCCCCCCTATCATCTCGTACCTATCATAGCCTAAATATTTTGTTAAATTGAATCGTCCAAGATTAAAACATTTTTTTTTGTGATCTTTCACTTTCACCATTCTTGCTATGTCCTCTTCAGGCTTATTCCACTGTGGGTACTCCTGACTATATCGCACCAGAGGTTTTGCTGAAGAAAGGCTATGGAATGGAATGCGATTGGTTAGTATGTTGCATGTTAATCAGACTATGGGTGCATAATTTTTTGTTTCTCCATACCATGAATATATGATAACCCCACGTTAAGGTCATTCATTATTAATGAGGTTATCTGGTTCTATTTGTTCTTGATGATGTCTATGGAGTTTTGTGGTTGTCTCGTTGACAATGTCCCATATTGAGAATTTTTTTGTGTGTTTCACAATACTTAGTTTTATGTGGAGTTATGTGTGTTCAGAAGCACTGAACACTCCATGATCTGACCATAGTTTTAAAAGGCGCAAGGCAGCATGAGGTGTTTTTGTTGAATTTAGCCGGGGGGCGGGGGCGTGAGGCGGAGGTGCGCACCTCACAGAACTTCAGGATGCAGCTTTGCTAAATTATAGTATACTGCTTCTACGTCATACCCTCTTCCTAAAATAATGATAAAACAAAAATGCTAGGAGTCATTAACAAGCATAATAATTATTAACAGATCTGGCACTTTCAAACCTGATCTGGCACTTTTCATATAATTTGACTTGCAAACCTGATCAACCTGATCAAGGGGATTCGACTTTTTCTGTTCACTAATTAGCTGCCACTATACACAAGGAAACCACTAATAACTAATTCATCATCACAAACAATATTATAGAGTCATACACATAAAAAAGACTAACTAGACATATACTAGATTACTAGTACATGCATACAAATAGGGTCACTATTTGCCTATTAGGTTACTGCTAATAAGGGCAGAGTCTTTTGTTGATTATATCAGTTGGATAGACTGGACTGGGGTTCTGGGAAAATCCAAGGGTTCTTCTTTGCAAGAGACATCCTTGGGTTTAGTGATGTCCCTGGCAGCCTTGCTGAGGTCTCCAGATCGAGTAATTGGTTTACAAGACGCTCTTAGGGGGTCTTTTCTTCTCAGATTCCAGCTTTTTTACTTTTATTAGAATTTCAGTAAACTTTTTTACTTCTAGCATGCAGTACATCAACATAAAACATCACTTAATAGGCATGTCAACATACAGTCATACACACAAACTATAACATACTCAGACAAGTAATATCTATATAAAAAATCAGTAAAAGGTGTTAGAAGGTCTAAAGAATGGAAATTTTGAAACTGTTAAAAGGTCTATGATCGGAGAAGAAAAGCAGGGAAGCAGATAGGCACATAGAGCAGATTAGCATAAGAGTACACAGTCAACCAGAAAGTAGCATAGGGAAAATAGAAAGAGATTAAGAGAAGAAAAACAGAAGGTCAGGGAAGCACAGGGAAGAAGAAGATGAGAAGAATTGTTTTTACTTGAAACTTGCGCTGCAATGATTTTGCATAGAGAAGATATGTGGACGGAGTTTTGATTTGTGAAAAAAAAGTTGGAGTCGTTATGGGAAGTACACGACTAATAAGAGACACCCCACATAAGAAATTTCTGAACTCCCACAAGACATAAATTGTCAAAACTTACAACACCGGAGGAGGCGACTGCCTCCTGATGCATGAAAAGAGGCTGGACGTGAAGGGTTGCATGTGCTTGTTGGATCTGCTGTGTGCAGGTTATCTGTTGCCGTTTTTATTGCCTATCTGCACCTTGTGCCTAGTCGTGCCCCAGGGGCGTTTTATTGACCACACTCTGTCATATGAAGTATTGTGTGGGACACTTGAACAACTTGAGATCCACTTATATAAAGAGCATATTTAGTTGAAATGAGCAATTTGATTGTAATAAACCTAAAAATTTAACACACAAACTTCAGGATTGGTTTGCATCAACATGTGTATTGTAACTTAAGATTTATCCTTCATCCACAGGTGGTCTCTCGGTGCTATAATGTACGAAATGCTTGTGGGATATCCACCTTTTTATTCCGATGATCCCATGTCAACATGTAGGAAGGTAATATGTTAGTCAATATCACTATCTTTTAGAGAAGAAATGACAAATACATTTCATTTTCATTTCATTTTCATTTACCCCAGTGCCGCAAAGGCTCCCACCTACGGTGGTGTCAGGGGGGGTCGGATGTACGCAGTCTTACCCCTGTACTAAAGCACAGAGAGACTGTTTCCGGATGACCCGTAGTGAAAATCACGTCCAAAATTGCATGGACTGACTGCTGCTTCATAACAAAGAAGCGCAGACAGTTTAGTGAGCCATTTTGCTTTATTCCATCATATTCATATTCTCAAGACAAAAAATAATGAATCTTTGGCTCCATTGCAAATGGTGGAAATATGAAAAATACATTATTCAAATAAAAATGGTGGACAAAAATATGACTTTTAATATACAGTGCTTATAGTAGTTTTTTTGAGTGACTGGTGAAATGTTCAGTTGTACATGGCAGTGACCATGTAATTACATTTTTGTCCATGCGTTTTATATAGGAAAAATTCCCTCCGAGTCTATACATCATCATCGTCATTACCCAGTGCCGCAAGGGCTCCCACCTACAGTGGGGTAAGAGGGGGTCGGATGTACGCAGCCTTACCCCTGTACTAAAGTACAAAGAGACTGTTTCCGGATGACTCATAGTGAAAATCGCGTCAAAATTGCATGGACTGACTGTTGCTTCATAACAAAGAAGCGCAGACAGTTTAGTGAGCCATTTTGCTTTATTCCATCATATTCCTAAGCCAAAAAATAATGAGTCTGTGGCTCCATTGCAAATGATGGAAATCCCTCCAAGTCTATATATGATGCTGTAAAATTTGCTTATTGAAGTTTATGTGCATGATTTGTATTCTCTTTATATATATAAATACACACACATATAAATTCATCCTTCTTATGATACTCAATCTAGTAGATAGTTAACTGGAGAGCACATCTGAAGTTTCCTGAAGAAGCAAAACTATCTCCTGAAGCCAAAGATCTGATCAGCAAACTGCTCTGCGATGTAACCAAGAGGCTTGGATCAAATGGCGCTGATGAAATAAAAGTTTGTTTTATTGTTTTTTAATATATATTGAATGTGTTCTTGTGCATTGATTTTTTAGTTTTTACAAGGATACTGTTTGTTATATATATACTTTAAAATTAAAAAATAGGCACATCCTTGGTTTCACGGAGTTGACTGGAACAGAATATATCATATGGAAGCTGCTTTCATTCCTGAAGTCAATGATGAGCTGGATACACAAAATTTTGAAAAGTTTGAAGAGGTGTAGTTTTTCCCTTTTACCTAATCAAAGCGAACACACATTTGATTAGCTATTGTGACAATTACTACTTTTATTTTTTTCTAATTATAAATTCTGAAAATATCACTTTATCTGATTCAGTCTGAAAGTCAAGATCATACTTCATCAAGGTCTGGGCAATGGAGAAAGGTACTCACAGTATTTGCATCACATTGGGATTATGTGGCCGTTTGGTGGCCAGTTTCTTGGGCTTATATAATTGTGTGTGCTGAACTCATTAGTAATGATAAGTAGGGTTGAAGGAACATTTTTTTTTACTGATGTTGATGAAATCGGTTGTTCATACATATTTATTATATTGTTAAAAACGTATAATTTTCTCCCCTTAATTCAACAATTCGAGCAACTTTATCATTATCAAACACAATTTTAGCAACTTCAACAATTGTGACCAAAATCATTTTTACCAAACGAGCTCTATAAATTTCAAAAGGTTCCATTGGACTTTTAGACTTCTGGGATTATTAATGAATCAATCTCATTGTACATATTGGGCCCATTTAGTAACGCCTATTTTGCTAAATATGCCAAATTTCCTAGAAAAAAGGTGCATATGGTAACATCCATTTAAGCGAAACATGTAAAATCAAAAGGTGATTATTCTGCTGTTAAAAACTACAATATGCCAGAACTGGTTACCATATGGGGCCTTAGTTTTGATTTTCCTCATCCCCACCACACTGTGCAGATGCTGTCAACTAAAGATGTTAACTTTGTGGGGTATACATACAAGAATTTTGAGATAGTGAATGATTATCAAGTGCCTGGAATGGCAGAACTGAAGAAAACTTCCAAACCAAAGAGGCCAACTATCAAGTCACTCTTTGGTATATATGCTTATTGTATCTCTCTCCTTCCAAATCCCCCATGCACTAACATGCATTCTATATTTGGCTCTTCCATTTGTACACTTATCCTTTCTGACAAATGCTGATTGATTTAGTCATATAGATTAATAGTCTCTTGGTTTCTTTATTTGGCATTATTGCTTTTTGGTCAACAGATGGAGAGTCAGAAACATCCTCAGAAACTCATAGCCAACAATCTTATGGTAGTTGTAAGAATTTGTCATCTTCTCCGCGTTCTGAAGCTTCTGATAAGAATGACGAGCCAGCTTAATCTAACAGCAACTCTCCCCAGTATGTACATGTGGACCCCTAAGCTCATGACATGGACTCATCAAACAGATTATGTTATATGTGATCATATATATACTTCCTCATCGTCTCCCATTGCATATTCGCAATAACGAACCTACTAAACGTCCTGTGGATGGACACACTGCCGCATATTTTGTGTTAACATAGACTAGTTATATGATGTATAATTACCCCTCATTTTACTTTATTTATTTATTTATTTATAAATTTTCAGAAATGCCCTCATTGACTTGTACGTAGTACATGGTTGGACACTTGCAAGGCTGTACACTTGTACCATATACTTTTTATGTCGTATTGTAGAATATATGACTAATATTGCAAATAATGGATAAAAATGTGACTTTTAATAGCAAGGATCAATTGTTCTTGTTGGTCCAAAGCAAGACGCTCTTGGACCTTGGGCCAGCTTGGGGAGGTAGCTGAAGTTAAGTGCAGGAACACGAGAGTAGCTAATGCTAGAGAGGCTGTAGTAATATTATTCAGTTCAAACTTCATAACTGCGTGTGTTGTAAAGTCGGTTTACCATGATGTATTTAGCAATAACTCAAGTGATTATGCAAGTCTAAAACACAAATATATAAGAGTTCTCAGTTTATAGTGATTAAAACTTTATATTAAATTTCATAATGAAAGCGGCGATAATAACTATCTATTGTTACTGTAAAAAAAACTATCTATTGTTAATTAGTTTCAACGGTTTGACTTCCAACTTGTCAATGCACGACAATAATCATTAATTAATATCTTTAAGGCAACTATATATAAAAATTAAAAATATCTAGATACATTTTTCATTATATAATTTGTAAAAACAAATGATATATTATTTGGAATTTATAATAAGTAAAATGAAGTATTTAAAAAAAAGTAAAATAAAGTCAAAGCAAGAGTGTGTTAATAATATACTCCGTATCATTGTTGTTGTATTATAAGTTTGCAACTAATAAAGATCTGAGACATCATATATTACTATCAGTCTATCACTATTAATAGTTAAAATCAACATATTTATAAGTTACACCAAACGTTTTATCTTTACAAAATAATAAGGATGAATGAAGGTAAGGTTGCTTTGGGTATAATAAATTTGTTGGTGGTACACAATTGCTAAATGAAGGTATACTATGCGGTTAAAGCATTGTACTCTGTTTCCTCCGTTTATACCCTTCTGTTAGTACAATCTCACGTGTCCCCTTTTTCTGCGTCTCATTCCTGAGCTTGAATAGATTTAGCGTTAGGGTTAGCTGGCATGCCGCAAGCCGCTCGCCATACGCCGAGCTCAGAGGGAGCATCTGCGCCGGAGTTCCGCAGGCTTCTTTCCCTTCATCTTCTCCGGCTCGTGTACGTTATGTCGTTATTCTTTTGATTTAGTTTACTCATGATCGGCACAAGACAATAGAGCCACAAATAGTTGGCACGTTCCTTAAATGTTACATAGTAATACATAGTTCCTTGAACTCTCGTTTGCAATTGATTGGTATTCTGATTGCTAATATAAAGTTGGTTTTGCTGAGTTAATATAATTCTTCTTGACAGGGATTATGTATCCCACAATATCCACGAGGCTCAAAATGAATCTGCCCAAAATATGATTCTATTGTACGGGCTCCCGTATTTGTTTGTGCAAGTAGTTTGGGTGGCTTGAGTTATGAATTCATTTTGCGAATATGTAGTTTCCCCTTTAATTGTCCAAGGGATGAGAGTGACTCAGTTTGCGAGACTCGAGATTCGTTTAGCGATTCATTCAATGACGAAAGTGAGAGTGAGAAGTTGTCTAGATGGGATGGATGCTCCTCTGAAGAGGGCTTGTATGAACATGATGGTCTGCATTTGAATGATAGATTGGGTTACCTCTACTTTCAATATTTTGAACAATCTGGTCCCTATGGACGAGTCCCTCTCATGGATAAGGTGTGGCTTTTCTCACTTGGCATTCATTTTTTTTTGGTTTTATGTCTTCTTTTATATTTATTTCTGCATTGTAAATGTTTAGCTTTTATACCACTTTCGTAAAGGCCAGTTTTAAGGAATAATGAGAAAGCTATTCTATATCCGTTTAATATCATAGGATACAAATAAAGATATGTGATAGTCTTGATGATTTTTAATGGATTAGCATACTGATTTTAATACTCCGTATATTCCTTTTTTAACCAAATGTTTTATTATGCTTTCTTCAAGCTTTTGACACTGTATTTGAATCTTGCTTTTTTCCGTGCAGTGATGCAAGGAATTCCACAATCGATAAAATGCCATCTCTTTTTGTGCTCCATGGAATTTCTTTTGATGTAGTTTCCCTTTTATATTTATGCCATCTATGTGTTTGTTTAGATGTCCATATGAAATCAGGTAGTTTTTACCCTTAAAAGAACATATTTAGAAGAGCACACATTAAAAGAGCCCTCATGTTAAGATAACAAAAATACAGATGTGATATATATATATATATATATATATATTTACATATATGTTGGAACTCGTGTGTGCTTTTCTCTATTGTAAGATACTCTGCTCTTCTCTTCTTTCAGTCAACTCTTCTGGACAATAATGCTCACCGTTCTTATCTGTTCCTATGCTTCTCAAACACTCTTCCTATGTTGCAGCACTCATCCAAAATGAAATATAGTTGGTTTCATCTTATAGAATTTTGTTAGTAAAAAGAAAAAGTTTTTGGATCCTTATATTATTAGCTTGCGGTACACTTTGTGAGACAAATGTAGTTGTCACTAAAGTTCCGCGGTCCTTGAACATTGTAAAGTTCTTTTTCCTTTGTTTTTATCTTGGTGTGTACGGTTAGATTATATCCAATCAAAATAATTTTTGCTTACTACTATGAATAAGACTATAAGAAGACATTTTGGGGTTAAGAGTATCTCTAGCAAGTTATCTGTAAAAGTGGGTTTGCAAGGAGTTGCAACATCTCTTATATCCACAATATCCACAATAATACTTAGCCACCCTTAGATTTCATTCAGGAATCTGCCCTCTTATTATTGTTCTCGCTGGCTCAAAAAACATTACATTTGCGTATTATGGGATTTCAATAATCCACTATTACACTATTGTAATATATTAAAATAATTAGTTTTAATCACACCTGAATCACTACTGGTTTTCATATAGGTTCTCACAGTGTGCAATATATTGTTAAGCTCCTTCTTAGTCGTTTGTGGAAGCAAACTTTCAGAATTATTTGGCACGGTAATTTTTACATGTTGAACAATTTGCTTCTTTTAGAAGTTTGCATGAGTTATTTTGTTATACTGGTTTTTTTAACATACGGTTGAAGTTATCCTTTCATCTTTACCCACTTTGGCTTAAAGACTCATGTAACTAGAGCTCTTTTAGGAATAAAAGTATATAAAAAATAATTATTCTTTCATTCTCTGTTAATTATCCTATCTATATTTCATTCCATATTTGAATTAGAACTCATCTGAATTAGGATGCATAATGTGATTTCTCCCGTATTCCCAAGTAAGTTTTCTTAATCTTCATTTTCCTTGTTCTTTAACTACTCTGTTATAAAATTACACACAAGTTGCTTTAGTGATCATATTTTTATGTGTTTTTGGCCTTCTGATTCGGTTCACGTGTTGAAACTGGTTACTTATCATTCTTTAAGAAATAATAATAATAATAATAATAATAATAATAATAATAATAATAATAATAATAAGTAGTATTCAGGAAGTGAAGAAGGGGAAACTTGATAAAAGTGCAATTGTTGTTATAGAGAAGACAATAATTGTTGTGAAGGAAATAAAATGAGGTAGCCAAAGTTGCTTTGGCTAAGGCTTTAGCACATGTTGTTCACTTTGGTGATTGCCTTAATCTTCTAACAGTTGTCCCTTCTAACACTTGTGTTAATTATCTATTTTATTGTTACTTAATTCATCATCTTTTCCATCTCAACCTTATCAAGAGGCCGTTTGGCAGCACTGTTTTTGGGCTTATCAGGCTTATCAGCCAACTTTTTCACCAAACACATAAATTTTGTTTTCGCGCACTGAATTGTGTAGTAAGCAGAAAAAGTAAGGTTGGAGTTACTTTTCTGGCTGTATTGGCTGAGGTTACTGTAGATGACCATTTTAGCTACTTTTACATATAACTTTTTCTTTATTTTATTAACAAAATATATTTTAAAAATAATTTTTTTCTTAAATCAGCATAATCGGCCAATGCAGCCACTTCAGCAGAATTGGCCAATGCAGCCCAAAACTTCATAAATTTAAGCAAAATCAGTCAAATCAACCAATTTTCATTCTACCAAAGGGCTCAGGGCTGCCATTTAATCATTATCAACCATAGGGAAAACAAAGAGCCTTTTTTGTATGGGTGAACTTGGATCAAGTTACTAAATGTGTGGCCACTATTAAAGAAGTTATTGAAGTAATGAAATGAATAGGTTTTATTGATAGAATAAAGAAAATAACATTTCAAAGAGGCTAGAATGGTCATCTTAATACGAAATTTAAGTCAAAAACTGAAGTAGTTCCAGCCATGCTATACTTCTTAAATTATTAACTAATTTATACCTCATGATCAAATAGATTATAAATTAGTGAATGCTTTAAAATAAATTTGGTGATGAGCCTGATAAGTTTAAAAAGTTTTTTGCCATGCAGTTACTTAGGACCTGGTTTCAAAAAGTATAAATAGTGAATACATTCAAATAGTTTTTGTTTAGTTCTTGTATGTAAAGGTAACTCTCAATGAAACCTTTTTGGTTAATTACATTGGATTATTTATCTATCAATCATTTCAATCCGCCATAATACTTATGTTGTTAGGCTGGTCCTTGCCCTTCTAATTTCGAACAAAAAAGTGTTACCCTTTGGTTTAAAAAAGTAAAGAGTATTTGAAATTGATATGAATCATCAGGTTATAAATGGACTGAATTGAATAAAAACTCTTAAAGTTAAGCCAATGCTAATAAGGATGTCTGTAATTGGAGTGAAAATTTCCGATCTGGTCTAATCTGGTTGGATCTGGCCTGTTCTGAATTGGTCTATCCTAATCTGGTAGATGTCTGTTTTGTGTATATTTTACAATTTCGATGTCTGGTCTGGTCTGTCTTGGACTGAAACCAGTCCAATAAAAAACATCCTAATGCTCTTTTTTCTTTTCTTTTTTCTCTTTTTTTTTTTGGTTTTTTGTGTTTCAGGTTGTTGAAGTTAAACACAATTTTTAACACGGAGACTACTACTTGAAAGGTAATGCATTATGTGCATAGAGTTACTTTAATAAGCAGCTTGTGCTATGTTTGAGTTGTTGAGTTCTACACAATAAACTGTTGTTGATAGCTTATGTTTAACTTAAAGCTACCTGGATTGTTACACTGTTGTGCTTGAGGCAATGCATTAAAGAAGTACACATGCTTATTGCTAGATATTAGTTTCTCTCCAATTTTCCTTATTTCCATTTATTTATATATCCTAATTGATGTGTAAGGTTTAACCATCCAGAGATTAGTTTTTATTCCCATTTTCTTTATTTCCAATCAGTTAAAAAAATCATTATCGATGTGTGTGGTGCCATGGGTGTGCGGAGGTATAATTATGGTGGCTGATTCTTGATTAATACGGAGTACTAAAATGGTATGAGAACTCAGATCTAATGGAAGATCTGGGATGCTGATACACAAACATGGAAAAGGAATAGGTTAGTGAATTTCTTAACAAGGTTTGTGGATTGTGATGCTACGGAAAAATTGGGCAACGAACATGAAGCAGGGAAGGAAGATGGTTGGAGGAAGAAAAAGAGGGGAGGACGAACAAAATAGAAATGAACAGCGAAAATGTCACATGGACAGCCCATTCAGTAGGATTACCAGAAGACTGGCTTATTTCTGACTAAACGACCCATTTGGATGTTTTTTATTACATTGGGGGCTTGATGGAGCATTTTGAAAGTACAAGGGATTAATTGTTGTTTTGCTTAAAGTACGAGGAAGTATTTGATAGTTTTCCATAGTATAATTATGGTGAATTTAGTGTAGAGCCTTGATAAGAGCAAACTTCTCAAATGACATAAATGTATCATGTATGTACAAGTTGAAACAATGGTGCAAAGGTAAAGCCTTAGTATCAGATTTAAGGCCTTTAAAGGTTATTGAAAGGTTAATTGATTCGAAATGATCCATACTAATATGACAACGTGTAGTGACTTTTGATTCGTTTCTTCTATGCCTAGATTTGCTCTTGGCTTAGGTAAAAAGTTTGTTAGTCTTTTCACAATGTAACTATTTATTTGTTTCCTACCTTGGTGTGTTTTCTTAATTGGCGTGCTAATCTTACAGTAAATGTTTTTTGTAGCTTGAGAAAGCTTTATGAGAATACTGGAGAATATATAAATAGACCAAGCGTGCATCTGAAACTGAAACCGCAGATACCAGTGCTCTAGAAGCTGGAGTTCATGCTCGATTACTTGAAGTGCGAGAAAAATTACACATGGTTGATATTATGCCCGCAGAAGCAAGTTCCAAAATCCTGTGCCTGACAATTAATTGCAAACATTCGAGGCCCATGAACTGTCCTTAGTACATAACGTCTCTTTCAATTCAAAGTCATCTTTCTCATGTATTTAGGCACTTTGTGTGTACAAATTAAAGCTTTACAATATTACAATCATTATCATTGGTCAAAAGAGCCAATGCAAGGCTAAAATAGGTGGAACATTACCAAAAACGCATGAATCCCGATCAAAAGTATATCATAAGATAAGCTTCTTAGAGAATCGCTTCCCATGCAAGGAAAGTGCATTAAACTAAAACCCTATATGCACATAACTCATTGGGCATCATCTCAATCGCGCATCGCGCGTTACAAAAACTAGTTGAATAATAAGATTTAAATTTCAATGTGACATTTAAGTTATTACACAAAATGAGAGGTTAAAAGAGAATTACATTGTAAGAGAACTTTAAAGTGAGAGTTTAAGGGAGCTAACATTTCATCGAATAACAACACATAGTTTTTATTTCATTTTTTATGTTGTTCATAAAGGGACTCACAAGGGGAATTTTAGTGCGTATACCATGTTTATTACCTTCATCCAAACAACATTTATTGCATTAACCTAGGTTCACCTTCTATATTTCCAAACACTATTTTACGTATGAACCTAGGTTCACTTAGGTTAACCTAGTTTTTATTAAAACTTAGGTTTACTTTATTGAACTAAGTTTACTTAACTTCACTTTATCCAAACAGTGCATAAATTGAAGAACCTCCGAATCGGGGGGTTTGGAGGTTAAGTTCTCGTATAACATAAAATGAGCTAAAGTACCTTCATCCAAACAACATTTATTACATTAACCTAGGTTCACCTTCTATATTTCCAAACATTATTTTACGTATGGACCAAGGTTCACTTTAATAACGTAATTAATACTTTAATTAGGTTTCCATATTTATTTAGTTTCCTAATGTACTCAGAACTCCTTTTATTATATATATGACATCTAGGCTACCATGTTTGGTATGCCTTTCCATTATTTTCACATGGCTCGTTTTATACTCTTGCACTTTCTATTTTTTGTACTAACGATGCTTCTGCAGGATTCCCGTCTTTTGAGAATAATTTTGGTTCAGTACCACCACCCGTTGTCTGCCAAATCTGTCATTCTCCAGGTCATTCCGCTGTGTCCTGTCCTTCTCACTTTGCTCAGTCTTCTACTCCTGCATTAGCTGTCCCTACCAGTGAATCCACTCCGACTGTTTGGTATCCTGATTCCGGCGCTTCCGCTCACATGACCGCTAATGAAGGTATTTTAGTCAATAAATCTGCCTATTCTGGACCACTTTCTATTACGGTTGCAAATGGCTCTACTTTACCTGTTATGACTATTGGTGACTTGCATTTGTCCACTCTGCCTCGATCTCTTCATTTAAAATCGGTTTATCATATTCCTCACATTAAATATAATTTGCTATCCATTCAAAAATTATGTGCCGATAATACCTGTTTTGTGATTTTTGATAAAAACTCTGTTTGTGTTAAGGACAAAATTTCGGGGAAGGTGCTTCTTCAAGCTTCCAGTAATGGTGGTGTCTACCCTATATCTATCTCTGCTTGTTCACCTGTCGCTCTAGCCTCACATGTTGCCCCTGGACCAGTTTGGCATCGTCGCTTAGGACATTGTGGCAGTCGTATTTTAGATAAACTTAGAAAATCTGGCACTATTCTTAGTACTTCGCATTTTTCTCATGATTGTATTTCTTGTCGCTTAGGCAAATCCCAACGATTACCTTTTCAAGAAGTGTGGCATAAATATACTGCTCCTTTATTTTTAATTCATTCAGATGTTTGGCAATCTCCTGTTTTGTCCACCAGTGGTTATAAATATTATGTTTTATTTATCGATGATTTTTCCCGCTTTACTTGGCTTTATCCTATGCGCCGTAAGAGTGAAGTCGTGACCCATTTTCGTAATTTTAAATTAATGGTGGAAAATTTATTTGATTCTAAAATCAAAAATTTTCAAAGTGATGGAGGGGGTGAGTTTGATAATTATGGTATGCGTGAAATTTTTCTTACCAATGGCATTTTGTTTAGGAAATCTTGTCCAGACACCCCTGAACAAAATGGTATAGCTGAACGAAAACATAAGCATTTACTTGAACTGACTCGCACTATGCTTCTTGAGACAAACATGCCAGCTAGTTTTTGGGTAGATGCTGTGTTTACCGCTATCTATACTATTAATCGTCTCCCTACTCCCAATTTAGATGGTGCTTCTCCTTTTGAAAAATTATTTCAACATTCTCCCGACTTCTCTTTTATGCGTGTATTTGGATGTGCTTGTTTTCCAAATTTCATTGTCACTTCTGCAAATAAATTGTCCCCACGATCTATTTTATGCGTCTTTTTGGGATATGCCCCCGAATATAAAGGTTATCGTTGCTTAGATCCTATTAGTGGCAAGATTTACATCAATAGGAATGTTCGCTTTTATGAAGATATTTTTCCATATTCTGCCTTGATTTCATCTACCAAAAATGCTGTGCTGCCACAAGTGTCTTCACCTAATATTGTTCATCTTCACGAAAGCACTATTCGGACCCCTCTTCCAGTTTATAACAACCCATCTCGGCCTGAGAACCTTCGACCGAACCCTTTCCCAGCTGCCTGCAATCTTTGCCTGAACCATACCCCTGCTGCCATTCCTTCACCACCCTCGGCCGAGCTACTGCCAGACCCCGGCCTCTCCTTTAATACTCCAAGCCGACCACATTCACCAGATTTATCATCTACCTCTTTGTCATCTACCTCCCCACCCAGCACACCTCCAGCTTCATCCCACCAGTCCGCCTTAAACACAATTGAGACATCACCTTCATCTTTATCATTCTCATCACCCACATCTTCCCCGGTAAACTGTCACCCCATGCAAACTAGAGCCAAGTCCGGGATTTGTAAACCAAAAACTATTTTTAATCTCAAAACGGATATTTCGGCATGTGATCCTACTTGTTTTTCTACAACTAATAGGGATCTTAAATGGAAAGAGGCTATGGCAGAGGAGTTTAATGCACTCATTGATAATCATACTTGGGATTTAGTCCCATTTAATCCTCGTAAAAATAAGGTCGGGTCTAAATGGATTTATAAAACTAAATTTAATTCAGATGGGTCTGTTGAGCGGTATAAGGCATGTCTGGTGGCTCAGGGATTTACTCAACAGACTGGTGTGGATTTTTCTGAGACTTTTAGTCCTGTCGTTAAGCCCACTACTGTTCGTATTGTTTTATTTCTTGCTGTTTCATTTAATTGGGCTATTCGTCAATTAGATGTTAAAAATGCATTTTTGCATGGTAATTTGACTGAAGAGGTATATATGCGTCAGCCTCCTGGTTTTATTCATCCACAATTTCCTAATCATATTTGTCGTCTTCAAAAAGCTATTTATGGCCTCAAACAGGCTCCCAGAGCCTGGTTTTACAGATTTAGTAGCTTCTTGTTGACCCATGGTTTTGTTTGCAGTAAGTCAGATAATTCTCTGTTTATATATCGACATGGTTCCTCAGTTATTTATCTTCTCTTATATGTCGATGATATTATTGTCACTGGTAATTCCCCATCCTTTATTTCCACGTTTATTTCATGTCTTGGCCGCTGCTTTGCTATGAAGGATTTGGGGGATTTACACTTTTTCCTAGGTGTCCAAGCTGTTCGAGTACCGTCTGGTTTATTTTTATCTCAGCACAAATATGTGTCTGATCTTCTCACCAGATTTCATCTTCACACTCATAAACCTGTTCGTACCCCTCTTGCTACGCGAACTAAACTTTCTCTCACTGATGGGGATCTTCTTGCAGATTCGTCTGAGTATAGAAGTATGGTAGGTGCTTTACAGTATTTAACTATGACTCGACTTGATATTACATTTGCTGTTCACTTGGTTTCCCAGTTTATGCATGCGCCTCGTACACCTCATCTTTTGGCTGTTAAGCGTATTTTCAGGTATCTTCAGGGGTCTATTTCGCATGGTTTACTACTTCGGCCGAGCACCACATCTCCTACCATACAGGCTTACTCGGATGCTGATTGGGCTGGTTGTCCTGATAGCAGTCGATCCACCTCTGGTTTTGCTATTTTTCTAGGTCCTAATTTGGTCTCTTGGAAAGCCAAGAAGCAGCCTACTGTGTCTCGTTCTTCTACTGAGGCTGAGTAATGGGCCATTGCATACACTGTTCAGGATACTCTACATATACGTTCCATCTTGTTTGAGTTGGGGTTTCCTATTCGAGCACCCGTCACACTCATGTGTGATAATATTTCAGCTTCTTATTTGTCAGCAAATCCTATTCAGCATGCTCGCAGTAAGCATATCAGTATCGATTATCATTTTGTTTGAGAAAGAGTTTCCCATGGAGATCTAGTTGTCCGTCATGTTCCTACACAATTTCAGCTTGCAGATATTTTCACTAAAAGTTTATCTCCTCAGTGTTTTCTTTTTTCTTAGGGACAATCTGCGCATTGTTTCCCTTGCACAGCTTGAGGGGGTGTAATAATGTAATTAATACTTTAATTAGGTTTCCATATTTATTTAGTTTCCTAATGTACTCAGAACTCCTTTTATTATATATATGACATCTAGGCTACCATGTTTGGTATGCCTTTTTATTATTTTCACACACTTAGGTTAACCTAGTTTTTATTAAAACTTAGGTTTACTTTATTGCACTAGGTTTACTTAACTCCACTTTGTCCAAACAGAGCATTAAACATAGAAAGTTTTATTCAGTTTGGGGTACAAATTGGATAAGAATTGCTCATAAAAAATCCAATTTAAGTTTCAAAACACTACTGTACTGATCTAATGTCAAATATTATCATGCCTTTGCGATATTGGGGTGATCTAAACGATACCAAACATACACTTCATGGAGGAAATCGTTTCCACTTTCTATCTTGTGTTTACATCTTCCCATTTGAAGACTTTCACTGCAAAATTTAATGAAATAGAGTTTATTAGTTGTAATTTATTTGGCCGTGCATGAACAACTTAAAGTCAGTAAAGGCATTATTGGATAACTGTTTATGCTTCTTCGTATTATTTGTGCTTCATATTCAGATCTAATATTTGTGTTTCAATAGAATTATATGTATAATTTCGAAATATGTAGAGTTTAGTTATCAATTTCAATATGCTATTGGGGTTTAATGCACCAAATCCCCCTGTGATTTGGAAATTCGGCGCATTAGCCCCTTGTGATTTAAAAAATGCGTCAAACCCCCCTGTGTTTTAATTAATCATGCGCCAAATCCCTTATGTAAACAAATTCAATTGTCAAATAAAAGAAAAATGATTAACATTTTTGTATGATTCAGAGATTTTGACATATTTATTTGCATATTCAATCAAAATATTAGGAAAAATGATTTTCAAATTGTTAAATTTATTCATAAAGGGGGTTCTGTGCATGATTAATTAAAACACAAGGGAGTTTGACGCATTTTTTAAATCACAGGGGGCTAATGCGCCGAATTTCCTAAAAATCCTTCCCGGTTTGACTTTGCACGCCTATTAAGGAAGTGGAATAAAGTGGAAATGAATGATTGTGGTTGTGTAAGAAAAAGGAAAAATGAATGTGAGTCACACAAATTGTCCAAAAAGAGAAAACGGGAACGACCCAAAAAAGGAAAGTGAGAAGTATTTTTGGGAACGGAGGGAGTAATAAAAATGTGATTAAATTATTACATATATACACGGTCACGTTCAATAGAAGTGTCCATAATAATGCTTACTAAAGTGATTATTATAGTCATTAAATATTAAAATCACATTTTATCAAATATCAACTACCTTTACATTAATTATTTTTATTGCAAAATAATTAATTATTGTAAATTGTACTTCGTATATTGGTTTTTTTTTTGACAAAAATTGTAAATTGAATTTAGAAAGCGGGGGAGCAGTAAAAATGAAGTTCACAACTTGAGAAAGTAGCAAAAATGGGAATGGAAAGCAACACAATAATAGCATCATCAGCCAGCAGCTTCGGATCTCCTCTGGCTGGCCCTCAACAGTCACCACCATCATTGTCGCCCGAAACAATTCGCCCTCTCTTTTTCTTTTTCCCTTTTTTATTGTTTTCTGTAAAACGACTTTCCCCTTTTTCTCCCCCCTTAATCTTCGCTCGGTTGTCTGTTTCTTATGACCCCTACGAGGTTTCCTTTTCCTTTATCGCAGTTTTTCTGATTCATCTCTGACAAAACCGTAGATGCATAGTATGTATGTGTTTGTATCCATGAATTCATCGCTCCGACCATTGACTGATTTTTAGTTGATCAATGATGATCGTTGATGCGGCTAATTAGGGTTTCGTTCAGAACAAATGTTGTTCATATTTTTTCCCAGGGATGTAGGGCGATGAAAAGCACAATACTTTGATGAATTGGTTCGAGGATTGTTCCGTAGTTTCTTGTATAGTGTACCGATGAAGTTCGATCTGTTGAGGTGTGAATTCTGTGTGCATTGGGGCACGTGTGTTTGTTAATCTGTTACTGCTTATTTGATTTTCTCACGCTTGGTCGTATTGCAAATTGAGCTTCTTGGCGTTGGATTCTTTGGTATTTAAATCAATAATTTCGCGTTGGCTAAATCGCCATGGATCATGTTATCGATGGGAAGTTTAAGATGGGGAGGAAGATCGGGAGTGGGTCTTTTGGTGAACTCTATTTAGGTATATTCGTGCACTTCCAATTTGATTGGATTTCCTTTCTTTTGATTTGCTTCTACTTTGAATTATTGTGCGTGAATTTCAATGCTTACAGTTGACTTTCATTTCTTATGACTAAGTATCATCTGTTAATATTTATTTACTAATATAATGGTTGTGTGATACAGGTTCCAATTTACAAACTGGTGAAGAAGTTGCCATCAAACTGGTATGCTTGTCTTTGTTTCCCGCAAATGACTTACATAATTACTGCTAGAAGATTTCATGATTTCCCTGATTATCTATAACACTATAACCTCTCATGGTTGCACAATTATTTAAATTATGTAAACGACAAGTGCTATGCTCAAACTCTTTTCATTTTGTTGGCAAATCAGGCCCTGAAGTCTGATCTTAAGTAGCAATTTTCATTCGCATGCCTCCACAATCTATGACAATATATATCTTAGTTCTTCGTGTCTCCACAATTATTCACCTTCTGTTCTCTTAAGAGATCTGTACTTCTTCGGTACATATGATATCATCCCAATTTTTAAAAGGAAAATGGAAACAACCTAAAAGCTGCCTTAATCATATAGCAGCAATATATGTCCTTCTACGGTGTTTCTTTCCTTATGTTTTGTATCTATGCTATAGAATTTATTTATTATTCATGAAATTATCAGGAGTCAGTCAAGACCAGGCACCCACAGCTCCACTATGAATCTAAGATTTATATGCTCCTCCAAGGAGGAAGTAAGCTCCTTTTCTCTGTTTTGGTTATCATCATTTCACTGTTCAACATTTTCAATTCTGCTTCTCCCTCTGTGTTTTTTTGTTGGCATTCTGTTGCAGTTTCTCTGACACTAAAGTTCAGGCAATCATTGCAACTAATATTGTTTATCTATTTATTTTCATCTCATCAAGGAAGCATGCTATACTTTTTATCTTTCTATCTTCCTAGTTCCCAGTCATTTCATCATCATCATTTTCATTTGCCCCAATGCCGCAAAGGCTCCCACCTACGGTGGGGTAGGGGGGGGGGTCGGATGTACGTAGTCTTACCCCTGTACTAAAGAGCAGAGAGACTGTTTCCGGATGACCCATAGTGAAAATCGCATCCAAAATTGCATGGACTCATAACAAAGAAGCGCAGACAGTTTAGTGAGCCATTTTCCTAGTTCCCAGTATGTTAGTATATTTTGAAACACACTGTGGACATTCAGTGAATATCTTAAAAAAATTATTTTTTTGGATGAAATGTAAGTATATATTAAAGATCTTCCAATATTGTACATATTTACAGAAAAGGTGGGCAAAAATGTAGGCAATCCAGAGATCGGATAACCCATCACCTCAAAAAACCTAGATGTCAAGTCTATGTAGGATCACTAGGGCAAACGCAACAAAATAGGTGATGGGCCGGACAAGAGTTTATCAAAACACTATCAAATCATATGGATAGATACTGTACAAAATCTTATGGATATAATTTTATCCTTGCAAGTTGCAAAAAAATCATCTTCTTTTGGAGTAAGTCCATCAAATTCTTTTCAAGATAAATGTATCTTAAAAATATTCTTCATCTTATGAAGCGGGTATTCCTAATCTCAAATGGTATGGAGTTGAGCCTGAATACAACGTTATGGTAATTGATCTCCTTGGTCCAAGTTTGGAAGATCTGTTCAACTACTGCAATAGGAAGTTCTCACTGAAAACTGTGCTAATGCTTGCGGATCAATTAGTAAGCAATTATTAATTTAAAAATGTGGTATATTTTTGCTTGTTTGCAATCGCGTTGAATAGGTGATAATGTGTGATTTCCTTCTCAGATAAATAGAGTCGAGTACATGCATGCCAGAGGTCTTCTTCACCGTGATATCAAGCCAGACAATTTCTTGATGGGTCTAGGTCGCAAAGCAAACCAGGTAAAGTTTTTATGAGTCATTATCCAGTTTAATTTAAAAATGGATGCCGACAAGGTTGTTAGGATCGCGATCCAACTCGTAGGATCGTACGATTTTACGATCAGAATAGGGAGGTGCGAGCTGGATCGCTGCTAGGATCGGAAAAAGGCTTGGGATCGTCGGATCGACGAGTAGGATCGTAACTCGTCCGATTCTGCGATCTACCCGAGTTGCGACTTCGAAGCTAAAAAACGGGAAAGAAGTCGCAGAACGACAAGTTAAAAAAAACATCGCGGCTTAGGATGAACGAAGCCCTAGCGCCACCTGCTGCAACGTTAATCTTCTGCTCTTCGCAGCTTCTTGCGCTTTAAATCAGTCTTCTTGCTTCGTTTTCTTCATCGCGTCTCTGATTTCTATCTTTCGTCCGCTTTAGTTGTTCTGGCACTCTGGCAGTTCCAATTTTAATCTTTTGGGACTGCTTTTTATTGTCCTGAAGCTACCGAGTAGCGACTAGGGCATGGCAAGTGGGTCAAATGATGGATGATTTTATATTAAGATGTAATTTGTTATGTCAAATGTTTTGGAGTTTACCTTTGATCTTCTTATCTCAAATGTTTTGTAATTTATCTTTCAATTTGTTATTACTCCTACTAATAATTATTAATGTTAAATATAAATATTAAATTGAGTGCATAATATATATATGTTATATTGTTATATATATATATATATATATATATATATTGTGTGTGTGTGTGTATATTGCACCGTAGGATCTTACAATCCGAGTTACGATCCCCGAGTTACGATCTACTAGACCCCTTCCGATCCGTGCTAGGATCTCGAGTTTAACAACCTTGAATGCCGAGTCACAAACATGAATGTTACCCAATCTTATACAGTTATACCACTCCCTTTCTCCCAAAAAAAGAGTCCTATTTGAATAGATTAAACACAGAATACTTGGGTTGGCTAAGAAATAGATGCTTGCTGAATGACTCAAATGATCTGGTGCATAGTACCATCTGGCACCAAGGCGTAGTTCACTTAGCCTACTAAAATGACTTTTTATGCTTAGTAATTCCATAACGTTGAGCTTACTAGATGACTAGATGATAAATATTTATGCAGGTTTACATTATTGATTATGGCCTTGCTAAAAAGTATAGGGATCTTCAGACTCATAAGCACATACCATACAGGTTCTGCCACTTCTCTGACTTTTACTTTTTGATGTATAAGGAGGCACTAAGAAATTGTCTCTATTATTCTCTCACCCTCACCTAATGGATGAAAAGTTTGTGTTTATAAGAAGCTTTCAAATTGGGGTTTTTAATTCTATCTCAGGGAAAACAAGAATCTGACTGGTACAGCTCGTTATGCTAGTGTCAACACACACCTTGGTGTTGGTGAGTTACTTCACAATAATACTTCAGATATCAACACACACACATACTTATGTACTTGTTTGTGTATTTTTTTTAGAGATGACTTGATTTAGTTTTAGAATCAAAGTAGAGTTTGCATATTAACTCTTCTTTATTTGCCAATAGAACAAAGCAGAAGGGACGACTTGGAGTCTCTTGGTTATGTGCTTATGTATTTCCTCAGAGGAAGGTTAGATTTTAAGGGTTGCACCTTTTATTTATTTCTTGACTGTAATTTTTTCAAGTTAATACATTTCAAATTTTCAATATTATTATGGATATTTTATCTGAAAATTATTCCTTGATCAGCCTTCCGTGGCAGGGATTAAGAGCTGGTACCAAAAAACAGAAATATGATAAAATCAGCGAAAAGAAAATGCTAACTCCGATAGAGGTACCTTATGGCATACCTAACAAATGAAAAATAGAGCCACACGTTTCTGCTATCAAACAAGCTATTCATGAATCTGGTTTTCACTACAGGTGCTGTGCAAGTCTTATCCATCAGAGTTTATATCCTACTTTCACTACTGTCGATCATTGCGCTTTGAAGACAAACCTGATTATTCTTATCTTAAGCGTCTCTTCAGAGATTTATTTATTCGTGAAGGTAAACTGACAATGTGAATCTTTTTCCTTTTCTGCCTCTTTTTGAAATTTCTATGTTTATTTTCCTAATCTTTTAGTTACGTTTATTTTTCTGCGTTTTAACCTTTTGACCTCTGCAGGTTATCAATTTGACTTTGTTTTTGATTGGACAATATTGAAATATCCTCAAATTGGTGCTACTTCGAGAGGCCGAGTAGGTGCTTCGAAACTATTTTCCTATTGTTGATTCTTAAAACCTTTTCTTATTGTCTACTTATTTTTGGCTTACTTGTTGATATTTATTTCTTGTTTTTTTGATCAGATTTCGAGTGGGGGTGCAGGATTAAATGCTGGGCCATCTGCTGAAAGACCAGGAAGAACATCAGGTATGCTGTTTTTTTCCTTAAAGAAAATGAACAATGTTGGTAGTTATCATCATGGCGGCATTTGCGATATTTTGGTCCTTTTTATGTAGTGGGGCAAGACCTCAGAGACAAATTTTCTGGTGCTGTTGAGGCACTTTCAAGGAGAAATACTTCAGGTTCTGGCCGCCATGTTGAACACTCTAGACAGAGGTCAGAGGATGTGCCTTCCTCCAAAGATGTGGTAAAGTTTTTTTCTTTTCTTCAGCTATCATTTTGATCATTTAGAATCATTGACTTGCTTTCAATTTGTACTTTGAAGGTTAATGTGTCACGCTTAAATCCTCACATGCCAAAAAAGATTCATATATCATACAAAGGAGTATTTCTTTCCATTTAATTTGTCATTAAGAAGTTACAAAATTGTTAGAGGAATAATTGAGTGTATATTCACCTTTGAATGTGTATGATTAAGTTTATGTCATATATTTGTCTAAATTGAATACGTAGCCTAATCCAATGGTTTTTAACAAAAGAACGTTTGCTAGAAAAGATATGATACAATTAATGTTGCATATTAACTACAGAAGTGCTATGCACATACAAAAGCAAAGTAGAAGTTATTAATTTGTTCCGTCCCATTTATTTAGGTTACATACCCATTGAACCGGTAAGTTAATACATAGTAACTTTTAAGAGTTGTACTTCAGTAACAACATAAAAAGTTAAATATGTATGTAATATGCTATTACTTTTTAGGGTTGTACTTGGCCAAATGTGACTCATTATTGGGATGGAAGGAGTGCATGGCATCATTGAAATGAAAACACTTATATCTGCTTGAAATTTAAAATTCGTGCTAACTCTAGGTATTATTTTTTTATGATGAAATAAATTTTAGGCAGTGCTCATTGTTCTAAAACACGGCACTAGAGTACTTGGGCGAAAACTAGGTAGTTACTGAGTCAGGCAGACCATAGGCGGGTTAGTTTGAAAAGAGAAGTTGTTAGGGGATTTTGGGTAAAGGCAAATTTACCATTCTTTTTTTCAATTTAAGTCTCTGTATGGCTCTCTCGAAATAAGATATTAAACCTTATTTCAGAAACTTCCATTTCACGTTTCTTTGGCTTGAAATAAACTGAAGCAATTTTTAATTAGTGTGTGAAAAACTCAGATAAAAAGAGTTCAGTAGTGCTAGGCCAGTTTTGAATAACTGGCCAGTTTTGTTTTAGAAGTTGTCGTGGCGGACTAAAAAGGAAACAAAGTCAAGTATGAATAACAGAAAAAATCTCACCACAAGGATGAGGAATATAATTAAGCCTACAAAGAACCACTGTGGTCAAGTACAAAAATGTTCTATATTGTTGTATTGCCTATTTTATACCCTAAAAGTAGATGTGGCATTTATTTGCAGCAACCAGATACTGATAGGGGTCGTACATCCCGAAATGCCATGTCATCAAGAAGAGCTGCAATTTCAAGCAGCAGACCCAACTCTTCTGAAGCAACCGATAGTCGCCCCAGCAGAATAGTTTCAAGTACTGGTCGCCTGTCCACTACTCACAGGCTTCAAAATGGGTCTGAAGCAGCCAAGCTTTCGTCTTTTTCTCGGGCTGGGGTCGCAAAAGGCCCCCGCGAAGACCCCTTCAGGAGCTTCGAGTTCCTATCAATCAGAAAGTGATGATGATAGATGCAGTTTGTAATAATGGAAAGTTACCCGTTTCTGTTAAATGGAAATGCATCCTGTGCTGCTGTAACTAACTTGTATCAGTTATAATTGTTTTTTTTTTGTTTTCTGGAGATTATGTCCACGGAGTTGGACTCTCATCCAAGAAAATGATCACGAAGTGCAAAAGTTTTCATCATGTGTACACGGGATTTGATAGCTATAATAAATTGTATGAATTTATTATGCCCTTGTAGGCAATAGCTGCTGTATATATAGCTTGTTCATTACTTCCACGACGCTTTACCTGTATTTTCTACGTAATCGGTAATCCTGTAATGGGTTTCGTTCAAAATATTTGTGATGTTTTTATTTTTGATGTAATTTTCTGGTCTCATTTGATTTGGTTTTGAGTGTTTAAGCCTGGTTCGAATTGATTTAGTAGATGTCTGTTGTCTGTTATATGTGTGCTTTATAATTGTTAAAAGTCTGATTTGCTTTAATATGATGCGTTTAAGTTTAATCTGATTTGGAATTGATATAGTCCAATTAAAACCATTTGAGTAGACGTACAACCATGAGTTATAGGCCTAATTGCCTAAGAATCTGTTTAATAACACTGAATTTTGTTGAATCAGAAATTGGAAATTCATATTAAAGCGATTGATTGAATATGTTAAAAGGAAAAGGGGCAAGAAGCCCCCTGAAATTATCACTAAAGTTGATCTATGCCCTTGAACTTTCTTTTTGGGCAAATATCTTTAAAATCTCTTGTGGGAGGGCAATTGACCCCTTGAATTTACGGTAAATCAATTTGAGAGCACTAGCAACTTAGCAATTTTACTCCTTTCAATTAATTTTATTTATTTATTTATTAACTATTCTTGTAAACACCATGCAAAAAAAATTAATCTTGTAAATTAATATAAATATAAATAAAACAATTAGAAAAGAACTACTCCATATAGCCATTAGAGCCCATTTTATATGGCAATGGCAAAATCGAATTAGGGTCCTAGCACTTTATATTTTGATATAAAATTATGAAATATGAAAAAGACTAATTTTGTATTGTCACGTACGGAGTAATATTTACCTTATTTTTTTTACCAAATAAAACCCTTTTGGTAGCATATGATTCCGCTTATTAATCAATCTTTTAGTTATACTTTTTTAAACAGGCCATTTTATTGAAATTGTTTAATAATAAAAACAAGTGAGAATAACCAAACATTCCAGCCCAGGTGATTGTGAGGTTACTGTGCCTAATGGGAGGTCTCGAGTTCGAAATCCGCTAGGCACATAAGGGTTCGAAACTCAATAGAGTGAGTTCCAGAAAGAGTCGGATGAAAAGTTAAAATAGCTAACTTTAAACAACTCGAATTAATTTAACCAAAAAATTAATTTCAATGTCACTTATTTTTATTATTAAACAATTTAGCTAAAATGGCCGGTTTAATATAATTTCACAAAAACATTGACGGATTAGTCAAACTATATGCTACCAAATGGGTTGTAAGTGGTAAAAACTAGAGTAAAAATTAGATGTCAACACAAAATTAGTCTATTTATATTTGAAATAATTACATAAATATGACTAAAATAAAAATGATTTTCAAAAATGCGACTAGTGACTAGAGTAATAATGAAATCATAGTAATTTATGTTCAATTTTTGAACTTAGGTTACTATGACACTAAATTTTAGTAACTAATAGTTATATTTGTGTAAAAAATTATTTTAGTAATATTTTTGTAAAAAATCCTTTATATTTCCCACTAGGTAATATTTATATCACAATATAAAGGGCTTTAAAAAAAAGGAACTAATTCAATTTTACCTTATCAAATGGGCTCTAAGCGTTATATGGAGTAATTGTTTCGAATTGTTTTATTCATATATCAATTAATTTAAAAGATTAGTTAATAAATACTCCGTATATAAAATTAATTGAAAGGAACAAGATTAATGGTTGCTAATGCTCTAAATTGGTTTACCGTGAATCGAGGGGCTAATTGCTCCCCTGTAAGAGATTTTAAAGATATTTGCCCCCCAAAAAAGTTCAAGGGCATAGATCAACTTGGGTGACAACTTCATGGGACTTTTTGCCCCTTTTCCCTATGTTAAATTATGAAACAATTGTATTAAAAGTATGAATTAAAAGTATGAAAATTCTATGAAACAACTTTCTTTAGAAATTTAAGCCATTTCAACTATGGAGTATAAAAGTAACTCAAATCTTATTTATTTTAATTATTTTACAATTCAACTAGTCATGGACCCGGTTCGGGCCGCCCGGCCCGGGACCGGCCTGGCCCGCCACTGTGCGGGCCCGGAACCGGCCCGGTTCTCGGGTCCGGGTCGGGCCTAGGCCCGGTGGGGGGGGGGGTCCGGGCTCGGGCCTTGTATTTGGCGAACCGGCCCGGCCGGGTCGGGCTCGGGTCCGGGCCAAAAACTATTTTTTTTTTTCATTTTTTGGGCTTTATTGAGTTGGGCTTGATGTTTAGGACCGGTTTGGGGGGTTTGGGGGGTGGGGGGGGGGGAGAAAAGAATAGGGAAAAAACTAACTAACCGGGTGGCCCGGCCCGGAACCGGACCCGGAACCGGTGGCAACCGGTTCGGGCCCAACAAAACAGACCCGAGGCCCGGCCGGGCTCAGGCCCGAACCGGCCTGAGGCCATCCCTAAATTCAACGCGCGAAATTAAAACTTGTACGCTTGATGAAAAATTGATTGATAAAGTTGAGAAGCTAAAAACAAGAGATAACAAATGGACTTTAATTGCTGGGACGGTCTAAGTAATACATATGTAGTTCCTTGCTCTGTTGCTTTTGTGAGGTTTACTTTCAAATGATCCTTCAGAAACAAACAAAGAAAAGGGAACAAAGACATCTGAAGTGATATAACTTAATAAAAGGAAACAGACAAAATGAATAAATCCCAAGTATAGCTGTATAAGGACCTTGGATGTGAGGTTATCAATAGTCAACTTTGCCTCTTCTATATATCATGCACATGATTAAGCACATAAGTTGTTGACATATTTCTAAATAACAACAGGATAACGAACAAGATAGGACAATGCGTAGATTTTTTAACATACTAACATGTGAAATAGCTCTAGTTGTCCGATTGAGCTTTAAATGTCTTAGAAATAAACCTCAAACTTTTAACTCCATGTATAATTGTATGAAGGATTTACTTCTTATACATAACTTATGCATTTTGGTTAAATGACCGGTGCATTTTAACTTTTAACATGTTTCTGTGTATTTTTTCTGCATGATTTTTTTTAGAAATAAGTGAGAGCAAACTAAAAAACTTAAAGAAGGATAAAGCTAAAGAATAATAAAAGCTGATGAAAAACTTCTTCCTCCAGCAATCCCGCCAAAGCCTCAAGCGCCCAACGCAATAAAAAAACCTATCCACAGAGACCATCATCCCTAACGCACCACGAACGCCATAAAAAACCCGTAAAGCTTCTTTCTAGAGTCCCAAAACAAGATCTGACTTCCCTCAAAATCAACCATAATAAAATAGCCCTAAAAATCATCTCTATTGTTTAGCCAACATTTTTGCCTTAATTCGAGCACTCCTCCTAGGAAGTAACCGAGAGCTGGCTGCACACCATTCAGTATCAACTAAGCGGTTTAGTAATTCCCGTTCATGACGTGATATTGGAGCTGATGTCACTACAAATTCATCACCCGACAATTCTAAGCCCGAAGATCCAGACATTTTTTTCTGCATAATTGTATAGATTTTTCTGCATTTTTAGTAAAGTTTAGTTGTGGTATTCCAAGGGAAGCCTTGGCACACCGTTTACAGTGTTGTTATGTGACCAAGAACCGGACTGAGTACGAAAACTTCATTGTATGAGAGGACATGGAGGAAGACAATGAAAGGAGGATAATTGAGCTTTTCTTCATTGAATAGGAATCTAGAAGTAGAGAGAGATGACCTTTCCATTGCCATGCACATGTTAAGATAGAGTGTGATGCTTGATTTCCCAGTGTCTTGGTCACCCAATCAGTGTCTGTGGCCTTGTGGGGAAAGAGACTATCGATTAAATATGCCCTTTTAACACAAACCTCCCCAGATTGTCGCACCGGAAGATATATACCTTTGGTCTGATGTGCAGTCGAGGTGCATAAATGTTCCAGACTGGGACAGAGGCAGGACTGGTGGTGTTTATCACTTCGAACCACACTGCTTTCATGGCTGGAGGTCATAACCTGTTCCTAAAATAGGTACCAGACTGACCGTTACCAGTCCCAACAACTGTTTTCTTTGACTCTAATGTTTTGGTTCCCATTGCCCAAAACCAGCCTGAGAATTGGACTAGGATTGCCTGGGTAGACTAGACCCAGAACTGGACCGGGTATATCCTATTACTCTCACTGATCCATCTGCCCAATGACCCAAAACAAATCGGTTTGGACCTACACCAGTTCAAGTCCATGCATACACGCATTTGCATCTTGCTCCATTATTGATTGTGGATGCTACTTCAGCATCATGCTTCACTTTGTTATTTGACTAAGGTCATGTGGATACACCAAATCTCGTTACTAAGTTGTTTAGAAGAGCATCTTTGATACTTCCCATGTGCATTGAATTTCAGTTCAAAAGAAAATCAACCATTTGTAGAGGCCGTTTGGCAACACTATTTTTTGGTTTATCAGGCTTATCAGTCAACTTTTTCACCAAACACGCAACTTTTGAACTGTGTAATAAGCAGAAAAAGTGTGGTTGAAGTTACTTTTCTGGCTGTATTGGCTGAAGTTACTGTAGATGATCATTTTAGCTATTTTACATATAATTTTTTCTTTATTTTATTAATAATTTTTTTTAAATAAGCATAATCAGCCAAAACAACTACTTTAGCCAGAACTTCATAAATTTAAGCAGAATCAGCCAAAGCAACCGATTTTTGTGCTACCGAACATGCTCGTAGTTATTTTATGCTTTCCGTTTTTATGCTCAAACCATAAGATGCATCAGCACTGTTCCCAATACCTATTTCAACATCGTCATTGTGTTTTCCAGTGGAGAGGAGCTCTTCTTTCAAGGCAATAACCTGGATTCTCAGAATATTAGAATGGTCCAATTTAAGCAAGAAAGTATTGACATCACATAAAAGTAAACGAGTAAAATCTTTATGAAAGTTAGACTTAGATTCTCAGAGGACGTTTGAAATCACCGGACAAATGCTGGCTAGCCATGTTAAGACACGGGGTTCCATCCTAAAAGGTCAACCTGTTAGGAGGAGTAGCCCGAAGTTTAATATAGCACTCTAGTGCTTCTCAATTTTCCGGTGTGGGACATTTAACACCCCTCCTCACGACCAGACACTTCGTCTGGATCGTGTCGTCATTCATTTTTCATCGGTTCGTCAATTTTTTTTTATCGTGTCGTCATTTTTCATAAGGGGCCCCACACCATGGATCGATTTGGCTCTGATACCATGTTAAGACACGGGGTTCCATCCTAAAAGGTCAACCTGTTAGGAGGAGTAGCCCGAAGTTTAATATAGCACTCTAGTGCTTCTCAATTTTCCGGTGTGGGACATTTAACAAGCCATCATGACATTGCAGATCACAAGGGAATGAAGAGACCTTGTGGTTCTCGTGGTCCAAAATCTTACAAAATCACCACTTTTCATTACCGTGTGAGTGATTCACTCTAACTAAATAAAACCTCACCTTTTCAAACCCAATAGTAAAACTATGTTTCCTTAGTCATTGGCATTCCTTAATTCCTTCACACTGCTAGTTTCGCAGCAATATAATATTTGTGTGAGAGAAAGAAAGATATACAAGTATTGGCATCAGTATATTGAAATTTATCTAGACTTAGAGACCTGTAGTACATGCTAGTAAACATTGGAAATACAGGTAGATCCCGCTAATATTAGGCTAATCCAAGGAGAGGTCAATCCTTTGGATGAAGTTGAAAAGATTGCTGAGGCCACTAAATAGGCCCTGAAGTGAAAGATTACACAGGCTGCCATTATTGATTGCCAGTCTAAGAGCCTTCCAGCAAAGCTCCATGTTGAACCTAATGACCCGGAAGATGTGGTATGTTGAATTTTAAGTCCCCATTTACAGTTTCATAATTACAATTGTCATTTTCGAATTTAAAGAACAATTATTCAGAGCTGATAACTTTCAATTCTATTGATCAACAACATCAAGAGCTAGGGCTCGTTAAATAATTATGTGAATATTAGTTACTTCTTTCGTGCCACGTAGATCATCCACTATTTCATTTTTGTCTACGCCACAAAGATTATCCAGTTTCTTCTTTATTAGCTCCTTATTAAAGTTTCAGTTTGAACTCAAGTCCTTGGCTTTTGCCGGAAAACTTTACTCCACAATTACTCTGTTTTTCTTTCAAACATCAGTTTGATCCATTTACATATTTTACCATGTGCACTTATCCGATAACATATTTTTTGTCCTAATGTCCTTCCACAGTTGCACTCTACGAAGTTTCCTTTCTGTACACGGTCGAACTAGGAGAAAAAAATATATAGGTGGAAATTTTACAAGGATAAAAAATATTGAAAAAAACTGTTCAAATTAAATCTGTTATCATTGCCCAAAATGAAGACAACAAGTTGTAATGTAATACAAGGTCTCGACATTCAGGTTTGGGGTGAAAGCAAGAACCGATTCCATCTTACGAACAAATGTTTCAACCCGCAAAATACACTTGAAAATATCAACAAAATGCAATATAGTAAATTAGTAATCAAACAAGGTATGAAAACTATAAGCTTCTGTTATCTCTTGCTATTTGAGCTTCTCTGCACATGTTAATATGTTGCACATGTTAATATGTTGCAAATTGGCAATGCAAAAAACACTAGATTATTCTACTTAAATAGTGGAGAAAGCTCTTCCTATTACTTGAGTTTTAATATGGAAGGAATGGTTTGTGACATGTTCCTAATCCTAACCCATCAAAATCATCCAAATGCTTATTTTTAAGTTCCCAAATTGATGGGCTTTTGAAGTCCGTTATCAACCAGCATATTTGCCCCTACTTGTGTTGTACTCTATGGCTTCATTTGGCAAATAGCTTACCAATCAATTTTTAGCTTCTATGATTACAATTAATGATTATGGCCATCTAAATAATTATAATTATTATTTGATAAATGAGTGAGTGACTCAAAAAGTTTGAGGTGCAGCGTTTAGGTTTGGCGGGTAGAAATTTTTATGTTTCTCCCCTCCATATTTCACACATCTTATTTGAAATTTTGAACCAATGTTTGAATCATACAAAGTGTGCTTTCCATACAAAGTGCAAACTCATCTCATCCATCCAATACGATAAAATAAAGGGTAAGATTTGGCTTGACCATTAAAACGCATCCGTAATAATGGGAGAGTTTTTTTTATCAACCAAGCATTAAATGCAGACATAAATTTAGAGGGGGAGTATTCCCATCTACACCATTATCTCATTTATATGGATGGCCAAGATTAATATATATATATATATAGGGGATGGTTCATGTGAGAACCATGTCCCAGGAGAGGAAAAAAGAATGAGATCCAACCATCAATTATATACATTGAATGGTTAAGATCAACTTTAAATGACTGATGGCACTCTTGCAATTAAGTGGTACTCGTATGGGATATATTAAACATGTTGGTAAGCGAATTAATGCTGAGGTTAGTATAGTAAAATACTTACTCATTGAAATGAACCGTACCTCCTAAAAACTTATCTTTAATGCTTTTATTTAATTTATCACATGCACGGTCCTATTGTTTCCATAAATATTAGAACAATATCCTTTAAAATGGGCATTATTAACTTACTTTCCATGAAAAGTGGTTCTTAATACGGAGTATCAAATTTAAATAGATTATTTATCATATTTATCATACCCATTTTTTAACCGATCATCGCCAATTTAAAAGTTAATTTAATTAGTTTAAAATTCGCTCAAAAAAAACTTAAATAGATTAAAATGAGATTAATCCAAAAAGAGAAAGCTTAAAATGAGATTTCGGAAATGCACTTTAGTTATTTATTTGATGCAAAATCTTCTAAATAGTTATGCACTTTATTTATAAGAATATACTCCAAACCAGATCATCAGACCAGCAAATTTCAGTCCAAAAGAAAACATCCTTAGTTTGCACTTTTTATAACACTGACCTACACTCTACCCATGTAGTTATGCACACCTAATAATGTTTTTAAGTGCAATTATGTTCACTTTTAGTGCAATTATGTTCACTTTTAGTGCAATATGGGTACATACAAATGCACTTTAGATGAACATGTAATTATTTATTAAGTAGTTGCATTTTTAGTTAATTTGTTATGCACTTACAAGTAAATTATAAGTAAAATGAACTTTATAGTCCCTATAATATTTTATTTATTAAGTGGATGTGTCATGTGTGCATAAGTGTGCATAAATGTGCAATGTAGATGAACATGTAATTATTTATTAAGTACTTGCACTTTTTGTTAATTTGTTATGCACTTACGGGTGAAGTATTTAAAAATGAACTTTATAGTCAATATAATATTTTATTTATTAAGTGGACAGACTTTTATTTAAACCATATGCAATTTATTTTGAATCTTACATTTTTGAACTTTTAAGTTGCATAATTAAGCTTTATACACAATTTAATAAAAATAATACTCTATACACATTGTACACTTTAAAGGTGCATCATAAAAAAATCTGGATACCATGCACTTTGAATGCTTAGTTCAATGCACTTTTAACTATAATTAGAGAGTTGAAGAAAATAAATATTTTAAAAAATATATTGTGACAAAGTAAAACAATATATTTATTAAAAAGTACTACATACTTACTAAAGAGCATACCGATAGGCAAAAAGAGAGTAACGTAATTTTATAGTGTTGAAAAAAATAAAAAAATATAATCTAATACGGAGTAGTAACATCATACTAAGTAGCATTTAAGAGAATAAAGGACATGGAACACATAATAAGAGAAAAAATAAGAGAAAGAAATGATTTTATAAAATAAAACAATTGAAAAGGCAGTAGTTAATATATATACCCCCGTAATACCAACTCGTCAAAGTAGTGCCACCAATTCCGGAGCTAAGTTTTAAGTTAATTAATGCATTGATAAAATGACAAAAAGGCCATTTACATATGTATACGGTAGTTTGAAAAAATTTGTTAATCTAATGGTTGTGATTTGTTCTTTTTTACTCTCCTAAGATCATTTTCTCACATGAACCTATATATATATATATATATATATATATATATATATATATATATGGAATGGTTCAGGTGAGAACACCCTCTTAGGAGAGGAAAAAAGAACAAGATCGGACCCTCCATTCTCTCAATCGTGCGGCTGGGATGACCAAATTTGTGAACTAAAAACGTACATGATACAAGGAAAGACCTCATTTCATTAATTAGGAGCGGCATTGATGTCAAATAAATTCAAATATGATTTCACACGTGCCACTATATTCGGAAGTTTTCCTAAGAAATAGGATAAGCATTTCTTATCTCCATAAATATTTCCGATCCATAAAAACTTTTCCTTTTTCAATTTGCATCCTATTATTTACGTTTAATTAATCTACTTTTTATACGAAATCCTTTCTTAATGAAATCACTTTCGTCAATATGCACTTTAACGTTGATAGAATGCACTTTAATTCAAAATTTCAATTACGATTAATTAATTTCATGTTCCCATGTATAATTTGTATCGTTCACTTTAGTTTTATGCACTAATAGACTAGTGCACTGGTGTTTAATTTACTTTATGCTATTCTATTAAAATATAATATATTTACAATTGTGCACCACAGGAATTTTAAAGTGCAATGATGAACATGTTATTCGCATAGGACTATGTTCCCTTTAGATATAATTATGCATCAAAGTGTAATTGAAGTGAATTAGAGTTAATTATTAAGACTTTGCACCTTCATGAAATGCAATGTGATGAGCATATAAGTGCATCAAGTAATATATCATACATTTTTGTAAATAATTTTTTTTGTCTCATTAACATGCACTTTTTCTCTCCTGACATGCACGTGTTATTCCATTAAAATGCATTTATATGCAAATGTTTATGTAGCAATTAATCTCATATATTTGTGCATGACTATCATAAAACATGAAAGAAGCATTCACACAAATACACAAGCTAAAAAATAGTAAACTAAAAACGAGAAGATGGACCTTACGTGTTTAAACATGTGCAATAAAAGGTTGTTAAAAGTGCACAATATTTAATATAAAATGAAATGCACTCATAGTACTTTATATTGCTATTAATTAATGGATTATAAGAATTATAATACGTAAAAAAGTAGAAAGAAAGAAATAAAACAAAAGAATAATAATTTAAAAGGATAAATCCTACCTAATGGATAAGAACAGAGAATTAAATGCATCACTAAAATAGGAAGAAGTAATACGGATGCAATGAGTGAGTAAAATAAGGAAACATAGTAAAATGTCATATTAGTCCAAAGAGGGTTTCCGTGATTCTTCCTAAAACTAGATTAATCTAACGATTGTTATTTATTCTTTTTCCCTCTCCTAAGATTAAGTTCTCACATGAACCTAAATCTATATATATATATATGTGAGTGTGTGTGTGTGTGTGTGTGTGTGTGTATATATATATATATATATATATATATATATATATATATATATATATATATATATATAAATCCTTGAAACATACTGCACATTTTATGTGCGCAGAATGCGTCATATTTTTCCAGGATTTATTTGACTGACTTCCCGAGCGAATTTTGAACTAAAATATGGTATGTACAAACTAGACTTGATGAGGAACATGCTCCAAACATTTCATCAAAAAAATCCACCGGGAAGACCCTCTGATGGGCTTGTCCGCACGAGGATTCTCTTTAGGAGTTCCTGAGGTATTATATGAATTTATTATAAAAATTAATTTATATTATATATTACATATACTAATATATAGTCCGTAATATATACGTAGTATTAATTTGTACTGTATATTAATATAGTACATATATTAATTGAATATAAACACATATAACTAGGCTCGCGAGCTAGCGAGCCTAAAATCAGCAGACTCATTTATGGCTCGACTGCTAAACGAGCCGGCTCGAGCTCGGCTCAAGCTCGAGTTTGACCGATCTCAATCCGAGCTTTGACCGAGCGACTCACGAGCGGCTCGGCTCATTTTCACCCCTAGGCTAATCCAAGGAGAGGTCAATCCTTTGGATGAAGCTGAAAAGATTGCTGAGGCCACTAAACAGGCCCTGAAGTGAAAGATTGCACAGGCTGCCATTATTGATTGCCAGTCTAAGAGTCTTCCAGCAAAGCTCCATGTTGAACCTAATGACCCGGAAGATGTGGTGTGTTGTATTTTAAGTCCCCATTTACAGTTTCATAATTACAATTGTCATTTTCGCATTTAAAAAACAATTATTCAGAGCTGATAACTTTCAATTCTATTGATCAGCAACATCAAGAGTTAGGGCTCATTAAGTAATTATGTGAATATTAGTTACTTCTTTCGTGCCACATAGATAGTCCACTGTTCCATTATTGTCTACGCCACAAAGATTATCCAGTTTCTTCTTTATTAGCTCATTAAAGTTTCAGTTTGAACTCAAGTCCTTGGCTTTTGCCGGAAAACTTTACTCCACAATTAGTCTGTTTTTCTTTCAAACATCAATTTGATCCTGATAAAGACTCACACCAACAAATTGTCACCACACACTCCAACGGAAAATGATTAACTTTATTGAGAAAACTTAAGAACAGAGTCTGGGAACAAAAAAAACGATAAAGGGACGAAATAACAGAAAGTAAGGATGAGATCTTTCGAGAGGATCTCGCTCTCCCAGTTCCGACTGACTTCCCAGTGCCTTTCTCCTTCCACTTCCGTTTGCTTTTATTTGTTTCTTCACCCTCGGCTGACTATTCCCCTTCCCCTAGTCCGTTATTTTCTGCCTCCGCTTCCTTTCTCTGATTATTTACCTTCTTGCCCCTCCTTTTATAAACTTTTGAAAAATCCCTATTAGGATTTATGTTAAATAAGGTAGTGCTCGCATCATCACCTCCCCCCCTTAAAAACACCTTGTCCTCAAGGTGTAGCTCAGGAAATTTTTTCTTCAGCAACTCCCAATCTTCCCATGAATCTTCAAACTGTGGCAGGTCCTTCCATTGAACCAGCACCTTTCGAGTTCCTGCTGCTAAAACTCTGAAATCGATTACTTCTTCTGGTTGGGATTGTAACTCCCATTCTTCTGAGATGCAAGCAGGCAGTGGTTGGCAAGGTATATTTGGGTTAATTGTCTTTTTCAAAAGTGATATATGAAACACCGGATGAACTGCACAACCTTCCGGTAACTTCAATTTATAGGCTACCGGATTAATCACTTCAACCACTTCAAATGGACCATAAAACCGAGGACTGAGCTTCTGATTTATGCGTTTCGCCAAACTTTTTAGTTTACAGGGCTGTATTTTTAAGAATACCCTATCTCCTACTTCAAACTGAAGGTCCCTTCTATGCCTGTTGGCTTGTTGCTTCATCTGATTCTGAGCTACTGCCAAATTATGCTTCAATTATTGCAACATTTCATTTCGCTCAGCTATTAATTTGGACACTTCATCCACAGGGGTCAAACTGGTATCTCCGTTGACTAAGATAGGTGGATCTCGTCCATATTGGGCCTTGAAAGGCGTGCTCTTTAGGGATGCGTGATAATTGGTATTGTACCAATATCCCCCCAGGACAACCACTTCGGCCACTGCTTGGGCTTATTCCCCGTTATGCATCTCAAATAACCTTCAAGACACTGGTTCACCACTTCAGTCTGCCCATCGGTTTGGGGGTGATAGGTAGTATTGTACTTCAACTTTGTGCCTGCCATTTTGAATAACTCAGACCAGAATGCACTTAGGAAAATACTGTCCCTATCCGAGACAATGGTTTTAGGAAACCCATGAAGGCGGACCACTTCCTGGATGAAAACTTCTGCAACTCCCTTAGCCGTAAAGGGGTGAGATAGAGCAATAAAATGAGCAAACTTGCTTAGGCGATCAACCACCACTAATATAGAATCTTTACCCATGGCTCGAGGGAGACCTCCGATGAAATCCATACTAATGTCCTCCCAGATTTGATTAGGAATAGGCAGCGGTTGAAGCAACCCTGCTGGAGTCAAATTTTGAGATTTATGGCGCTGACAGATGTCACAACTCCTCACATATCGTTGGATATCTGACCTCATACCTGCCCAGAACACAACATTAGATATTCTTTTAAAGGTCCTAAGATAACCCGAATGACCCCCCGCAAGCTGAGTCATGAAACTCTTTTAAGAGAGTTGGGATTCTGGGTGATTCTTTTGGAATTACCAATCTGCCTTTGTTAGTACAACAATCCTTTTCTCAATCTGAACCCTGCATGTGACTCTGGCTGAGCAAGAAGGTCCTGGATCAGTTTCTGGCACTAAACATCCTTCAACAATTCTTCTTCTAAACCCTCCCACTCTTGAGTCTTGACAATTAACCACTGATAATGAAGTCAAGCAACCCTTTCTGGATAAAGCATCAACAACTTTATTCTCACACCCTTGCTTATATTTAATAACAAAAGTATATCCCATCAATTTAGAAATCCATTTCTGTTGGTCTTCGCTTAGCAACCTTTATTCGGTAAGGAATTTTAAACTCTTTTGATCCGTGTGCACTTCAAAACTTCGACCCAGAAGGTAAGGCCTCCATTTCTGAATGGCCCACACTATGGCCAATAGTTCTCTTTCGTAAACTGACTTGCTCTGATTTCGGGCAGATAACACCTTGCTCATGTGCGGTATGGGTCTCCCTTGTTGCATCAAAACTGCCCCAACTCCGGTCCCTGAAGCATCCGTCTCGATAACAAATGTCTTCTCAAAATCTGGGGTAGCTAAAACTGGTAATGATGTCATAGCTACTTTCAGTTTTTCAAACACTGCTATCGCTTCAGGACTCCATTGAAATACATCCTTCTTAAGCATATTCGTCAGAGTAGCAATTTTGCTATATCCTTTAACAAATCGCCTATAATATCCTGTTAACCCCAGGAAACCCCTCAAACCTTTTAAGTTGTGAGGTAGAGGCCAATCAATCATGTCTTGGATCTTGCTAGGGTGTGCCTGCACCCCTTGTCCGGAAATGATATGACCAAGGTACACCAGTTGAGTCTGCCCAAATCTGCATTTTTTATTAACCACCAACTGATTATCTCCCAAGGTCTGAAGAACCAGCCTTAGGTGAGTTTTGTGTTCCTCTCGACTCCTGCTGTATATCAGAATGTCGTCGAAAAACACCAGCACAAACTTCCTCAAATAAGCTTTCAGAACTTGGTTCATTAGAGACTGAAAAGTGGATGGAGCATTCGTTAACCCAAAGGGCATTACTAGGTATTCATAATGCCCCTCGTTCGTTCTAAAAGCTGTTTTGTGAATGTCAGCCTCTTTCATGCGAATCTGATGATACCCGGACTTGAGATCCAATTTTGAAAAAATCTGGGCATGTCCCAGCTCATCTAAAAGCTCCTCAATGACAGGTATTGGGAACTTATCAGGAATGGTGATCTTGTTCAAAGTCCAGTAGTCTCCACAGCATCTCCACCCTCCCTCCTTCTTCTTTGCCATGATTATTGGGCTGCTGTAGGGGCTGGTACTCGGCCTTATAATTCCTGTTTTCAGCATTTCATCTACTAATTTCTCAATTTCATCCTTTTGGTACTGGGGATAACGGTATGGTCGGATGTTGGGAATGCTAGCACCCTCTTTTATATTGATGGCGTGATCACAAGCTCTGTGAGGTGGTAAGCCTTGAGGGGGATGGAAAACTGTAGGAAATTCTGAAATTAGGTCTTCCCATTCTTGCTCAACCTCGTTCGCTTCAGAGGCTAACTTTTCACAATGAATGAAATAACCTTCTCCTTTGTCCTTTAGGGTTTTCATCAAGCTCTTCCATGAGGCAGTGGCTTTACTCAAAGCTGAATCGCCTTGTATCTTTTTTAGTTGCCCGTCCATTCCCCACTGAATAGTTAAGTGTTTGAAATCAGCTTCGACTTTTCCCAAACTAGCTAGCCACTCCATTCCCAATATCATATTGGTTCCTTCGAGGTCCAGGATATAAAAATCCTGTTCAATCCATACGCCTTGAATGTTAACTGGTAGCTTCTCACACTTCCCTTGAGTATAGATATTCTCTCCGTTGCCCATTTCAACTTTGAACTTAGAGGTCTGACTGGAAGGAAGTTCCTAAGTTGCAAAGACCCCAGTAGAAATAAAAATGTGTGTTGCTCCCGAATCAATAAGTATGATTACAGTTTTTTCCTTCAATTGCCCTTTAACCTTGAAAGTGCCCTGAACTGGAATACCTACCTTGCTCAGAATTGTTAACTATAGAGATTTCAATTCCTCAACATGAACCTCCTCTCCCTCACTCACTCCTGAGTCCTCCTCTTCCTCCATTCCTTCTGGTTTTTCCAGTAGCACCAACTGATAATTCTTCATACTACATTTGTGTTCTTTGTTCCACTTATCCCCACATTTAAAACAGAGACCCCGTCTACTCCTGTCCTGCAGTTCTGCCTGATATAGCCTTTGACCACCTTGCCCTGTCTTGGCTATTTTGACTACCTCTTCACCTTTGAATTTAGTGTCAATTTTCTGATCTGGTAGGTCTCGTGTGATTTGACTTTTGTTTTTGATTTCGTCATTCCAGGGTATATACCTGGAAGTGGTTCCCCACGTTCTTTCCATCCACGTTTATCATCCTCCTTGAAACTTCTTACCCCGAAAGATGCATTTTTCTTTTCCAGGAGAAGTGCCACATCCATGAACTCTGTCAAACATTGAGTTGGATGCAATTTCAGTTCGGCTTGGATTTCCTCCCTCAGGCCATTCATGAAAATACCCTTAAGCATCTCATTGTCAGTGTTCCTGTGGGGGGCTACTACCCGTTCAAATTTCTCCCTATACTCCATCACTGACCCGGTCTGGTTCACACTAAGCATGGGTCCATATGGGTTTTGAACCATCTCTGGTTGAAACTGGCGAATAACTGCGTCTTGGAAATTTTCCCAAATACGAGTCGTAGTCCGTTCCTCCCACCATTGAAACCAATTTAAAGCTTTGTCCTCCATGGCGATCACAACCATTTCTATTTTCTCATTGTCTTTAACTTGATTCAACCGGAAAAATCTCTCGACCTTAATTATCCACCCATGTGCATCCTCCCCATTAAAAACAGGAAAATCAACCTTCCTGCCCGTGCGAGCATAGCATTGGTTGACAGCGATATCCAGAATATGGGATGAAGCGTGAGAGTTGTTAGACTTACTTAGGGTATGCGACGAGTTCACGCTTTCGTCCCGGCTACGATGCTTAGACCCCCGCGACCGTTCTCTTCTCCTGTGGCGGTCATCCTGTAACATCAAATTCTTCAATTTGGTCACTGTCTCGCGCAAGCCAAGCAGTTCATTCACGGCAGTTCTCACTTCCGCTAGGGTGTTTTCCAGGTTTTCCACACGCTGCTCCATTCTCGATCGGGTCAAGACCCCGCGCAGGTATGGCTATCGTCACTGCTTTGATACCAAATGATAAAGACTCACACCAACAAATTGTCACCACACACTCCAACGGAAAATGATTAACTTTATTGAGAAAACTTAAGAACAGAGTCTGGGAACAAAAAACGATAAAGGGACGAAATAACAGAAAGTAAGGATGAGATCTTTCGAGAGGATCTCGCTCTCCCAGTTCCGACTGACTTCCCAGTGCCTTTCTCTTTCCGCTTCCGTTTGCTTTTATTTGTTTCTTCACCCTCGGCTGACTATTCCCCTTCCCCTAGTCCGTTATTTTCTGCCTCCGCTTCCTTTCTCTGATTATTTACCTTCTTGCCCCTCCTTTTATAAACTTTTGAAAAATCCCTATTAGGATTTATGTTAAATAAGGTAGTGCTCGTATCAGATCCATTTACATATTTTACCATGTGTACTTATCCGATAACATATTTTTTGTCCTAATGTCCTTCCACAGTTCCACTCTACAAATTAAGTTTCCTTTCTGTACATGGTCGAACTAGGAGAAAAAATATATAGGTGGAAATTTTACAAGGATAAAAAGTATTGAACAAAACTGTTCAATTTAAATATGTTATCATTGCCCAAAATGAAGACAACAAGTTGTAATGTAATACAAGGTCTCGACATTCAGGTTTGGGGTGAAAGCAAGAACCGATTCCATCTTACGAACAAATGTTTCAACCCGCAAAATACACTTGAAAATATCAACAAAATGCAATATAGTAAATTAGTAATCAAACAAGGTATGAAAACTATAAGCTTCTATTATCTCTTGCTATTTGAGCTTCTCTGCACATGTTAATATGTTGCACATGTTAATATGTTGCAAATTGGCAATGCAAAAAACACTAGATTATTCTACTTAAATAGTGGAGAAAGCTCTTCCTATTACTTGAGTTTTAATATGGAAGGAATGGTTTGTGACATGTTCCTAATCCTAACCCATCAAAATCATCCAAATGCTTATTTTTAAGTTCCCAAATTGATGGGCTTTTGAAGTCCAGTATCAACCAACATATTTGCCCCTACTTGTGTTGTACTCTATGGCTTCATTTGGCAAATAGCTTACCAATCAATTTTTAGCTTCTATGATTACAATTAATGATTTTGGCCATCTAAATATTTATAATTATTATATGATAAATGAGTGAGTGACTGATCAGAAAGATTCAGTCAAGGAAGGAAATATTAATCTGATTGCAGTAGTATTTACGTGAGATAGCAGCTGGGTGTGAGATCATTTCTTAATTGTTCCAGATCAATTGTTCTTTTCCTGCTTTAATATCTTAGCCTCAAAGGGAAGTATCCGATTTTTTAATTAGTCTGTAGAATGTGAGCTGTTGAGTTTTTTGTATGCTCTTTAATTCTTCAAATCTGCTCTTCTGCGCGAGGGCGGCAGTATTCAGCCATGAATGCCCCTCGGGTATTCCCACAGGCTTCCCACAATCCACTGCGGTTTGTTTGCTCTTCTCAGGAGCCTTCGTCTTCTTCCTCTTCTTCCCCACGGCAACACTGAGGGGTTCCGGATCTAATGGCCGGGAGGTGCTCGCTTCGCCGGCACCGCGAAGTGGGAGGGCAGCGATTGTAACTTCTTGCCTCTCCTTCTCTTCCTCTTCTTCGGCTACCTGGAGCGCGAGGGCCATTTCTTCATCCTCGACCACCTGCTTAAATTCTTCAGCCTCCAGCTCAACCCGAAGGTTGCTTTGTACCTCCTCAGCCACAGCAAGGTCATTATTGGTCGAGGACTGCTCGCTCGATGACTCCGTGTCAGAGATGCTCTCCGCTACAACCGAAGGCTCCCTCGAGAGGTTCTGGGAATCGCTTGCTGATGACATCCTTTGATATCGAGAGGATAGAAGTATGGGAGGGAAAAAGAGACTAGGGGTTTCCTAGGGAGGCTCTAACACTTAATCTAAGAGCAATAAAGCAAAGTATGCTGGAAGAGTCGAAGAACAGTGAAGAACTGACCTCGAAACTTGGGGTTTGATCAAACGAGACTTTCTCTCTCTAGAAAACAAAAGGGCAGAGCTTCGCTTCACAATGAATGCACAAGGGGAATGACTCCGTCTTTGGGGTATTTATAGGCTCATGGCCTCGATATATGGGCCCCGATTTGAAAAGCCCATCATTACGGGCCGCCGGTTCAACCAATGGATGACTCCCGCCCACATTCAGCCAACGCCAGCCAGCCACGTCAACCCCCCCTCCAACGGCTCTTTTACAACGGCTCTATTTCGGGGACTATTGAGGCTCCCCCGCATGACAGCCTTCGGTTAACTACTTTCACCAGATGCCTTCGACAAGGCAACAGCATAAGCCTCCGGCTTGTCAATGTTGCCACTCGCCAGAACATACTTGGGCAATGGCCCTCGACTATCATCCACGGGAGCTTCCGGTGAACATATGTCACCTGACACCTTCGAGCAAGCAGCAGCATGGGCTTCCGGTGAACATATGTCACTTTCCTCTTACTCCACATACCCTCTAATCCATAAACTCTTACACTCACCCCTCTCCCAAACCACAATTTTATATCTTCGAAAAAACCCAAAAAAAAGTGATGGCGATAACGACCACTAGGGACAGTGCTCCGAGCTAAGTGAGGGGGAGTCACTCATTGGTACGCATATAATTTTTCTACCTTGTAACTTGCATTATTTTTTTTCACAAAAAAAAGAGAAATGCTAGTTAGGTTGAAAACCCAAAAATGGGCAATCTAAGCAAAAAGGGCTTATAAAAAAATGAGTGAGTTGGAAAGGATGAAAAACAAAAAGAGATGCTAGGATGAAAACCTGAAAAGGCTCCTAGGCAAAATGAGAGATATGAGAGATATATTTGTTTTTGCAGAACATCATTTAATCTCTTGACGGAAAAGAAGAATAAAAGAGGTGAAGAAAAAAATGAGCATAGAAGGCCATGAAACCCAAGAAGATGTTATTTTTTTATTGAGCTAAAAACTCAATGTAAAAAAAATAATGTTTTATCCTTGGTGGTCTTTTGCTTTTTCTTGTTGATTGTTGAACTTTTGAGGATTTGGAAGTGTTAAACATTTGACTTTACTCGAGGACGAGTAAAGAAGCTAAGTGTGGGGGAGTTGATATTCGTGTAATTTCCGATTGTATGTTTGTATTTTTAACTAGTTTTTATTAGTTGTAGTTGTGGAAATTACACACTTTTGGTGTAATATTTTATTTTCATTTTTATTTGTAATTTGTTTAGATTAGGATTATTCTGAGCTAAACAGGTCAAAGATCATCGAAGAGATCAAGATTGGACCTTAAAAGATCAAGGAAAGTGCAAGGAGACAAGAAAGATTTCGATTTGGAAAAAATACTCATGTACCCGGTCGGGTATTGCCTATACCCGATCGGGTATTCACTTGATTCGATTGTCCAAATCAAATCCGGGAACAAATGATCGTGGGAGCAAATTTTCGTGAAGATTTGTCACATACCCGATCGGGTATGCCGAGTATGCCCAGATCGGGTATGCCCAGAAAAGTGACTTTCTGGGCAATTTCCTAAGATACCCGATCGGGTATCCTATATACCCGATCAGATATCAGACCCTGCAGCTCCCAAAAGCCTATAAATATACCCCTTTCCTTCACAATAAAATCACCAATTCACATATACTCTTTAGCTTAGTTTAGATTAGTGTTTTCTTTATATTTTCTATCATGTTTAGTCTCCAAATGAAGAGCTAAACTCTTCCATCTTGGTTTTGCTACTTTGAAGCTTAATGAATTTGTAAGTTGTGAGTTATTCTCTTTAATCTTCTTCCTTGAATATTAATTCTTCCTTTAAATACTATTTCTATATCAATGTTGGTGAGTGTTACTAAGATGACAAATTAGTTAACATCTTGACATTAGTTATAGTAATAGTTATTTCTTCCTCTATGTTAATATTGGGGAGTGTTACTAAGATGACAATTAGTTAACATCTTGATATTAATTATAGTAGGATTCATCTTCTTTAATATTCTTCCTTGAGTATTAATTAATTCCTATTCATATTTCATATTAATATTTTGAACATTACTTAAAGGATCAACTAGTTTTGTTTCATGTATTAATTATTACTAGAATCGATCGACGAATACGCTTGTTAATCGTTCGATCGTTTCACGGTAGTAAACTTGGGTTATTAATGCATGCGTTTCATGGTTAATAAACCAAGGGGAATTAATTATTTTGATTAAACCAATAAACCGCTTGTGTTGAGGTTATCAATCTCAATCGTTTTCATCTTGATTTTATTGCTACTATCGGGTTAATATACGGCGTGTGTTCTATATTGACTCGGTAGTAAGTTTTATTAATGAACGCGTCTCGTTATTAATAACTACCCTCGATGAATTGGATATACTCCTCGATTGAGTATTCGAGAGGAAGATAGTTAAAGATATAACCGGGATCGACGAACATTTCATTAAGTGGATAAAAGCAAAACCAAGTCATCATCTCTATTAATTAAACTCATTTAAGTCGTTCATCTTCATATTTAATTAATTAAAATCAAACACATCTAAAACCCCCTTGTTACTATTTAATTAAAAAGAGAAGTATTCCTTTCCCTGTGGATACGAACCTTACTTCGTTATACTACGTATAATTGTTGTATTGATAATTATTTTGAGTGCACACCACGACAAAGTGCACGTCAAAATTGGCGCCGTTGCCGGGGAAAGGCAATTATTTTTCTTTTTATTTTATCTCATAAAAATAAAAAAAATAAAAATCTTAGTTTTCTATTTTCTGAGCTTTCATGAGTATATGGATACCAACACATCATCCCTAGAGAGTCAAATTTCCAACTTGACTTCTCTAATAAAGGAGTTTATTTCATGTTCAAAATCTCTAGATGTCCATACATGCAACATTTGCATGTCACACAGGCATCTTACGGATTTTTGCCCAGAACTTCAAAAAGAATACTTTGAACAAAGGAATGATGTTGGTTTCCAAGAGAGGTATGATTCATTCTCCAACACATATAACCCATACTCAAGTTCTTATTCCAGCATGTCCACTGAAGACATGATCCGAGTTCATATAATTACATATATATATATTGTAATTAGGCCGTGTTGTATTTTTTGGGCCAAATATGTATATTTAGTTTTTCAGCCTTTGTTTAAAATAGGGCTTGACTCATACAGTCATACTGGTATATATACGGATGTAATGGCAGTTTAGAAATGCAGAGCAATAGAAAATAATTATTCTCCATATTTGTGCTAAACCCAATATGGTATCAGAGCCATAAAGGGAAAGACGCAGATTCTCGCTTCCTCCTTCGACGGAGATACGCCGCACCAGCGTGCTTAGTGTAGCAGCCATGGGAGATGAAACTGCAACCCGAATTGATACTTCATCACCATACTATCTTAGTCCCGGAGATCAGCCGGGGAATCTCATCACCCATATAATCCTAAAAGGGGATAATTATGTGGCATGGATGCGAGGCATGACTTTATCATTGAAAGCTCGACGGAAGTATGTTTTCGTTGATGGATCCTTAAGGAAACCGACTGAAGCGGCTCGGATAAGTGACTGGGAAACCAACAATGCCCTGATTGTTTCATGGATTCTCAGGAGCATGGATCCCACGGTGGCTGCGCCCATCCCATTCCACGAAGAAGCAAGGTCGCTGTGGGTGTATTTGGAGGGCTGTTTCAGTGTCGCCAACGGACCCCGAATCCAGAGGCTTCGAGCCTCAATTACTGAGTGTAAACAGAGCAAGTCAATGTCAATTGACGCATACTACACGCTGCTCATGGGTCTATATGATGAATTGAATAGATTGAAGCCATTGCACTCATGTACCTGCGGGTTGTGTACATGTAATGTGGTGGCAAAGTTTGAGGCAGATCGTGAAGAAGAAAAATTACATCAATTTCTTATCGGAATTGACGATGATGTGTACGGGACGGTCCGGTCTAATCTACTGTCAAGCACGCCGCTGCCGGACCTAAACAGAGCGCACCAAGCCTTTCTCCAAGAGGAGAATTCACGTGCTATAGCACGGAGTAAAGCTGTTGCAGTAGACGGACATGCCTTCGCGTTCCAGGCAGACCGAACCAGGGGCCGAACAGACCGGAATGATCGTCTCAAAGTGACCTGCTCGCATTGCAAACAAAAAGGACATGATATTGATACCTGTTTTAAGCTCCACGGGTACGCGGAATGGTGGGAGGAGCGTAATCGTTCCAAACAATCTGTGGCAGGGCGAGGCAGTGCTATACGTACGCATGCTGTAGCTCCTTCCCTTACGTTACATGAACCAGGCAGCAGTACTTCATCCCAGAATGAGCCACAGAGTTTATACGACTTAAGTAGGGAGCAGATTCAAGCACTTCTAAATTTAATTAATGTTAACGGTGAAACCCGCTCCAATGATCGAATGAATGGTATGTGTACTTACATTGATTGGATAATCGATACCGGGGCATCACACCATGTTACCGGCAATTATTCTCATCTCATGAATATTACTCGTATACAGGAGTGTCCTATTGGACTGCCTGACGGAAGAAGTGCAGCGGCAACTTTGGAAGGCAGTGTGTGCCTTTCTAAAAATATTACTATTCATCATGTTTTGTTTGTTCCTGGGTTAAATTGTAACCTTATTTCGGTATCCCAATTGGCTGATCAGTTTAAGTGTGTTATCACTTTTACCAAGTTCTCTTGTACTATACAGGACCTGCGCTCGAGGAACCTGATTGGAGCCGGTGATAAACGAGATGGGCTTTATTACTTCAGAGGTGTGCCAGAAATACATGCTATTCAGAAGCCAGCAAAGAATGAGTTCGAGTTATGGCATCGTAGGATGGGTCATCCCTCAGACCGGGTTATTAAATTATTACCAAATATTGCTTCTAGTTCTTTTGCAAAGAAATTAGATAAAACTTGTGAGGTGTGTCCACAAGCAAAACATATTCGTGATTCTTTTCCTATCAGTTTCATAAAACAAGTAGAATTTTGGAGTTGATTCATTGTGATTTATGGGGCCCTTACAAGACCCCCTCTACTTGTGATGCGGTTTATTTTATGACTCTTGTGGATGATTACTCACGGGCAGTGTGGGTTTATTTATTGAGGGACAAAAAGGAAGTTCATAAATTTTTTCTTTCTTTTATTGCTATGATCGAACGCCAATTTGAATTTTCTGTGAAAATCGTTCGAAGTGATAATGGAACGGAGTTTCGTTGTTTATTACCATATTTTGAGGAGCATGGAATTATTTTTCAAACTACTTATGTTCACACACCTCAACAAAATGGGAAAGTGGAACGTAAACATCGTCACATTTTAAATGTGGCCCGTGCATTAATGTTTCAGGCCGATATTCCTATTACTTTGTGGGGAGAATGTGTCTTGACGGCAGTTTATCTTATTAATAGGACTCCGTCCGGATTATTGGGAGGAAAAACCCCATATGAGATTCTTACCGGCGTTGCACCGGATTTGCTTAATATAAGAACATTTGGATGTTTGTGCTTTGCTTATAACCTCATGTCCAAAGGGGACAAGTTTGTCTCTAGGAGTAGGCGTTAGTGTATTCATTGGATATCCCAACGGCAAGAAGGGATGGAAACTTTATGATTGTGACACGGGAGACATTTTTGTGTCCCTCGACGTAAAGTTTTATGAAGACGAGTTCCCTTTCTCGTCACAGTCACGAAATGAGAATGATGAGATGCTCTTGCCGACTACCGAACCCATCATTTTTGATAATCTTCTGGAGCAAACTCATGCGACCACCGCTACACCCGATACCATGGGTACTGCCGACACTACCATGCATATGCATGCAGAAGACACTTCGGCCACTACCACTTCAGCCGAGCCACCAGTACTGGGTCGTGGCATGCGTCCTAAACGGCCTTCAGTCCTTCTTCGGGATTTTGTTACCAATCATGTACAAAAATTAAGCCCATCCTCGTTATCACACGGTTCATCTGGTTTCTCAGGTACGCAATATCCCCTTACGCACTACCTTGATTGTGATAAATTCTCTACACGATATCGTGTGTTTCTCGGGTCCATTCTTGCAGGTAGAGAACCGAATTCATTTCGAGAAGCTATGGAGGATGAACACTGGCGTGAGGCCATGCAGAAAGAAATAACAGCTCTCGAAAATAATAATACGTGGGAAATGGCAAGCCTACCTGATGGTAAGAAAGCTCTCGGGTCTAAATGGGTCTATAAGATCAAATATAATTCTGATGGATCTATCGAGAGGTATAAGGCACGACCTGTGGTATTCGGGAATCACCAGAAGGAAGGTATTGATTATACTGAAACTTTTGCTCCTGTGGCAAAAATGGTTACTGTACGCACTTTTCTTGCAGTTGCTGCGGCTCGTAATTGGGAGTTACATAAGATGGATGTTCATAATGCTTTCCTACATGGTGATCTTGACGAAGAAGTTTATATGAAACTTCCTCCAGGATTCTCATCTTCTCGGCCTGGATTGGTGTGCCGTTTGAGAAAGTCCTTATATGGCTTGCGGCAAGCACCACGGTGCTGGTTTGCCAAGTTGGCGGGTTCCTTGAAAAATTATGGCTTTACGCAATCTTATTCTGATTACTCACTTTTTATCTATGGCAAAGGGGAGTCACAATTAAATGTGCTTATCTATGTTGATGATTTAATTCTCTCAGGTAACGACACGCAAGCCATGCGTGAATTTAAAGCATATTTGAGTTCATGTTTTCACATGAAGGATCTTGGACCTCTTAAATATTTTCTTGGCATCGAAGTAGCGCATAGTGCGGACGGTATTTTTCTTTGCCAGCGAAAATATACACTAGATATTATTGATGAATCTGGACTTCTTGGGTCCAAACCTGCGGCGTTTCCGATGGAACCAAATCACAATTTGGCTTCGTCAACGAGTGATCTATTATCTGAACCAGAATCGTATCGCCGTCTTGTGGGCCGGCTGATCTATTTATCTTTCACTCGTCCTGACTTAGCATATGCTGTTCACATTCTATCTCAATTCATGCAGGCTCCCCGAATTGAGCATTGGCACGCGGCCCTTCGGGTAGTGCGCTATCTTAAAGGTTGCCCGGGACAGGGGATTCTTTTAAGCACCAAGTGCGATTTATCTCTTACTGGTTGGTGTGATTCTGATTGGGCCAGTTGCCCTCTTACTCGTCGCTCTCTGACCGGATGGGTAGTGTTTCTTGGTAGTTCCCCTGTGTCATGGAAGACTAAGAAACAACATACGGTATCCCGCTCTTCCGCTGAAGCTGAATATCGCTCCATGGCAGCGGTGACGGCAGAGTTAAAATGGCTCAAGGGATTACTTCACACTCTTTGTATCTCTCACAATCGTCCTATTTCTTTACTTTGTGACAGTCGCTCTGCACTTCATATTGCTCAAAACCCAGTTTTTCATGAACGTACAAAACACATTGAGGTCGACTGTCATTATGTTCGCGATGCTGTGCAGGAAGGACTTATATCTACTCACCATGTTTCTACCAATGAACAGCTTGCCGACATTTTTACTAAGGCTCTTGGCAAGCAACAATTCTCTTATCTTCTTCGCAAGTTGGGCATTTTAAATCCGCATGCTCCAACTTGAGGGGGGATGTTAACGCATATATATATATATATATATATATATATATATATATATATATATATATATATATATATATATATATATATATTTAGGTTCACGTGAGAACTTAATCTTAGGAGAGTAAAAAAGAATACATCTTAACCATTAATTAAGGTTGATCTAACCGAATGATGATCTCTTATTAACGGTTAAACTTTTCCACTTAAAACTCCGTCATTAGTGTTTTAATGGTTTCTCACTCTTTCCATATATTCCATGGTTTATGACTTTATATGTCGATCACGACAAAACATATCTTGGGTTTTATAATTCCAATTAATTTGTTACTGTATCCGGATTCATCTAAATTTTTAGGACTATAAATTGAAGGTGCATGCACTCCTAAATTAGTGTTAACTTCGAAAGTTTTCTTGTTGAACCAAGTATATTTTCTTTTAAAAATAGTTTTTGCTATGCACTATTATTGATTTTGCTGTGCTTTATTATTGTTTCATATTTATTTGAAGAAGAAAATATGTTACGAATTCTCTAATGACGAGTTGATTTTTTCTTAAATTTTCAATGCACATCGTGACGTTGATATAGTTATTGTTAAAATCACAAAATTGCATAATCCTGCAATGTGAGTGCACTCCTAGAATAATAGAATTGAATATTCATTTTTATTTGAAAAGGAAAATATATTATGACTTGGATGAAGTATTTGTCATGGAAGAGAGCAAATTCACACAAATATTGTTAAAAAATAATTGTTGATAATATGTGAATCATAAATTTGAATTATCATACTCCGCAAATTAGAAAATCTATTTTCAAATCGTGCATTATTTTATCACAAATGTGCATATATTTTAACTTTGCATTATTCTAATTATAGATGTGCACTTCTGTGAACTATATTGTGCATCGTCTTTTGTTATTCTCTTTCTCACGGGAAGAAGTTTTCTCATACGATTCAGACTCTAAAATTAGAATCAAATGATAACACTATCTAAGATGAAAAATGAGAAGTGTTAGATTTGAGTATTGTGCATTATTTGAAACATAAATGTGCACTACCACAAATGAGAAAATATGCATTTGAACCGTGCATTATTTCAACCATAAATAAGAAAATTCGAACTATGCATTATTTTAACCATAAATGTGCATCACCATCAACCATAACGTACATCCCTTTGGGCCGTTTTCATTTGCATTGAGAGATAATAAAGGTGCACATTCATTTTCATCGTATCTGAAGTAGAAAATATATTATGACTATCTTCTCAATGAGGTGCTTTTCATGACTTAAACAAGATCACATAAGGTGCATATATAATAGTTCGATTACTAATAAATGTGCATATAGAAAGGACAAAAGCATACAATAATAACTTAAAAAGTGCAGGTTTACTTTTAATTGTGTATAAATACACAACAACATAATTAATGATAAAAGTTCATAGGTTTACGATATAAATGCACATTAGAATCATATATTTGCACACTGGAGTAAAAATTGCAAAATGTAACTAAACTGATGAGTAATATGTACTTCGTATTTGGTTTTTTTATGAAAAATGATCATACTAAAATATTAAAACAAAGGAAATTCAAGTGCTCCGTATAATAATTGCTTTGTGTGTGCGGTTGTTTCACGTGAATGGTTGGCTTTAATTAAATTTGATATAACCGCCCTTTAAAATAGGAAAGTAGAATGTTGCCAATAATCTAATAACCACCTTAAATGTGCACGTTAACGTGAAATATCACCGTTAATTCTCCAATCATTGACTTAATTTCAATTATGCCACCATCTAAAAATTAATTAGGACGGTAGCTATCTCAATTTGGATGAGTGTGGTTTATTCTTTTTTACTCTCCTAAGAGGGTGTTCTCACAGGAACTAAACCATATATATATATATATATATATATATATATATATATATATATAGATTTTGGATCAAATGAGAACCTTGCTTAACGTGAGAACGTGAGAACTCCACTTTTAAGCAATTGTGATGCACTATATCGATTATTTCTTGCACATTTTCGTGTTAACGAAATAATTACAAATTTGTCTCCACACTTATATAAAGTTGGCACGTTTTGACCCAAGTTTAAAAAGTGCAATAGGTGAGCCTCATAGTGCACCGAGATGTGTTAAAAGTGCATGGTTCTCACGTTCTCACGTTAAGCATGGTTCTCATTGGAACTGCTCCCTATATATATATATATATATATATATATATATATATATATATATATATATATATATATATATATATATATATATATATATATATATATATATATATATATATATATATATATATATATATATATATTGTAATTAGGCCGTGTTGTATTTTTTGGGCCAAATATGTATATTTAGTTTTTCAGCCTTTGTTTAAAATAGGGCTTGACTCATACAGTCATACTGGTATATATACGGATGTAATGGCAGTTTAGAAATGCAGAGCAATAGAAAATAATTATTCTCCATATTTGTGCTAAACCCAATAAGATTTCTCTTCGTTCACAAATATGCAGGGAATAACGGTGGAGCTACGCAAACATTTCATACTCCCTCTTATACCACCCAGATCAAAACCCCTTCGATTGACCATGCTAAGTGAAAATCATGTACCCTCACTCTCACAATATGAAGTGATAGAAATCTGGATATTTGATCCTAGAAAGATTGTCAAAATAAAGGGTCGACAAATTGAGCCTTTCTATAAGAGTCACTCGGGTGAAAATGTGAAGAAGAGGGATCATCACGATCCAAGCCTAAACGACTGAAATTAAAAAAGATGGTGTCGTGCCACGACGTTAAATAAGGCGCTTTTTGGGAGGCAACCCAAGTGAGGTACATCATTGTGTGTTTATTTTATTTTTTTTCTTTTTCTTTCCCCTACACAACCTCCTTTTCACCTCTTTTCATCTTTAATCTTTCAAAACACCATCCAATTCCACCCCAATCACCCCAACCCTCATAACCATATCCTTCTTTCTTTAGAAATCTATCCAAATCCTCCACCAAACCCCACACACAAAACAATCATAATCTTGTTCTCATCACTTTCCTCTTACTCCACATACCCTCTAATCCATAAACTCTTACACTCACCCCTCTCCCAAACCACAATTTTATATCTTCAAAAAAACCCAAAAAAAAGTGATGGCGATAACGAGCACTAGGGACAGTGCTCCGAGCTAAGTGAGGGGGAGTCACTCATTGGTACGCATATAATTTTTCTACCTTGTAACTTGCATTATTTTTTTTTTCACAAAAAAAAAGAGAAATGCTAGTTAGGTTGAAAACCCAAAAATGGGCAATCTAAGCAAAAAGGGCTTATAAAAAAAATGAGTGAGTTGGAAAGGATGAAAAACAAAAAGAGATGCTAGGATGAAAACCTGAAAAGGCTCCTAGGCAAAATGAGAGATATGAGATATATATTTGTTTTTGCAGAACATCATTTAATCTCTTGACGGAAAAGAAGAATAAAAGAGGTGAAGAAAAAAATGAGCATAGAAGGCCATGAAACCCAAGAAGATGTTATTTTTTTTATTGAGCTAAAAACTCAATGTAAACAAAATAATGTTTTATCCTTGGTGGTCTTTTGCTTTTTCTTGTTGATTGTTGAACTTTTGAGGATTTGGAAGTGTTAAACATTTGACTTTACTCGAGGACGAGTAAAGAAGCTAAGTGTGGGGGAGTTGATATTCGTGTAATTTCCGATTGTATGTTTGTAATTTTAACTAGTTTTTATTAGTTGTAGTTGTGGAAATTACACACTTTTGGTGTAATATTTTATTTTTATTTTTATTTGTAATTTGTTTAGATTAGGATTATTTTGAGCTAAACAGGTCAAAGATCATCAAAGGGATCAAGATTGGACCTTAAAAGATCAAGGAAAGTGCAAGGAGACAAGAAAGATTTCGATTTGGAAAAAATACTCATGTACCCGGTCGGGTATTGCCTATACCCGATCGGGTATTCACTTGATTCGATTGTCCAAATCAAATCCGGGAACAAATGATCGTGGGAGCAAATTTTCGTGAAGATTTGTCACATACCCGATCGGGTATGCCGAGTATGCCCAGATCGGGTATGCCCAGAAAAGTGACTTTCTGGGCAATTTCCTAGGATACCCGATCGGGTATCCTATATACCCGATCGGATATCAGACCCTGCAGCTCCCAAAAGCCTATAAATACACCCCTTTCCTTCACAATAAAATCACCAATTCACATATACTCTTTAGCTTAGTTTAGATTAGTGTTTTCTTTATATTTTCTATCATGTTTAGTCTCCAAATGAGGAGCTAAACTCTTCCATCTTGGTTTTGCTACTTTGAAGCTTAATGAATTTGTAAGTTGTGAGTTATTCTCTTTAATCTTCTTCTTTGAATATTAATTCTTCCTTTAAATACTATTTCTATATCAATGTTGGTGAGTGTTACTAAGATGACAATTAGTTAACATCTTGACATTAGTTATAGTAATAGTTATTTCTTCCTCTATGTTAATATTGGGGAGTGTTACTAAGATGACAATTAGTTAACATCTTGATATTAATTATAGTAGGATTCATCTTCTTTAATATTCTTCCTTGAGTATTAATTAATTCCTATTCATATTTCATATTAATATTTTGAACATTACTTAAAAGGATCAACTAGTTTTGTTTCATGTATTAATTATTACTAGAATCGATCGACGAATACGCTTGTTAATCGTTCGATCGTTTCACGGTAGTAAACTTGGGTTATTAATGCATGCGTTTCATGGTTAATAAACCAAGGGGAATTAATTATTTTGATTAAACCAATAAACCGCTTGTGTTGAGGTTATCAATCTCAATCTCAATCTCAATCATGTTCTATATTGACTCGGTAGTAAGTTTTATTAATGAACGCGTCTCGTTATTAATAACTACCCTCGATGAATTGGATATACTCCTCGATTGAGTATTCGAGAGGAAGATAGTTAAAGATATAACCGGGATCGACGAACATTTCATTAAGTGGATAAAAGCAAAACCAAGTCATCATCTCTATTAATTAAACTCATTTAAGTCGTTCATCTTCGTATTTAATTAATTAAAATCAAACACATCTAAAAACCCCTTGTTACTATTTAATTAAAAAGAGAAGTATTTCTTTCCCTGTGGATACGAACCTTACTTCGTTATACTACGTATAATTGTTGTATTGATAATTATTTTGAGTGCACACCACGACAAAGTGCACTTCACCTACGCCTGGGCCAAGGGTAGGTTAGGGCACTAAATGTAATGGGATATTCATTTAGTGGAAATCCATCTGAAATAGGTTGGGAGTGGATGTAGGAGGATTACACCACCTTTGAACCAGGATACATCGTGTGTCATCTTTTACATTCTGCTCCTAACACATATTCAGTACTCACTCACCTTAACAACTACACAACAAAATAGCTTGTTCACTAAAACTGACCAGTGAACTTCCCCAGTTCATTGTAAGTCATCTCCTTGTTATCTGTTCTTCAAAGTGACCTATTTCCATTGGTCAAAATCCTTCATGCACACGAGTTAGACTAGTTCTAAAGTCAGTTAAGTTGTTAGAGTATAGTTCTTTGTTATACCTTAACTAAAACAAACAGAAAAACTATTTTGGCAGCCTGTTCCTAATTAAGGATTGGCCGTCAGCTCCCAAAACTGACTGGCAACCATCTCCTGAAGATTTCGGCAGCCTGCTCCTAGAGTCATCTGTTTCTGGCAAACACGTTTCTTCAATGTGTAACACATCTCTCTCACAACTAAAAGGGTCATAACCTTTGTTTCTATATAGTGTCATCCTCTTGAGGTCAAGACTTCCGTTGCATGTTTCAATGTCTCTCAAAAGATGTTAGAACATATCCAGTTAGAGGTAAAGGGGTTGAAAACCGAAAAAGATTTAAAAGTCTATTCACCCCCCTCTAGACTTTTACCTCACTTGGACCACAGTTGGTATCTAGGGCACTCATTAAGTGGTATCAGAGCGGTTGTTCTTAGGGGTCAGTTTCTTAACTGGCTTAGTTTGAACAAAAAGATCAGCCACCAACTTTCTGAGCACTTATAGAAGATTGAGATGGAAAACACTGTGAATGATACTTTTCATGAAGGAAAAGAAACAAGAAAAGAGACAACAAGCTGCTTACTATTGGATTCACAAAGCCAAGGGACTGCTATGCAAACTTGAAGAATAAGTCAAACCTGATTTCATGACATCAATCATCTGGCCATCCTAGATGATCATGAAGAGGTATATTCAAACACTTCTCCAGTACTCAATTTATCTTGAATGTTCAACCCATTATCCCATCTTTGTTTCACTTAAAAGAACATTCAGATAGCTCCATTCCTTTCTCAAACTGAAAATCTTAAAATCTTTAGTAAATCCAAACAGTATCATTACTGGGAGGATGAACTATTGACTAAAGTTGAAGATATTGAATCTGGCTTCACATTTCATGTCCCTAAAACTCCAGAAAATAAAACACCTATTGATCTATATGTTTAGCACACCTATCCAAACATAGATCAGTAACCAACTATATGTTCCCTCACCACCACATGATCAACCTTACCCTTACTTCCATACCAAAGAACCTTCCTCACTTAAAATCCCAAAGGTCCAGTTGACAAAATCTTTTAAAGAGTCAACTATTACACTAAGCTGGAAAATATACTAGTCACTGTCCATATAATTCACAGAAAATCCACACCCGGACAAACCAAGTATATGACCAAACACTTATCCTATCGTCATCCTGCTTATCTAATACTGGGGTTAAAAGGACCAGAAGAGATTCAATTATATAAAAGGAGAATTCAAGCAGAATAAACACAACTGAAATCCAATGGTTTCATTAATTATCAATTGATATTCATCCACCTTAGATGATATCAAGAGGTACTTATAAATATCAAAAGATGGATGTTGAGTTTAAACGTTATCACTTGCGAAACTACTGCTCTGAAAAGGAAAGGGAAGATCAACAACAAAGGTGATAGGAACATGGAGTGGAAAAGAAGATGTCAAGACTGGAGCACTTCACAACTGAAATTCTCAGATCATTGACACAACTTATGTTAATGATCTAAGGATTATCTATCGAGCACACGCCAGTCTATGACAAGAAAGACATCTGTCCTTAAAGATGTCATCAAATTGTGCTCACTGGAAGGAAGGAATTCTCAATCTGGAAATTAGCAAGCTCCAGCTGCCTGCTGAAAAACTGCTGATAAAAATCAGCTCCCTGGATCGACAGGAGCAATTATCAGCCGAAAAGACCTTCCTATCCAGACCAAACGTATAAGTGGATATCAGATGATGTTCACCCCCAATCAGACCCGATCGGGTATGCCGACATACCCGATCAGGTATGCCCAAAAAAGTGACTTTCTGGGCAATTTCCTAAGATACCCGATCGGGTATCCTATATACCCGATCGGAGATCAGACCCTGCAGCTCCCAAAAGCCTATAAATACACCCCTTTCCTTCACAATAAAATCACCAATTCACATATACTCTTTAGCTCAGTTTAGATTAGTGTTTTCTTTATATTTTCTATCATGTTTAGTCTCCAAATGAGGAGCTAAACTCTTCCATCTTGGTTTTGCTACTTTGAAGCTTAATGAATTTGTAAGTTGTGAGTTATTCTCTTTAATCTTCTTCCTTGAATATTAATTCTTCCTTTAAATACTATTTCTATATCAATGTTGGGGAGTGTTACTAAGATGACAATTAGTTAACATTTTGACATTAGTTATAGTAATAGTTATTTCTTCCTCTATGTTAATATTGGGGAGTGTTACTAAGATGACAATTAGTTAACATCTTGATATTAATTATAGTAGGATTCATCTTCTTTAATATTCTTCCTTGAGTATTAATTAATTCCTATTCATATTTCATATTAATATTTTGAACATTACTTAAAGGATCAACTAGTTTTGCTTCATGTATTAATTATTACTAGAATCGATCGACGAATACGCTTGTTAATCGTTCGATCGTTTCACGGTAGTAAACTTGGGTTATTAATGCATGCGTTTCATGGTTAATAAACCAAGGGGAATTAATTATGTTGATTAAACCAATAAACCGCTTGTGTTGAGGTTATCAATCTCAATCGTTTTCATCTTGATTTTATTGCTACTATCGGGTTAATATACGGCGTGTGTTCTATATTGACTCGGTAGTAAGTTTTATTAATGAACGCGTCTCGTTATTAATAACTACCCTCGATGAATTGGATATACTCCTCGATTGAGTATTCGAGAGGAAGATAGTTAAAGATATAACCGGGATCGACGAACATTTCATTAAGTGGATAAAAGCAAAACCAAGTCATCATCTCTATTAATTAAACTCATTTAAGTCGTTCATCTTCGTATTTAATTAATTAAAATCAAACACATCTAAAAACCCCTTGCTTTCACATCACCTGGTGCTAAAATTGACAAGTCAGTCAACGATGGTCGAGGCCCGCCAACTTTCAAAATACAGGGGCAAACATGCCATCGAGTGGGAAGCATGCTACCTATGCCAGGTCAACCTCCAAAGTTTGCCCAATTATACATATATGATACAGAGCATGAGATACAAAATAGGATTCGAGGAATAAGGTTAGCATGTATATTACTTTTATCAAGAAACACTAAATACAAATTTATTAAATTATTATTTCTCATTATATGTTATTGTTCAATTGTAGAAACCAAAATGACATAGATGAGCAAATCGTGGGCAAATTATCAGCCATGCTACACCAACACAATGTGCATGCAAAATTGATAACCCGCTTTCGCGGCGTTGTAGTAAAACGGAGTCTAACCTTTCAGTTTATCCCCGAGTATCGTGTCTCTGAGGAGTGGCGGAGGGAAGTGTTGGTTTCAATATCGGTCACCGGTTAGTATGAGTCGTTGCAAGCTTTCTCAATCGATTAATTGTGATAATGGTTAAGTAAATAAAATTAAACAACAAAACTAGTAGCGGGGAATTTAATTAAATGACATTAATGAGTAAACTAAAACTAGTGAACATGCAAAATAAATTGAGAGAAAAATTTAACTAATAAAAATATTAAACTAACAAACATATGGATGAGTAAAGTTTCGAAAATAAAATACTAGAAGTAAATTCAATGTGACTAGTGACAATAAATTAACTAATTAAAAGTGGGGTCTAGATTTGGGATTAAGAATTTTGGGCGTCTTTTATAATGAATAAAAAATGGGAAATTTTCACCAATCTAGAGATACTAAAATATCAATTCTCATAGACAAGAAATTAATATTAATTCCCTAACATGTCCTATTTCTAGGCTTAGTTTAGCGTGTGTGAGATGTGGTCTAAAATTAATTCTTAAACTCATGGACAAGAAAGAGTTAATCTTCTAAAATTAACAAGTGAAGTGATCAATTACACAAATTACTTTTTCAATTTCATCTCAAACAACTAGTCCTAAAGTTGGAGACTTTTCCCAAATTCAATTCAATATCCAAGAACACCCATTAGCCTTAATTTAACCAAATCCAAACCCCATGGAAATTTAGCCTAACATGATTATCAAGAAACTAAGACAATTAATTAAAGAGCTAGAGTAATTTGTAGATGAAATTAAACAGTAAATAAACATCATTAACAACTCAAATATCCAAATAAACAGAAATTCGGAGTTTGAAATAATACACGGATTAAAACTTGAAGCTTATTGAAGTTTATATCTAAAGACAAATCAAGCATAGAACATTTAGGACTGAAATTGAATACAAATTATAGAAACCATAACTTCTTAGCAGTTGATATCTCACATTAACCTCTGATTGCATCTGATATCTGCTGCGTTTTTCTGGAGTTCTTGCCCCTGAGTGAAACTCCCTTGCGGCTGAGAGCTGAGGGTCTGGACTGAATTGTTCGCATCTCTGTCCAGAGCTACTTGCGGCTACCCGGGCTGAGTGATTGCAGTTGGTTGCCTATCTAGTCGTGCTCTCTTTTCTTTCCTTGAAGCTGCCCTTTTTGTTCTTTTCTTTGATAGTCCAAAAGATGGGACTCCACACGACCACACCCTCCTGCTGTTTTGTTGGCAACTCTCCATCTTATCTCATTTTCTTTTCTTTTCTTTTTGTTTCTTTTTCATTTTCTTTAAAAATTTTGTTTGTTTTCTTTTTCTTCACGCAGCGTAGCTGCAGTTTTTTTTCTTTTGATTAATTAATGTGCCTCATTTGCTCATTTGTTTATTGCATTAATAATAAAAGAGCATTGAAAAACAAAATTTGACAAACTACAAAATATAAACCACACAAGTGAAAAACAAACACAAAAACAACCCAAACACTTCAACTAAGCACAAATCACTAAAAATGTAAATTTCATCGCTAATTTCAAACATTAACAAAAATGCAATAAAAACGCAGAAAAATGTGTCAATTTGCCCTGAGTTTAACAAGAAACACTATAAAAAGTGAGTGAAAATATATGAACAAATCACACTTATAAAAAATCCTTTAGGATGGCTAAGGAAAGATTACAAGATGCACCTGTGCAGGATCTACGGCTAAAGTTGATTTCTGACAGAGTTAGCGATGGACGAGTATATAATCAGCCAACGGTTTCAGAAGTTGCTGCTCTTATTGTTGGAGATGTTGATACTTCATCAAAAAGAGACATAATAATGGAGACGCGAAGTCATAAACTTCAGCAAATCAGTGAGTTGCATACTAGCTATTTGAGTTATCAATATCCTCTTTTATTCCCTTACGGTGAGGATGGATATAGGCATGACGTACTTCATAGAGATATAGGTAATTCTAATAGTTCTAAAAGAAACTGTCTTACCATAAGGGAGTGGCTTTGTTTTAGACTCCAAACAAGGAAAAAAGAGGCACTCACATTGTTGAGATCAAGAAGATTATTTCAACAGTTTGTGGTTGATGGACATACTATGCTTGAATAAGAGAGGTTATCGTTTATAAGGAGAAACCAAAAAAAGCTAAGAGTTGATAAATACAGTAACCTCACTCAACCAAATAACGACTTACAATGTCAAGCATCTGAAAAGGGAAAAAGAATTGTACTACCATCGACATTTGTAGGAAGTCGCCGCTACATGGATCAACTTTACTTCGATGGTATGGCAATTTGCGGTTTTGTTGGCTTTCCTGATTTCTTTATCACTTTCACTTGCAATCCCAACTGGCCTGAGATTCAGAGAGTACTTGAACCATTAAACTTGAAGCCACATGATCGTCCTGATATTCTTGCAAGGGTCTTTAGGATCAAGTTTGAAGAGTTATTAACAGATTTAAGGAAAAGACATATATTCGGGAAAGTTCTTGCATGTAAGTTTTGAATATGAATACATTACATATTTCTTATTCACACTACAATTTATTGTTGCAATTCATTTATTCTAAAATTTTAATTTGCTAATTTATTTCCAGACATGTATACAATCGAGTTCCAAAAAAGAGGACTGCCACATGGTCATATACTCATTTTTTTGCATCCTTCGAACAAGTACCCAACTGCCGATGATATTGATAGGATTATCTCAGCAGAGATACCTGATCAAGAGTCTGAGAAAGAATTATACAACTTGGTCAAAACTCACATGATTCATGGTCCATGCGGTTCAGCGAACCCTTCATCGCCATGCATGCAGGATAGGAAATGCAACAAGTATTATCCTAAGCAATTCCAGGCAAGTTTGATTTTAATTAGTCTGGTCAATTTAAGTGTGGTCTTATTTTGTTCTAAATATGATCACTTCCCAAAAGCAATACACACACAGACACACATTTTCTTAAGATATTTGGGATATTTCCATTTAGATCGTTACAAAAAGATAATTTAAATTCTATTGCCGTAATAGTTTCATACATTTGCTAATGAATGATAGATAATTACATTAAAATATTACGAAGTACTAATTAATAAATGACTGTAGTATTAACTATTCATCTTGAAAAAAATGTGACTTATACTGTCACTACTATTAATTTTTAGCATGTAGGTCCCTCATAAAAAATAAATCAAAACTTATACATTGTCACACTGTAGAATAATACTACAAACTAAACATCAATTCCTAATTTTAAGAACACATGCAATTTATACATATGTGGTAAAAAACATCTCTCATTTTTTTTACTATTATCTGTTAAACTTACTCTATCAAAGTCATACATGACATTAGTGGTGCTAAGAAGTATTAAGTTAAGATTATTCTCATCATTTTAGAATAGAAATACATAACATTTACAATGTTTCAGGAATTCACGACACTTGACGAAGATGGTTATCCTATTTATAGGAGAAGACAAAATGGAAGAGAAATAGAAAAATCTGATATTATCTTAGACAATCGTCATGTTGTGCCTTATAATCCAAAATTGTTGTTAAAGTACCAGGCCCATATCAACATGGAATGGTGTAATCAAAACACTTCAATCAAATACTTATTCAAGTATATCAACAAAGGATATGATCGGATTACAGCAGTTATTGTTCCAACACGTGATGATGAGACTCCACAAAATGAGACTATTGATGAGATCAAGCAATATCTTGATTGTAGGTATGTCTCACCATGTGAGGCGTGTTGGAGGATTTTTTCTTTTCCGATTCATGGTAGGTCTCCAGCAGTTGAAAGGCTTTTCTTTCACCTTCCCAATGAGCAGTCTGTGTTCTTTAGTGACAATGACAACCTGGATTCAGTTTTAACAAAAAAAATTGTTAAAAAATCAATGTTTACATCTTGGATGCAAGCAAACAAAATTTATTCTGAAGGAAAAGATTTGACCTATGCAAAATTTGTTTCACGGTTTGTGTATGTAGCAAGAGGTGCTGGAAACTGCGAACAAAGGGTTACACTATTGGTAGACTCATTTGGGTACCTCCAACCACAGGTGAATTATTCTACTTAAGAATGATGCTCACTGTAATAAAGGGGCCGTGTTGTTATGGGGATATCAGGACAGTTGCCAACATTCAATATCCAACCTTTAGAGAAGCGTGTTTTGCGGCGGGATTGCTTGGGGATGATAAAGAATATATTGGAGCATTAAAAGAATATGTTGTTATGTAGAAAATTGTTTGTAACTCTGCTCTTATCATGTCCCGTCAGCAGACCTGAGCATGTATGGGAACTAACTTGGCAATGGTTGGCCGATGGAATTTTGTATCAACAACGAAGGCTCTCGAATATCCAAGGTAGACCACCGATCAATTAAAAATTCAATTTTCACTAATCATTTGTAAAATTCCATTCACCTTATATTTAAATTCGAATAGAGAACATGAAGTATATATGATTAGTTTAGCAGATATGTGTTACTCTTTCTAAATTTCCACTAATTATATAAGTAAAAAAATTAGTAAAAGATATTTTCAGTGCAAAATCGGAAATTCAATGGCTGAGATTCATTCTCATTTCACACACACACACACATATTACTAAGACTAATACAACACGTTCACAAAGTCTGACACTTGCAAACACACTTGCACACACCACTCTGTTTAAAAAACTTGTGTCAAGTGTACGTAGCCTATTTATAGACTTGACAAAGTGTGGCAATCACAAACTAACTGCCTGGCGCACCTAGCCTAAAGGGACGCGTCTCTTCACATACAGGACATTTGGTAACCGCCAACCGGTTCGCCCAAAGCCCCCGACATGCCATGCTCCCTTTTAGACTTGAGCCATGTCATTCTCCCTTTTAGACTTGAGCCATGCCAGCACCAAACCGACATGACCCTTCGAGATTGAATCGACGTTGCGGCCTAACACAGACCACGTGCGAGCCAACTCTTTCTTTCCTTGAGCCCGTGGTTAACCCTCGTTGCCTTGCGCCCTACTTACCCAAGTCCCACTTGTCAACCAGACGCCAACTAACCCTCATTGCCACTGAAGCTCCCAATAGTCGTGACTGTTCAAGGACAGCTACGCTTCAGGTTCAAGCCTAGCCACGCACCACACACACTTCCCATGAGTCTCCCACGTGCCAACTTGAGCCATATGCTTTTTTCGTGCTTGAACTTGTTCCACGTCTCGTAAGCCAAGCCACGCTTGACACTGACCTTCATCAATACTTGGACCACATGCTGGACCAACACACCCATAGCCAACCCAAACCATGCTGCCCATGAACCGAATTGAACATGGTTTCTCGCAACGCCATCCGTTTTCTCTCATACTTGGTCTAGCTTGCCTTGTCTTGACAAAGTCATGCCACCATCATGCCTTTACCTTCAACAAGGTTATTTTTGTTCGTGTGATTCCAAATTAGTCTTGTTTAGGGTTTAGTAAGTCTTAACTCCTGTTTACATTCTAAGTTCGTGTTTTAATCCTATTAGAGTGTTTTCCCTACTTGTTTACAACTTGCCCCTTACAACTGTTGTCTATGGGCACTAACAATAGATGTCCAATATATGTGCTCACAGACAATGCAAATCTTTTTGGGAAAATGGAAATTGATAATCCAACCTTTTAACGGTCTTCTTACAATAGTCCCACCTGTAACACTTGAGATTTAATATAAACGGATTAATAGTACTACTCATACCAACAGAGGTGCATCTCCTTTTAAGGGAGCTCATCCGATAAGAACTCCAAAGTTAAGCGTGCTTGCACGGGAGTAGTCTAGGGATGGGTGACCCCCTGGGAAGTTTCTCAGGACGTGCACGAGTGAGGACAAAGTGTGCGGTAAAGGCTCGTGGTGGTTTGTGAGGGCAGTACTAGAGATCTTGAGTAACTACCTCGGGTCCTACGGGGCCGGGGTGTTACAGGTGGTACCAGAGCAACCCTGCGACAGTGTGCTGATCCGTTGGATATCGGGCGGGCACTTAGCGGGGCAAGATTCTGGGATGATTGAGATTAGTTTAAGGGCGCAACGAGGACGTTGCGATCCTAAGTGGGGGTGATTGTAACACTTGAGATTTAATATAAACGGATTAATAGTACTACTCATACCAACAGAGGTGCATCTCCTTTTAAGGGAGCTCATCCGATAAGAACTCCAAAGTTAAGCGTGCTTGCACGGGAGTAGTCTAGGGATGGGTGACCCCCTGGGAAGTTTCTCAGGACGTGCACGAGTGAGGACAAAGTGTGCGGTAAAGGCTCGTGGTGGTTTGTGAGGGCAGTACTAGAGATCTTGAGTAACTACCTCGGGTCCTACGGGGCCGGGGTGTTACACCACCTTTTCGTTATTCATGAATAATCCAACCTTTGCACCTCATCTTCATTCACTCGTCCCTAACCGGTTAATGACCTGTTATTCCAAGTTATTTTCTTATCTTTACAAACCATTATACCATAAATCTCACCTTTCACAAAGATAATATTTTGCAAAGATAAGAAAATAAATTGGAATAGCATGTCATTAACCGGTCAGGGATCGACGAATGAAGATGGGGTGCAAAGGTTGAATTATTCTTGAATAACAAAAAGGTGGGGCTATTGTAAGAAGACTGCTAAAAGGTTGGATTATTAGTTTCCATTTTCCCAATCTTTTTTGGTGTCACAGACAGTATGTGTAAAAAACATAATTTTCACTAGGGATGGAATTGTGAGAGACCAAACGAATTTTCCAATTCTGGTACCAGTTCAAATTTGTTCTACCTCCTTCAAAATAAGACAAAATGAGACTTATTCCTTTTGTAGAAGTGCTAAAGAAGTAGGAACATGACATGAAACAATTTTAGAACTGATCAGGTCCCATATATCCAGTTATGGTTTAGTTTCACAGGTTACGTGATTCAAAACTTGAATGGATCACCCCCTAATTATATGCAGAATCAAGGGTGGAGTTGATTGCTAAAGTATGTTAATATATTATGAATGCTCTTTCCATTCAAATATCCAACGATGTGGGTTGAAGACGTTAAATGTAGGTTGTTTCACGTAAGGAGGTGAAAAAAAGCAGTATAATCATGAATAATAGTGACATGTATTACAAAATGTGAAAGTGGTGTTACCATTATTGAGGCCCAACTCAGACAAGTTTGACAAAAGGATTTGTATCCCTAAAGTTGAAGAGAGATGAAAAGTAGTTAGCATGTTTAAGTTTCTTGCATGCAGTGAGACACTAGAAAGATATATATCATGTATAGAGAGAGCATATGTGTATGTGTGCTCAAGTTGAGCATCCCAGGGTTTCTACCTGTTTCCCAAGGAATGGTACATGTGTTTGTACATCATCTCTAACCCGACTTACTGATAAATAAATAAGTAAATTATTAAGTGTTGGATTGTCGAAATCATTCATACAATCTTCTGAAGCCTGATCTGCTCTTTAAACTTTGCTATGAACTCATCGGCTTTCCTGTCAACCTCACTTCCCAGTTCCACATCATCTACAACATAAGAACCTGAATCTGAACTTGCATCTGAATTGTTCCATACACTGACAGAGTCATATCTAGACTCCAAAATGTCACTTGCAACACTGTCTTCCTTTATCCCATTCTGTTTTGCAGTAGCAAATGTTGACTCCAGAATGGGGGTAACTCCAACTTTGCTGCCCCTTTGTGTGTTGATTAATGGAGTCTCTTCACCATTTCCTCCTTCAGTTATGCTGTCCAACGTCATTGAAGATAATCTCCGATCATCATCAGCAAGACCACGCGATCTAATTGTCCTCACTGATTTTCCCATTAACGAACCTTTACGGCGCACTGATGGTGGCTTTTCGTGAGATGAATACAGATATTGGATTCTTTTGTCTATCAGTAAAGAAGAAGAAGAAGAAGAAGAAGAAGAAGAAGAAGAAGAAGAAGGGTCTAGTGTCTCATTATTGGCAGGTACATCGGAAGAAGGCCAAGAAGGCTTTGCTACTTCTTCTTCATTATTTGCTGATGATGATGACGAGGACGAGGACGAGGACGAGGACGAGGACTGAGACTTATAAACATCCTTCTCCTTGATATGATCATCATCAATTTTGACATTCGGGGAATGCGGAGGGGAAGATGCGGAAGCTTTTGTAGGAAATGAAGAGGTTGGGTTGGGTTCCAAAGGTGCAGGGCGCCAGAATGACCAAGATCTAATGTGCCCGTGGTTAGACTCTCCTCCCAAGTCCAAAGGTGTTTCTCTCATCTCACCAATACTGCTATTATAATTATTACTATTTGTCATCATGAATTCATTGAACTCATCATCATCTTCATCTTCCGCAACAACCTGCCGCGGTGTGGGTGAAACCCTTCCGGAGCTAGACTTTGTTGCATCTTTGTACTCAGAAATGACTGTTGGCGGCTGTGAAGAATATTCCAGAAGAAGATGACCACCCGTCATCTGATCTCCTTCATCCAAAGAGGCATGGGAACTGTTGTTGCTCTTATAAGATGTTGTTGACCTATATTGTCCAATAAACTCTTGTTGCTCATTATCATATTCCAAAGCTGCAAGAGGCATAACTTTTCTACGATTTTCAGAATCTCTCTGATCAGATGGATTAAAGGGAACTATGTCTCTTACATTCATAAGATCACTAGACCTAGCAGCAGTAAAAATCATTCCTGATGGCGGTTTCAAACGTCTAACCGGCAGTCCTAAAGGTCTATTATGATAAGCATCATGGGAAAGAGGATTAATGTCCTCGAATTCAAAAAATGAAGACATATCTGAAATGGAAGAGAGATAGGAATGTGATGCATCAAATATGGAGTAAGGTCGCGAGTGGCCGTCCTCAGCGGTGGTGTCACTTTTTTTGACAAGCAGCGCATAGCAGACGGCAATGCCAACGAAGAGGAGGTGGAAAAGCTCCCAGAGTTGAGGCGGGATTCGCGATTTGAGAAAGTCAGGGGCTTGGGATGGGAAGAGCGGGATGGTGACAAGAGCAAGGGTGACTACTACATACCTATGAAGGAGAAAGATTGAGGGTGACAGTGACTCACTCGTATCCTCTTGTTTCTGTAGAGGAGTGAAGGGGAGCAAATCCGGTGGATACGTCTCCATTATTGCTTCTGCCATAGGGTGGAGGAGGAGGACCTGAGCTTTTTTTGACTTATAGATGAGTTACATTAGTGCACCGGGAAAGAAATATAGACTTCTGACAAAAGTAAAATAGTTTGAAGGCTATGATTCCAAATTATTACTCCCTCGTCTCACCTAACTTAAAAAAGTAAAAATAAAGTTGGCAAAGAAAGTTACAAAGTTGGGAGAGAATATTTTTTATTTTAAGATGGCGTCCTCATTCTTCCCGTAAATTACTCAATTATGTTACTTCACATTTTGAAAAAATGTTCCTTTTTGTCTATTTTTATTTCAAAGTAGGTAGGTACCACATTAGCTTTAGTTTTCCTTATATAGATGTCTCTCTTTTGTTTAGTATTTTAATATCAATATGATATTCATAAATAAATTTTGTCAACATTAACCGAAAGCTAAATTTATAAAATAAATTTGTGTGATTGAAATTTTTCTAAAAAGAAAAGTAATAAGGGATGTCAATTAGAAAATTGTTATTTTAATATGAAATTGACAATGTTTTGAACAACTAAAAAACAAAAGTAAAAGTTTGTGAGAGAATATTGATTATATTATGCATATTCTTTTTCCACTAATGAGTGCATCCTCATTTTACCCGTAATTTACTGAACCATGTTGTGTCTTGGGTCTTGTTTCCCGTGGAAATGTATCCCCGCATTAGGAAAAGTATTACTCCTAGTCTACTTTTAATTCAAAGGAGTTAGGTGGTAGTATGCCACTATGCCACATTGACTTTTATATTTCTTAACTAACTTTTTACCAGGGCCATCTAATGGATTAGGAGGCCCCGGATCCAAATGCAAAATTGAGGCCCCGTTTTATGAATGAAAATAAAGTAACATATAATAACAAACTCGCAAAATTCAACAAAGTTAATTGTGTTCAAGTGTTCAAATAAAAAAGAAAATCTGAAGACCTTAAATTCTTAAATCAAAATGCATAAATTAATAAATAATAAAATATTTGAAATCATAACTACTCCCTCTGTATTTAAAAGTTTGCTACACTTTTCTAGTTGGAATTTATTTAAAAGTTTGCTACATTTTTTTTTTGATAAATTTTTCTTTAAAAGTATTTAATTACCCTTATGTTTTCTATTTTTATCTCCTATTTCCTACTTTTTCACCTTCTCTCCTACTTATTTTACACTATTCATTACTCATACTATTTCCCCCCTTAAATATTGTGTCAAGACCTAATACAATGCTATTTTAAATACGGAGGGAGTATTAATTAAAAAGTAAATACGTAGTAAATCACAAGCCTCACTACTAAGTAATAAACTTATAACTATTTAACTAATACTTATGATAAAAAAAATGATTAACTTGTTAGGAAATACCGTAAGTAGTAAATCACAATACTCATATTTTTCATTCATAAATTTATTACCATCATATTTTAGAAAAAAACTCTATGAAAAATGATAATGGTGAGGATATTTATTTGTAATGACAACAATAAAATATAATGATGATGATGATACAAGTAGTAGTGGTAATAATAATAATAATAATAATAATAATAATAATAATAATAATAATAATAATTATTATTATTACTACTACTACTATTACTATTACGGAGTATTTAGAAAGAATGCCACCAACAATAAATTAAATATTGAAACAATGGATTTTCATCTCACGCCAAATGCTTACGTACTACAGAGTAGTATAGTCAACATGTCATTATGTCAAAAACATGATGAAATGTCCTACACCGTATGTGTTTTTCATTCCAACGTAGAAACATAAATGGGTGTTTGGCATTTCACTACAATGAAGAACTACACCGGAAGTGCAACCCCATTTCATACCCCGCCCGTTCTTTTATAAATATAGTGGAGCTTCTTCCTAAGCCATTGCTCTAATTCTTTACTCCTTCTTGAATTGGTCTATGGTTGCAAAAATGGGCGCCTATGGGCGTTTGGGTTTACGGAGTAAATAATGTTATAATTCATTAAAATTATATAATTTAACTATATACTAAGAGACTGTTCTTAATCTGGATTTTAATGGTTTTTAAAGGATTTTAGAATTTCATCACAATCCAAGTGTTTGCAATTTAGATTTCAATGGATTCCATTAAAATATGAGTGTCCTCAATCTTTCCATGAATTTAAATTATTATTTGTTCCAATAGATTTTAAAGGATTCTAATAGATTTCTATGCCTAAACATTCCATCCAAAATATCTCCAACCCCCTTCATCTCATCTAAAGCACACCACGTTCAGCCTATTCGAGCATTCATCCTAAACCACGTTTTGGATTTTCATCTTAGAACTCACCTCCTCTCTCTTCACATAGGCATCATCCCAGATTTTGAGGTCAAGAGCTACGGTTTTACTACGTTTTTTTCTTCTGCATCCTTTGCAATTTTTTCAGATGTCTTTTTCTTCACGTAATCTCACACAACCTCCATCAGATATATACATATATGTTATATGTAATACACAACCTCATGTAGTATATTATAATGACTAGTTATTTCGACGCGCGATGCACGATCGGCCAAATGCCCAATGCATTTTTTGATGGAAAATAAGTATGTATTATATTAGATACTTTAGTATTTATATGATATCAATATATTTAATAGTTGACATCTGATAAATTGGAACGATTAGAAGTACATTATATACTGTAGTATTTTTTATATCATTTTTTTTTAATGTTTGACATAATAATAACATTAATATGAAGTGAAAATCGTTGAATTCTAATAGGATGTAGCGTTAAACAATATACATATTCTAATATCATAATAAACTCTTATAACATTGTCACCAAACTAATAGTAGCAAACCAAAAAATACATGAGAAAGAGACCATTTAACTAATAGACTTTGAGTAGTGCTCTGCTTCCTGGCTTCCGGCAAAGGATCACATAATGGTAGGTCCTCCCTATTAGTGGACATATAATGCAATGACCACCGCGGATCATTAGACATTAGATTTTAGATTGAGTGTGGTTAAAAGCGCGAAATTTATTTGCGCCATTGACTGCCAGTTTCACGTTGACTTCTATCCTGCACCAGGAGAAATCTAAAAATCTATGAGAATGAATATAAGAATATCTTTTACCTTTCATAAAATCACATATACCACATATATTTTTTAGAATGAAATATTGAAGCGAAAAAGAGTACACTATAAAACACTTAAGAACATGAAAAGATTGTCTCCCGATAATCAAGTGTGGAGTAATGAAAATTGTTAATACTAACCAATGAAGTACATGAATTATAGTTAGTTTTTGTCCATCTGCCATTTGTAAGTCCAACCACTTTGAGCTTGTCAAGTTTTGTGTCTGTTGCTTGCAAATATTTTCCTCAACCAACCCATTTGAGGAAGTATGGTCTCCTGAATCCTGATCAAGGGACATCTACCCTATCTACAAAAAAGTACAAAGTAAGGTCTTATCAGCAACGTGCAATCATGTCATTCAGACATGGCTGCCATTTAAGATAGACCTAGACTGTTTACTTAATTTTCCATTAATACCTGTTTATATCAAGTGGTCTTTGTGTAAGAGGTTGTTGACTTGGTGTGTTGAAAAAGGATTGAGTAAAGTAACCAATTTAAGGTTATTTCTAAATCATCTTGCCTGTGAGTGATCTCACTTATTAACACACATCTAAACAAGTCATTATGGTTTCTTGAAGAAAAGGGGTTGGACAAACATCTGAATCAGGAGTCACAAATCAGAGCTAAGCAAACAAGTTCGCTTTTGATTGAGAGAACAAGTCACGTATTCAATTATGTCTCAAAATAACACCGCTTAATGACTACGAGATCAAATCATATTTTTGGGCTCCGGGTTAAGCCCACTACATCAAAATCTGAATTTTCTTATCAATATAGTCTACATATGCTCTTGAATCAATCAAATCATCATCTACCAAAAATAGCATTTGAATCAGATCAGAATGGTAGCTAAATATGCATACTAATGAATTACAGCCTATACCTAACCTTATATGGCAGTGGCGGGTATCCCGTATCCATAATCTGCAGTGTACCTGGAAGTAGGCATGGCCTCGGTTCGGGCCGCCCGGCCCGGGACCGGCCCGACCCGCTACTGTGCGGGCCTGGCCCGGCCCGGTTATCCGGGTCCGGGTCCGGTTCGGGCCGGAGGCCCGGGGGTGGGGCGGTTCCGGGCTCGGTTCATGGTTTTGACGGCCCGGCCCGGCCGGTTCGGGCCCGGGTCCGGGCCAAATCTATTTTGGTTTTTAATTTTTTTCATTTGTTTTGGGCTGTTGGGCTTGGGCTATCTGTTCAGGCCGGTTTGGGGGGGGGTTTGGGGGGGTGGGGGGTTGGGGGGTGGGGGAAGAAAGGAAAAAAAAAAAAAAATTAAACCGGGTGGCCCGACCGGCCCGGCCCGGTCCGGCCCGGAACCGGACCCGGAACCGGTGGCCACCGGTTCGGGCTCGGGCCCAACAAAACAGACCCGAGGCCCGGCCGGGCCTAGGCCCGAACCGGCCCGGGTCCATCCATACCTGGAAGCTTTCCGATAAACAACACTCAATAATACATCATAGCCATGAAAATACCTCCATTTATCTTCTTCATCAATTGTGAAAAGAACGGCTTGTTCAGACTACCTAACCAGACAATCAACCACTCAAGCTCAAATAAACTTGTAATAGCACAAATTGCATAAGATCTGCACACAAAGATAGAAAGAAAGTGAGTACAACATAGGCAGAAATCCATGTCCAGTAACTTCCTTTTCCGCCATGTCATTTCTATAATCAGTAAATAAGTAAAAAAAACCTTAAAAGGCTAGTTCAGGTATTAAGTAGTTTGTTTTTGGTGAGGAAGGCGTAGGACTTGACATGCAATGAGGCCTAAGCCTCCAAATATACCAACAAATAACATTTTCAATAATTTAACTTCTAAATTATAACTAATGAAACATATGCATATTTTAAGTCAATAAAAAATCAAACACAGAAACATCATATGACCATGCTCAATGCACCACAGTAGATGAAACCCCCCTAAATGTCCATCTTCATCATTTACCGATCCATGACTTGTTCTTTTGTTATTGTCCTGTTAGTACAACTCTTCTTGCTTGATCTTTTTCCTATTTGAGTTTGAGTTTACTGTGATGTTTTCCCTCCAAAAATATCAACATCAAGAGCATCAAGGTGATCCCTAATTGTTCTTTATTCACCATCATCTATTCCACAAACCATCATCAGATAGATGACATCTTTTAATTCTCTATGTGATCTAAAAATTAAACATGGACTAACTTTTACTCTAACAGCCATACTAATCATCAACAAACGTAGGAAAAACTGTGGGTTTACAAATATTTTATGTTTAAGTTTTAATTTAACTCTATTTAAATGTCAAACTCTTCATACCTGCACTCTAACATCCAAAACCCTTTTAAACTCTCATTAACAAACATGTGAATGTCTTTGACTTTTCAAATATTATGTGTGTCTTTTAATTCTACTCCAGACCCGGTTTTACGAGAGAAACTCACAGAATATTGTAGAAGCAAAAGTTAGAAAGAAGGTGCAAATTTGAGAAGTGTTAATGATTAAGGCAAAAAGAGGAGCACAATTAGGATATTTACATCAACACTCCATCACAACAAATCTATAATCGCAACAAATCCATAATTGCCACTACGGAGGGACGGAGGCCTGCCAACATCGGAAGATGAATTAGGAGTATCAAAATATTGAGTTCAAAGTAAAATTAGAATGATCTAATTAGGAATTTAGTCCTACTATAACAACACTGATTCAGAGGAGATTGAAATGTGGTGATTGCCTGACTCATTTGCTAATCTCTAGCTTGAAGCGATGACCTGAGATGAAGTCGTCCTGAAAAGTCGTCCCTGATGGAGCAGAGTCTTCTATGCTCGTTGTGTTGTCATGGAAACCACCGCGCGCGTGCCTGACTGTCGGAGAAGAAACCTATGTTGCGTCGCGGAATCTGTCGCTCACCTGGACAGACGCATGTCTCGTTCCAGCTGCAGGGTCGATTCCAGACTCTCAGAGCATCTCCGTATGGGGCCTGCCCTTGCGTCACCCAAGTCGTCGTTCTCATCCCCTCCCCTCGTCAGAGTCGGCCTGACTGGTTTGCTTAACACTGCAACGGAGGAAAACAGGTATCTTTTGGGATGTTGATTATTCACACTTCACAGGGCCGGTAGTCAAAAAGACGTATACGAGAAGGCGTACATTTAACCGAATGGAAGCAACGACATGACGGAGGAAATAGTGATGGTACAAGATTTTTAGCATAATTTACAACCTAATAATACCATAGAGTGACACCAACAAAATTTCTATTCCCATAAGGATATAACCTTCATTGGCCCTTATAAGTTTTTATTATTAGATTTCCATGGTATTATTTATGCTAGATAATACCACTCTAACAAACCGCAATTAATTTCCTTAATCTCTTCCAAGGTTTTAAATAGCCGTAGCGGTAGCGGTCATCGTGGTAGCGGCCTGTAGCCGACTGTAGCAGTTGCAGTGGCGTGAAATATTTTCAATTGCGCAAAACATATATTTAATGGGTGTTAAAGTTAATAGAAACATTATGAATATTTGTTTGAACACTTATAACATTAACAGCTAATCAACCAATAAGAATATGCCAATTAGAAGAGAATGATAATTTGAACGATTGGTAAACTAAATAATTACGTAGTATTACACACACAATCAAATTGTCTTCAAACTAAACAAGTCTTAACACATCTTTAAATTAAATAGATTGTTACATTAAAAATGACACTGGTCGGGCTAAACTTGCAAGTATACAAGTGCCGATATAGTAATAAAATACCGGTAAATACCGGGTCGATCCACAGGGAAATGGTTGTTATTATAAAGTCGAATATTGAATGCAAGGAATGTAAATGATATATTTTTTTTTTCAGGAACTTTGCTCTTTGAGATTGGTTTAAACAAGAATGAGAATTACTAAGGCAATCGGGATTCACCTAAATGCTTTAATAGTTATTTAATAATAGTTCTTCCCCAATAATTATGAATACGATGTCGCTAATATATTCTCAACTCCGGTTAAGGCAGCGAGAGCGTGGTTTTCGTTACGTGTAAGTCCCGTTACGGCTTACATTCATCTACCGAAAACCCCGTTGAATATCAAGACATCACACCCGTATCATATAAGACCGGATATATTTCTATTCTCGGTACTATATATGTTTATCCTTTAATGTTCATAGTTTAGACTTCAACGTTAATTGCAAGCATAAACTAAATTTAACATACTTCTATGTTGTACACCATAGTCATAAACAATCAAAATATAAAGGATAAATCACAATTTATTGGTTTAGAACTTTTATCAAACACCTAGTGTGCATAGAGGATCATCCCTAGCCTTAGCTAAGAAATTAGCCTCTAATGCTCATATTAATCACAATACAATATGAAATGTAATGGAACATGAAATTACAAAGGAAATAATACCTAAACACCAATGGTTTTGGAGGTTGAAGTTTCCTCCTCAAGAACTTGAAGAAAATACCAAGAACAAAAATATAAAAGCTATGATTTAATCTATGGAATGGAATGTGTTTGCTTGATGAATTGAAGGCTTTATATAGGCTAAAGAATGACATCTTTTAGTCTATTCGAGCCCAACAATCAGGTATGGAGCAATATTTGATCAAGAGATGAGGAAGGTGAAGTTTTCCCATCAAAAATCCTCTTGCACGACCTTTTGTTTGAGCTGAAATCGTCCCAACCGGCCCCGGTCAGTCTAGAACCGGCCCCGGTCGCAAACAGGCTCGTTAAGTGCGAAAAAACCTTCCAACCGGCGCCGGTTATAGGCTGACCGGCGCCGGTTGCAGCGCCCAAAAATGCGCTTCCTTTCTCTTCTTCCGAAATTGATCAAAAAGTGTCGGTTTTTGTCCCGGGATTTTGGGGATGTTCCGCTACGAATTTGGACATGATTCCTTCACCAAAGTTGTAGATAATGAAGTCTTCTATCCACCAAAACTTGAATGACGTGATTTTATTCATCCAATCAAACGTTATGGCTAAAACACTGAGAGGTATGCATCCTGAAATCCCACCAGCAACATCTGACTTTGTTGGTTGATTGAGTCTTGTTCCTTTCATATTTTGGCCATGACGTCTTCATAATATTTGTTCCTTATTGAGTTAGCATTCACATGAAACTCGAATCGAGTGATTTCGAGTTCTATAGAATACGTTATACTCAAATTATGGGCAGAACGTCATTCTCTTGGTCTAAAAAGTCGTTCATCGCAATGTTTTATGCTCTAGCTCTCATTCTGAAGGTATTTGTCCGATTTCTCTTCCTTTCTTCAACAAATACTTATAAATACTTATGTTAAACACAAGTAAATATAACGGCTATCAGACACGTTACAAAAAGTTCCAAATACTACACCGTCACCACCTACAAATACATCTTCAGTGTGTACTTCCCTTCAAAATAAATATGATAAGCCAAATAAATTAATAAATAAAAAATAATAATAAGTAATAGTAATAATAATAAATTGCAAAAAAATAATAATAGTAATAATAACAATAGTAGTAATAATAATTATTAGAAGAAATGTAGTAACTTACATCATTCTTCCTACCACATGGTGGAGTGGCGTGGGGGATCATGGTGGAGTGGCGTGGGGGATCACAACCTCTGCTTTCACTCTAACCATCATCTTGATAATATCCTTGTATGAAAAAAAGCTAAACAATATAAATATTATAAATTTAGTTAAATGAACCATAAACCAATAAAAGTAAGATAGTGTCCTTATTAAACAGTATATTAAAAAAACGAATACAACAGTTTATGTTAAGTCCACTTCCAAATTAATAATAATACATTTTTGCGGACCCAGTTGGTTGAGGCTAGGAAAAGGGCCAACTTCTTACAGGAAGCGGAGACAAAATTCTACCAACAAAAAGCCAAGGCAAACCACCTCCTCAAGGCAGACCGGGGCACGAAGTACTTCCATGCACTGGTTAAGAAGAAAAATGCCACGAATACCATATCCTCAATCACATTAGATGACGGCACCAACACTAAATCTGTGGAGGAGGTATCTTCTTGCTTTGTGAATTTCTTCACCTCTTTATTTGGTACTCCTTTGATTTGTGAACCGGTTGATCCGATGGTCTTCCAATATGGCCCCAGCCTTGACCCCTCCTTGTTAAATGGGCTGACTGCCCCCGTGACGGTGGAGGAGATCAAACGGTCTTTGTTTGATATTGGGAATGATAAGGCTCTGGGACCGGATGGGTATCCCTCGGCGTTTTTTTAAGAGAAATTGGGACTATGTTGGGGATGATATTGTCAATGTCATTCAAGAATTTTTCTTTCCGGGAAAACTATTAAAGCAAACCAACCATACGATTATTGCGCTAATACCCAATAAGAAACACTCTCCCAAGGTATCCGACTTTAGACCCATTTCGTGCACCAATGTTGTTTATAAAATCATTACCAAAATCATTGCTTCCAGGTTAGCTCATTGCCTTCCGGGAATCATTGATCCATCTCAAGGGGCCTTTGTGTATGGACGCCTTATGTTTGATAACATCTTCCTGGCTCAGGAAATTGTTAGAGGATACACTAGGCATCATATATCTCCTAGATGCATGATAAAGGTTGATATCCGTAAAGCTTATGATACGATTTCATGGGTTTTCCTTGAACAAGTCCTTCGGGGTTTGAGATTCCCTAACCGGTTCGTTGCTTGGATCATGGAATGTGTTACCATGGCCTCATTCTCTATTTCTTTGAATGGCTCGTTATTTGGTTTCTTTAAAGACAAACGTGGACTTAGACAAGGAGACCCAATGTCTCCCTTGTTATTTGTTCTCTGCCTAGATTATTTTTCCAGAATGCTTAAGGCTCGAATTGAGAAACCGGGTTCAAACTTTAATTTTCATCCTCTTTGCTCTCAATTGAAAACCACCCACCTTGCATATGCGGATGATCTCGTTCTCTTTTCTAGAGGGGACATTGGATCCATTAAAATGCTTGTTGATGTGCTTAATGATTTTGGGAGCATTTCCGGCCTTCAAGTTAATTATGAGAAGTCGAATATCTTTGTGTGTGGGGGAGGGGGGGTCACTGGTTATGAGCTTCATAATATTTTTGGCCTTGTTGATTTTGAGCATGGGTCGTTCCCGGTGAAATACTTAGGTATTCCTCTTGCCCCGCTAAAGATTTCTGTTGCGCAATACTCTCCTTTATTGGACACTGTCACAGATTTCCTCAACGCGTGGAACACAAAGACCCTATCTTTAGCCGAGAAACTTGAACTTATCAAATATGTCACAGGTTGTGACTAGTTAACAATTTTTTCTGGATTGTGTACTTGCCTATTGTGAAAACTAACACTACAGGGGTGCTCACAACACCAAGGGCTACTTCCAAGACTAATTTGAGAATTGTTGCGCTATGTTTGCTTGAGGTGTGCACTGTTTATCTTCCTTAATGACAAGGAATAACAAACAGTCTCGGACACCACCTTCCAAGGACCATGCCTTTGATGAAAAGATAAAAAAAACTCAATGCTAGGTGACAGGAGATCAGTGCTTTGAAGGCTGATTTTGGAAAAAGAAGAAGTTGGAGGCACAATCTTCCAAAAGTGCCAGAAATCCGGGTGGGGAAAGTGCACATGTCCAAACTGTGATCACTCCAACCCCCCTTTTTCCCGAGGCTGAATCTGGGCAGAATGGGGCCATCAAGGTAGGTGTTCCTACTGTTGACATCCCTGCCTCTCCTGCCTCCATTCCGGTGGGTTCCATTGACATTGTCATCGAAGATTCGGCCTTGGCTTCCTCCAAACCAGTGGAGTCCAATGAACTGTCCTTCAAGCAAATCCAAGAACATCAAATGATGGAGAATGATAAAGTGGATGGCCTGGTTGAGGAAGTGGATATTGAAACTGGGAGCATTGACTCTTTGTTGGAGGTTGGTTACAAGGAAAAGGAGAAGGAACAAGTTGTGAAGAAGACCTCTCGGAATCAATTATTCCAAAATAACCGCTCCATTGAACACGGAATGAAACTAGAATACATACCGCCCAAAGGTGATAAGGTAGACTTTTCAAACCGAAAAATTCCTTCAATTATTGAAATTTGGGGGTACTGTTTTGTGGGTTTTGTGGCGGGTAGGTTCCCATGTATGAGAGCCTTCCAAGAACTATCCATTAAGTGGGGTGTTCCAGTCAAACTCAAGCAACATGACCGAGGATGGGTCATCTTCCAATTCCGGACTGAAAATGAACGCAATAAGGTCATGGCCGAGGGTCCATATGCACTGTATGGGAAAGCACTTTTCTTGAGGATCCTGTCCGAGGACTTTGGTTTTGATGGAGAGGAGTTTCTTAAAGTCCCAATCTGGATGAAGTTCCCTGGGCTCTCCGTCACTCTTTGGAATAAACCCGAAATGAGTGAACTTGCCTCCCGAGTGGGAGTACCACTTGTGGCAGACAAGGTAACTCAAGACAAATCATGTTCTCACTTTGCTAGGGTTTTGGTGGAGGTTGATGCAACAAAACCCCCTACGATGTCTATCCCGATCATTCAACCTTCCGGTAAAGAAAGAATGCAATTTGTCATTTACGAAACTTTTCCTAACTATTGCTTTGAGTGCTAGGCGTTTGGACACCACCCGTTTAATTGCAAGGTCCTTAACAAAGATCTTGAGGACAAGGGAAGCAAAGCCGAGGACAAGGCAGCCACAGCCGAGACAAAAAAAGATGATTTGGGAGAAACAAATAAAAGAGTGGTTCCTTCTAAGGCAAAGAAAGGCTTTAAGGTTGGGGGAAGGGGTTCAAACCGAACACCCAGCCGCAGTCCAAGACAATGGGCCCGCCAGGTCCGGATGAGGATGAAAGCAACAAGGTTTGGGTTTGTAACACTTGAGATTTAATATAAACGGATTAATAGTACTACTCATACCAACAAGATGCATCTCCTTTTAAGGAAGCTCATCCATTAAGAACTCCAAACTTAAGCGTGCTTGCACGGGAGTAGTCTTGGGATGGGTGACCCCCTGGGAAGTTTCTCAGGGCGCGCATGAGTGAGGACAAAGTGCGCGGAAAAGGCTAGTGGCGGTTTGTGAGGCCAGTACTAGAGGTCTGGAGTAACTACCTCAGGTCCTGCGGGCCCTGCGGGGCCGGGGTGTTACAAGTGGTATCAGAGCAACCCTGCGACAGTGTGCTGATCCGTTGGATATCGGGCAGACACCTAGCAGGGGAAAACTTTTCTGGGATTTGATTGAGATTGGTTTAAGGGCGCAACGAGGACGTTGCGATCCTAAGTGGGGGTGATTGTAACACTTGAGATTTAATATAAACGGATTAATAGTACTACTCATACCAACAAGATGCATCTCCTTTTAAGGAAGCTCATCCGCTAAGAACTCCAAACTTAAGCGTGCTTGCACGGGAGTAGTCTTGGGATGGGTGACCCCCTGGAAAAGGCTAGTGGCGGTTTGTGAGGCCAGTACTAGAGGTCTGGAGTAACTACCTCAGGTCCTGCGGGCCCTGCGGGGCCGGGGTGTTACAAATTGGTATCAGAGCCTTAGGTTTTCCGAAAGGATTAGAACACGAGGTAATAGGTCGTAGGGAGGAATTCTGTCAACAAGACGATAAGAGTCTGAGCTGTTTGGTGCTTAATTGAGTCTTTGCGCTCGTCCAACCAATTGGGAATTTCTCCTTGTGCTGAAACTTCGTTGTTCGAAATCTTTGAAGAAAACCGTGGGAATTATACTCTCAAAGAAGGGATTTTCAAAACGTTTTCATAAAAACTAGGAGAATGAACAAACTAGGAACAAGGACTTTTAGGAACGTGGTGAGAAGGTGAAACCCTTGCGATTGTTTTATAAAAAGCATGAAATTCATGCCTATGTGAGTTATGTGAAGTACGTTAACATCTTTGTCTGCTTATATGTGATAAGTAAAGAACTTGTAAAACGTAGTGCCTTATGTGTACCTTAGTACTTAAGTACTCGTTTCCTTTCTTAAGAATCATGCCGCCAAGGAGAGACCCTACTGCGACGCCAACCATTGGGGAGCTTGCCCAAACTATCCAACAAATGGCGCAGCTCATCGGAGCGGCTCAACCCCAGAACCCTGGGATTGACTACGCAACAAGAGTAGCCGGGCGGAACCCTCCAAAATACATGGGCGAGGAGGACCATCTTATCTTGGAGGATTGGATTCGCACCTTCGATAAGCTCTTTGACTCACTCAATTGCCCGATGGAACAACGAGTGAACATTGCGGTGTATTATCTGCACCAAGAAGCAGACCACTGGTGGGCCGCCAACGGACCAGCACTTCTCGGGCAACCGGGCTTTGACTGGGAGGACTTCATAGTAGCGCTGCGTGATCGCTTCTATCCGGATCACGTAAAAGAGGCAAATTATGATGAATTTGTCAATTTCAAGCAAGGTGACCTGACTGTTCAAGAATATCACACGAAGTTCGTCCAACTGGCTCGTTTTGCCAAAGACCTGGTGTCAACAGAGGCTAGCATGACCCGCAGATTTGTTAACGGACTTAACTACGGGGCCTAAAAGTTCGTGACTGTAGCAGAGCCGCGGAACTTGAACGAGGCATATCGGAAGGCTGGTAAGTACTATCTAGTACACCAGAAAGAAAGAGAGGCACATAAGAGAGACCGGAAGAATGCTGATGTGGAACAACAGCAAAAGAAAGCCCGAACCGACCGCCCTGAGCAAAGGCAAAACAATCAAGGCGGTAGAACCTTCCAAGGCCAGGGTCAGGGGAGAAACCAACCAACTCAGAATAGGTATTACAAATGCAAACTCTGTCCAAACAACCATCCCAGAGCAGATTGTGCGGGGAATCCCGTGAAGTGCTATAACTGTAATCGCATGGGGCATAGAGCATACGAGTGCCTGGATGAGAGAAAACCCCAGAATCAAGGCCAGAACCAAGGAATGCGCAACCAGGGGAGCAACCGAGCTGGGGGTGCGGGTAATCACGAAAACAACAATCGTGGTAATCCCGGTAAACGTCCGGCAGAAGGCAATCGTAACCCGGGCCAAGGAGGGCAAAACAACAACCAAGGCCGTATTTATGTCATTAATCAAGCTCAAGCAAACGCCCAAGACGTTGTGGCAGGTACATTTCTTGTAAATTCTATGCCTGCGCATGTATTGTTTGATTCGGGTGCATCCCACAGTTTCATATCCTCTAGACTTGTGGGGAAATTACAACTAGAACCAACCACTAGACTAAATCTAAATGTAAAAACGGCATCTAATAAAGTTGTAGCTTGTGGGAGTGTTTTCTCAAATGTTTCCATAGTCATATCCGACACCGATCTACCCGGAGATCTAATCCAGTTTGACCTGGAGGATATCGACGTGGTATTGGGCATGGATTGGCTAGGGAAATACAAGGCGAAGATCCTTTGTGACTAAGGATGGCAATGGGGGCGGGGGCCCGTGGGGAACCGCCCCGTGGGGGGGAGTTGGGGCGGGTGGTGGGGTGGGGCGGGTGGTGGGGTGGGGGAGATATTTTCTCCCCGCAAAAATATGGGGCGGGTGATGGGTTATGCACCCCCCGCACCGTCCCCGCCCCGTCCCCCGTAATAATTAATAATAATAATCTCAATAATAATACTAATAATAATAGTAATACTAATACGAAGTAATTAAAATAGCATGGTGGTCCGGTGGGTTTAGTGGTTTTCTATCTAATGAATTGTGCGTAATGGATCTATCTAATTCTTGTTTAATAACTAAGCTATCTTGTAAAATTGCTTATCAAAATCATAAAGTAAAATGATTTTTTTAGAGATAAAATAAAATGAATTTGGGAAAGTTATAAAGTGATATTAGCTTAAACGCCTCAGGCACGGTGTGAAAGTTTTTTTCCTTTACTATTATAATGCATTAATTCTTTTCTTTTGAATGTCATCTTTATGATTGTAGTTAGGGCTCTTAAAATTTGGTGATCATATGTCGTCATAGATGCCATCAAATGACCATGATTGATTGAATGCAGGGTTTAAGAAAATATTATAGAGCTAATCAATGCTAATTTAGAACGCGTATAATGTGTTCTAGATTTGAAATGGGATGTAAGATTACATTGACACTTAAAAAGTAAAAAAAAAATGGCTACTAGAAGTGTTGTTAAATTTTTGAAAAATTGTCAGAGTCTAAAATGATGTTAATTTTTGACGAGTACTTCCCCGTTGGGTACCCGTGGGTTTAGCGGGTCGGGGCGGGGGATGGGGCGGGTCGAATAGTAGTGGGGGATGGGGCGGGGGTGGGGGCGATTTTTTAGACACGGGGCGGGGGATGGGGGAGTGAACCCCCGCCCCAACCCCGCCCCATTGCCATCCCTATTTGTGACGAGCAAAAGGTGGTCTTGAAAGGACCCAACAAGAAGCGTGTATCCTACAGGGCGATAAACTCCAAGCCAGGCGTGAAGCTAGCAACTATGCAACAAGTCAAACGATACGTCCGAAAGGGGTGTGAAGTTTACCTGTGCATGATCAAAGAATCAAAATCGGAGGAGCCGACCATTGACCAAATCCCTGTGGTCAATGAATTTCCAGATGTATTTCCAGAGGAGATCCTAGGGATGCCGCCAGAAAGGGGAGTGGAGTTTTCGATCGATCTATTGCCAGGCACCACACCGATTTCGAAGGCACCATACAGAATGGCACCGAAGGAGATGCAAGAGCTGAAGGAACAACTTGAAGAACTCTTGGAGAAAGGCTACATCAAGCCGAGTGTCTCACCTTGGGGCGCTCCGGTCCTATTTGTAAAGAAGAAGGATGGGAGTCTGAGGCTCTGCATCGATTACAGGGAGCTCAACCGAGCTACCATCAAGAACAAGTACCCACTGCCGAGAATCGATGACCTCTTTGACCAACTAAAGGGAGCTAGCACGTTCTCTAAAGTTGACTTGAGATCCGGGTACCACCAGGTGAGAATTGCCAACAAAGATATCCCAAAAACCGCTTTTCGCACGAGGTACGGACACTATGAATTCACCGTAATGCCGTTTGGTCTAACAAATGCACCTGCGGTATTTATGGATCTCATGAACCGTGTGTTCCGACCCTACCTCGACTTGTTCATTGTTGTATTCATCGACAACATCCTGGTGTACTCCAAGACACCAAAGGATCATGAGGGACATCTAAGGACAACGCTGCAAACTTTGAGAGAAAATCAGCTTTATGCCAAACTCTCGAAGTGTGATTTCTGGAGGGATCGGGTAGCCTTTTTGGGCCACATAATCACCCAAGAAGGTGTATCCGTTGACCCATCAAAGATAGAAGCAGTGATAGATTGGCCTACACCCACAACAGTGACGGAGGTCCGCAGCTTTCTAGGCTTGGCGGGCTATTATCGCAGATTTGTGAAGGATTTCTCAAAGATAGCAAAACCTTTGACTAATCTCACAAAGAAGACGACGAAGTATCTATGGAGTAGCGAGTGCGAGGAGGCATTTCAAGAGCTGAAGCAGAGATTAACAACTGCACCCGTCTTGACCCTACCATCCGGTACTGAGGGGTTCAAGATTTACACTGATGCTTGTTTGAAAGGGTTGAGTTGCGTATTGATGCAAAATGGTAAAGTGGTGGCATATGCGTCAAGGCAACTGAAGACCCACGAGGTCAATTACCCGACTCATGACCTGGAACTGGCAGCAGTTATCTTTGCTTTAAAGCTATGGAGAAACTATATGTACGGGGCACAGTGTAAAATTTACACTGATTATAAGAGCCTGAAGTACATTTTCACGCAAAAGGAGCTTAACATGAGACAGAGACGCTGGTTAGAGCTCGTCAAGGATTACGACTTGGAGATCCAGTACCATGAGGGGAAGGCAAACGTAGTTGCCGATGCATTGAGCCGGAAATCAACTCACTCTTGTAGAGCAACATGGATACTACCTGATGAGCTATATCGGAACTTTCAGAAGCTAGAATTGGAAGTGCGGGATTTCGGAGAGGTAGATCGGGAAACGCGGTTACTCACCATGACCGTCACCCCATCTATTTTCGACGAAATTAGAGAAGGGCAGCCTGGAGACATAAAGCTGGACAGAATCCGAGCAGGCATGACAAATGGCGTGAACGGACCATTCAAACTACATGAAGATGGGAGCATTCGCTTCAAGGGAAGGTGGTGTGTCCCAATGAATTGTGAAGAACTTAAGAAGAAAATAATGGAGGAAGGGCACAACACACCCTACTCAGTACACCCAGGAGGCGACAAACTCTACAAAGACATCAAAAAGAACTTTTGGTGGCCAAGGATGAAGAAAGAGATAGCTGAATTCGTCGCTCGATGCTTGAACTGCCAGAAGGTAAAAGCCGAACGTTGTAAGCCCAAGGGACTCGTGCAACCCTTGGATGTGCCGAAATGGAAGTGGGATTCAATCTCCATGGATTTTGTTGGGGGTTTACCCTTAACAAAGTCTGGCAAAGACAAAATTTGGGTTGTAGTTGACCGGTTGACCAAGACCGCTCGCTTTGTCCCGATGAACGAGACCTGGAGCATGGAGAAATTAGCCCGAGCTTACATTAAGCACGTGGTTAAGTACCATGGTGTTCCTCAAGACATTGTTTCCGATCGTGATTCAAGATTCCTGTCTCAATTCTGGAAGGAGTTGCAAGAAGCCATGGGAACAAAGCTGAAGTTGAGTACCGCTTTTCACCCGACCACTGATGGGCAAACTGAGCGAACCATCCAAACACTCGAAGACATGCTGAGAGCATGTGTGTTAGACCTACAAGGGTCATGGGATGAGCACTTAGACTTAATAGAGTTTTCGTACAACAATAGTTACCACGCCAGTATCAAGATGGCCCCGTACGAAGCTCTATATGGTCAAAAGTGTAGAAGCCCAATATGTTGGGGCGACATGACAGATAAGGTGGTGCTAGGGCCGGACTACCTCCAAGACACCATGGAGAAAGTGAAGATGATTCAAGCGAGGATGAAGGCCGCTCAAGATCGCCAGAAGTCCTATGCGGACCTGGGAAGGAAGCTAACAGAATTCAAAGAGGGAGAGAAGGTCATACTCAGAGTCTCCCCGACAAAGGGAGTAATGAGATTTGGGAAGAAAGGAAAGCTAAGTCCGAGGTTCATTGGTCCGTACGATATCCTCGAGTGGGTGGGAAGAGTGGCGTATCGTCTAGCCCTACCCATAGAGTTGTCTAAGGTATATTACATTCTAAAACCTCTCGTTAGTAAGTACCTTGGCAAACATCTTTTAACGTGTGATACATTCATAGGTGCACAACGTTTTCCATATCTCGCAATTGAAGAAGTATGTCCGCGACGAATCGCATATTCTTAACCCCGAGGTACGAATCGTAACCTTATGATAGTTGAAAACGAAGAATGTCACGTCTAACCTCGACTCTTTTAGGTGGTCGAGTTGGACGAAACGTTAACCTACGAGGAGAGACCGATCCAGATTCTGGACACCAAGACTCGTGAGACTAGGAGGAAAGTGGTTAAAATGGTGAAGGTGTTGTGGTCTAACCACTTGGCCGAAAACGCCACTTGGGAGACCGAAGACGATATGCGCAAGCGCTACCCATAGTTGTTTGACTAAGGTAATTTTCGAGTTACGAGGGCGTAACCTTTCCTTAAGGGGGGTAGAATGTAACACCTAATTCTTCACGTTGTTCTTAGCTTATGCTTCGGGACGAAGCATCTCTTAAGGAGGGTAGAATGTGACACTCCGGAAAATTTAAATAAAAAAAAATTATTAAATAAATAATTTTAAATCAAATGTGAAGAGTAAACTTTTTATGTTAGTGGAATAAAAGTGACATTTTAATTGATGAGATAAATTGTTTTAGTGAATGACAATAAGATGCCGGTTAATTCTAGGTGTACAAATTTTTATCATTATAAACTAAATATTACAAAAGCTAATTGACCTTTCAAATCATACACACATAAAATATATGATGCATTTTATAACCGACTTCACCAATAAATACTACCTCCGTTCTCTTTTAAATGCAACGTTGGATTTTTACACTATTCATGTGTTCTACTTTGACTCTATTATATTTATTAATATATTGTGAATTAATTTTTTTTAAAAAAATTATTGTTAAATCCCTCTCACTTCAAATTTTTATAATCTATTTCTTTTAAATTTTTACTGATACGAAATGAGAGATATTAATAGTCAAACTGGTGCGTTGGCAAACGTGAAAAGTGGACCGTTGCAATAAAAAAAAAAAGAACGGAGGAACGTCTTTACTCGTGACCGCATGATTACCTTGGCTAAAAACATAATGCCTAAGTAACTCATGTGAATAATAATGTCAATTAAGTTGAATTTTCAACAATAAGCTAAATTAACTATACATTACTATTAAAATACTAACGTATGAATTCAAAGGCCAAGCCTCACTGCATGAATGCTATGTTACAATGTTGCAAAGAGAAGCTCAATAATTTGAAGTAAATGCAAAAGGTTTCTAACGTATAACTTGAAGCCAAGAACCCTCCGTGCGTGTGTATATTTAGAGGCTTTTAGATGAATCTTCGCTGCAGCACACCACACGAATTATAAACCTTCAGCTTATATAACACTACACAGTACATAACTCACAAATCCACGAAAGAAAGGAAGGAAAGAGAGAAAGAAAAAGGAAGGAGAGAACGAAGGGGTAGAGACGGAGAGACGAGCGCTGCCGGAAGGGAAGGGGATCGATCTCTGGAGATAGCGGCCGGATTACCTCTCACGCCGGAGATAAAGGGAGGGGCAGTAGCCGCTGCGTCGCCGGAGTGGGTTGCTGCCTCTGAAGACCACCGTCGCCGAGAAAACTCCCCTACGTACCTTTCCGCCGTCCGTCGTCTGGAAGAGGTAAGCCTGCGTCTCCTTTCATTCTTCCGCCGTGTCATACGAAGAAGGCGAGTCAGTAACTCTTTAGGAATGGGCTGATTTCATGAATTAATCTAGTCGGGCATTTAACTAAAAATAACTGGACTCGTTACTAATATAATCCTATAATCAATACGTATTAATAAAAGGGAGTACTGATAATATCAAGCGGACGGAGATGTACGTACTAATGCAGGCCATATAAATGATTAGGCTATTAATAGCAAAGCTGGGTAATAATAATAATAATAATAATAATAATAATAATAATAATAATAATAATAATAATAATAATAATAATAATAATAATAATAATAATAATAATAATAATAATAATAATAATAATAATAATAATAATAATAATAATAATAATAATAATAATAATAATAATAATAATAATAATAATAATAATAATAATAATAATAATAATAATAATAATAATAATAATAATAATAATAATAATAATAATAATAATAATAATAATAATAATAATAATAATAATAATAATAATAATAATAATAATAATAATAATAATAATAATAATAATAATAATAATAATAATAATAATAATAATAATAATAATAATAATAATAATAATAATAATAATAATAATAATAATAATAATAATAATAATAATAATAATAATAATAATAATAATAATAATAATAATAATAATAATAATAATAATAATAATAATAATAATAATAATAATAATAATAATAATAATAATAATAATAATAATAATAATAATAATAATAATAATAATAATAATAATAATAATAATAATAATAATAATAATAATAATAATAATAATAATAATAATAATAATAATAATAATAATAATAATAATAATAATAATAATAATAATAATAATAATAATAATAATAATAATAATAATAATAATAATAATAATAATAATAATAATAATAATAATAATAATAATAATAATAATAATAATAATAATAATAATAATAATAATAATAATAATAATAATAATAATAATAATAATAATAATAATAATAATAATAATAATAATAATAATAATAATAATAATAATAATAATAATAATAATAATAATAATAATAATAATAATAATAATAATAATAATAATAATAATAATAATAATAATAATAATAATAATAATAATAATAATAATAATAATAATAATAATAATAATAATAATAATAATAATAATAATAATAATAATAATAATAATAATAATAATAATAATAATAATAATAATAATAATAATAATAATAATAATAATAATAATAATAATAATAATAATAATAATAATAATAATAATAATAATAATAATAATAATAATAATTGTAAGGAATAAATGTAATTAGATTTTGATGATGCTAGGATAATTAGATTAGAACTTTAAAGTACCCCAATTAGATTTTATGTATTAGAATTTTTCTGTTGTAAGTATTAGTATAGTCAACTATCAGAGTTGCTATGTAGATCTGATCAGAGCTGCTATATGAGAACTGCCTTCAGAGTCGCTCTCGGAAGTCATGAGAGTTGCCCATCAAAGAACCATTAGAATTGCTCTTCAGAGACTCATCAGAAGTCTACATCAGAAAGACATCAGAGTTCGATGAAAAAGCTTCATCAGAATCCAACTCCAGAGAAGTATCAGAGTTCCTCATATAAGTCCATCAGAGTCCAAGGTCAGAACTTCATCAGAGAATCTCATCAGACTTGGACGAACACTTAGAAGAACTCGAAGCTGCTTTCAACGGCCGTATACCAAACGGGAAATTCCCTAACGGTTAGAAGATATTTCATCTAAGGAAAGCATTTAATGCTCATTTAATGAGCCTGATACGCTAAGGAGTAATTGCAGATGATTGACCGAGATTTCTGGAAGATATACTATAAAAATAGAAAGCTTCCAAATTAGTGGGTCAAGTCAACAGTACGCGCATTTAATGCAGTTGTCTCCTCCTCCAACGGGCAGACAACCCCAGTATATAAGCTACACGCTGAAGAACAGGAAGATAATTTTGCACACTTCAACATTCAAAAAGCTCACTTGAGATTCAAACTCCATAATCATCAACAAGACAAGCTTACGTTGGGAAGATTCAAATCTCCATATCCTCCAATCCCAACACACAGCAAAGTTCATCCTATTCTTCAACCTTCAAGGACTTCAACTACATATCTTTTGTAACGAAGCAAGTTGGAGAAAACTCTGTTCTTAAAACAGCTTCTGTAAGGAAGGACGTCCAAGTAACTGCAGTAGTGAAGTTGAGTGAAAGGACCAGTCATCAGGAAGCAGGACTGCATCCCGGGTGACAACTAGACTTGAAGAAGGCGTGGAGAACTTCTTAAGTGCTAGGGATGTTAGGCCCCTCAGACTTTGATGAAATATAGTTTTGATGATGCCATCCTCCCTTGATGTTTAAATTCTCTATTCGATATTGAATGATCATTGTGTGAACTGAAGTATGGTCCAAAAAGGAAGGAAGGTGACAAAATTAGGAATATATAAATTGTGTCACAAAATAAATATACTGGAAATATAAAATGCAATAAGGTAAATTCCTACCTTTCCAGGATATTCAAATCCAATCAGTATATTTATTTTTGGGTTACAATTTTATTATTGTCACTAGTAAAATTGTGACTAATCTTACATGTACATCTTATGTACAAAATTAATTTTACTGGAAATATAAAATGCAATAAGGTAAATTCTTCTTTACCTTAAAAAGGATATTTAAATCCTACCAGTACAAATTAATTTTGTACACAAGAACCAGAGTCACAAATTTTACTTAAAGAGCTGTATAATCACGAGACACTCCAGAGTTGCCTGTGAAGACAAAATCCCACTAGATGGTGAATAGTGCGCAAAAGGTCTAAAGAATGGGTTTACATTTCCTGCAAAGCAAGTTGCTCCAATTGCGTCTGAAGATAAGCTGCTCCAACAGAAGAAGACGAAAGTACAAGAAGCCTCAACGAAATAGATTAAATCCTCTCAACCAACGGAGGAGATTAATCAACCAGAGATGCCTATAAATTCGGGCATAAGCATGAGAAGAAAAAGAAGCTCCTGAGTTCACTAAGCAGAGAAATCATACTACACAAAGAAGATATCTAGCAAAAAGAGAAAGGGCTCATTACATTCTGCTCTCTGCTTAGACTCATGCTTCACTAAACCTTCTAGAAAAGAAATCCTCATTGATACACTCAGAAAGTTTAGTTTTTAGTTGGAGGCTAGAAGTTTGTTTCATATTAAAACTGTTGTAAACACTTCTAAGGATAGCATCGACTAAGTCCTTAAGTGTGGTAGAATAGGACAGAGTACCTTTTGATCCCCACTGGATCAATCGAGAAAAACCTAAAGGATTGAGTAACTAGGAGTGGTGTGTACTCTCAGTGAAACATCTTGAAGTCTGAGCAAGTTGGTGATAACAGCCAGACGGTCACTAATTGTATTGGGCTGAATACTTTAGTGGAAATCCATCTGAAAGAGGATGGGACTGGATGTAGGAGGATTACACCACCTCTGAACCAGGATACATCTCGTGTCAATCTTATTTACTCTGATTCAAGATCATCAGAGGACCTCACACAAGAGTCTCTGACTAAAGATCATCAGAGTACCTCACTCAAGAGTCTCTGATTCAAGATCATCAGAGGACCTCACACAAGAGTCTCTGACTAAAGATCATCAGAGTACCTCACTCAAGAGTCTCTGATTCAAGATCATCAGAGGACCTCACACAAGAGTCTCTGATTCAAGATCATCAGAGGACCTCACCCAAGGGTCTCTGACTCAAGGTTACCAGAGGACCTCACTCAAGGATCTCTGATTCAAGGCCATCAGAGGATCTCACTGAAAGATCTTCAAAGCAGAGTCTCCATTCTCCTATTCACTTCAGTCACTAAAGATAAGTTGTCCTAAATGCAAATACCCCTTCCCTCTTATCCTCTCATAAGAAAGTTACCATTCACAGTCAAAAAGAGGTCATAACTTCCGCTGCGATCCTAAATCTCTCAAAAGATTATAGATCATCATACCTATGAGGGAAACTCTTTAAAAATAGGAAAGGACTTTAAAAGTCTATTCACCCCCCCCCCCTCTAGACTTTTACCTCTATCAGGGACCATCAAGTGGTATCAGAGCGGGTGTTCCTAGAGTCAGTTTCTGACTAAGTTTGAACTAAAAATCCAAAACTCACTCGAATCCCAAAATCTTCAAGAATGGACAACCAACTTTCAAAAAATCTCCTGTTCAACTTCAACAAATTTGATGACTGGAAAATCAGAATGAAAGCTCATCTGAGTGCCCTACATGATGAAATGCTAGAAGTCATTACTGATGGACCCATCAAAATCATGAAGGTCATCACATCCAGAACCACTGAAGGAACAGATGATATGTACATCCCAAAACCAAAAATGGAATGGACAACTGAAGATAGGAAGAGAAACAACCTAGACAATGTTGCCAAAGACATTCTCTTCAAAGCTGTTGATGAATCCATATTTCCAAGGATAAGGAAATGTGAAACTGCCAAAGACGTATGGGATGAATTAACAAAGATTGGAACTGGCGATGAACAAGAAAAAGACAACAAACTAACTATTGCTCTCAAGAAGTTTGAAGATTTCAGAATGTTGTCAAATGAATCCATTCATGATATGGAATCCAGATTTCTTAAAATTATTGCAGAGGTCTCTGATCTTGGGAAAACTCTCTCCCAAAAAGAGATCTCTCTTAAAATTTTAAGAGGACTACCATCAAGATGGGATATGAAGGTAACTGCCATGAGAGATAGCAGAGATCTCAGAAGTCTTTCAACAGATAAGCTCTTTAGTGATTTAAAAGCTTATGAGTTTGAAATGAAAGAGATAAAGGATGAAAAGGAGGAAGAGATCAAGACACTGGCCTTAGTGTCTGAACCTGGCACATCAAGATCAACAGAAAAATCACTCAACAATCTCTTCACTGATGAACAATTTGCAATGTTTGTAAGAAAATTCAAAAGGTTCATAAAGAAAGAAGGTTCATCCCCAAAGAAGCCATTTCCTCAACAATCCAGAAGATACAAATCAAGTGAGAATACTATTCTTTGCTACAACTGTAGACAGCCAGGACACTACAAAAATGAGTGCCCTCTCCCATTGGCACACAAATATCAAGGACATCAGAATGCTACTCACAAAGCAGGATTCAAAAACTTCAAAGGCAAACATCAAGCCTTTGTAAGTGAGAAAAAGAATGAAGAATCCCAAAATGATGAAAGCAGCTCAAGTAATGAAAGCTCTTCATCAGAAGACTCTGAAGAAGCACTACTCTGTCTAGGAGTCTGGCCAGATGCTAAGGATACAAGCAGCAGTTCATCTCAGGATAACTCACTCAAATGTCTCATGGCAGATAACCACGACAAGGATGTTGAGGTAACCTCCTGTTCTTCCTATTGCTCAAATGATTTTGGACCATCTAGTATTACACTAGAATCTTTACTTCAAGATTTTCAGAAGGTCCAAAATCATCAAGTTCTCTTAAGATCTGAAAATGAAAGACTAAAACAAGACACTAAGAATATTCATGATAAACTCTTAGTTGCCTTATCCAAAATCATTAGCTTGACAGAAGAGAACATTGAGCTAAAAACAAAAATGAATAATCTCAGCCTGACTAGTGAAAATGTTGATCACACTCCTGAGATTATCCTTAAAAAGAAGAACAGAGGTCTTGGATACAAATCACCCACCAAGTACTCAGAAAACAAACTGTCCACAAACTATACCATCAAAACAACAACACAAAGCCACCATCACTTCAACTCCCAAACAATTCCCACAAAAAGGAACATGTCTGCTCCCAACCCAAAATCCAAACACCTGTACAAACAAAACTTTCCTATCAAACAAACAAGTTGGCAACTCACCAATAAGACCAACTACCAACCAAAAAGGCAGCAAATTCCATCCAAAAGAAACTTCTCTTCTCCTACATCTAGGAGAAAGAAACTAAACATCTATACAGCTATCCCATATAACTACAACACCTCAAACGGATATAGACCAGTCTGCTTAGAATTAGATGGTTCTAGATGGGCATGGATGCCTAAACTTGTTCAAGGAAGGAAGCCCACTAACTTGTGGGCTGCTGCTCAACACTGATAAATACAGGAGGGTGCTGGAGCAGCTAATTCAACAGAATGGTACATAGATTCAGGCTGCTCCAGGCACATGACAGGAAGCAAAAGGCTGCTGTCAAACTACATGGCAAGGGAAGGACCCAAAGTAACATTTGGGAATGAAGAAAGGAAAGGAGAAACCAAAGGAGCTGGAGACTTAGTAAGAAGAGGACTTATAATCCAAAACATATCTTATGTTAAGGGTTTAAAGTTCAATTTAATAAGCACAAGCCAGCTTTGTGACAATGGCTATAATGTAACATTCTCCAAAGACATCTGCTTGATCAGAGATGTCAAAAATAATGAAATTGTGCTCACTGGGAGAAGAAGAAAGGACATGTATATTGTTGACTGGAAAACTGCAAAGGAAGGAATCTGCTTAGTAACAAAAGCTGATTCAGATCTAAGTTGGGAATGGCATAACAAGCTCAGCCATCTCAACTTCAAAACCATCAACAAACTGTCCAAAAAAGGATTGGTGATTGGTCTTCCAGATATCAATTACAAAAAGGATCATCTGTGTAATGCATGTCAAAAAGGGAAACAAACAAAAGTACCCTTTAAAAACAAAAATGATGCATCATCAACCAGACCATTGAGCCTACTGCACCTTGACTTGTTTGGACCAATTGACCCAACAAGTTTAAGTGGCAAAAGATACACTCTGGTTGTGGTAGATGATTATTCCAGATTCACATGGACCCTATTCATGAAAAAGAAGAGTGAAACTGAGAAGAAGCTCCCAGAACTGATGAAACTCCTTCAGAATGAAAAAAGCATCTCAATACAAAAGATCCGGTCAGATAGAGGTACTGAATTTCTAAATTCAACAGTAATTCAGTACTGTGAAGAATCCGGAATCCATCACCAAACATCAGCAGCAAGAACACCTCAACAAAATGGTGTTGCTGAAAGAAGGAACAGAACACTCAAGGAAGCTGGAAGGACCATGATTGAAGCAGCCGGTCTACCCAAAAGATTTTGGGCAGAAGCAATAAACACAGCCTGCTACACCCAGAACAGAAGTCTTATTCATAAGACTTACAAGAAGACTCCATATGAGCTATGGAAAGAAAGAAAGCCAAACATCAATTATTTCCATGAATTCGGATGCAAATGTTTTATTCTAAACAATGGAAAAGACTATCTCAAATCATTTGATCCAAAATCAAATGAAGGGATCTTCTTGGGCTACTCAACAAATAGTAAGGCTTTCAGAATCTTCAACAAAAGAACTCTGGTAGTAGAAGAATCAATTCATGTGGCCTTTGAAAATCACTCCTATGCCAACAAAATGGTAGAAGGAGAATCATCTGGGAAAGAAAAGATAACTGGAAAGGCTCCAAGCTGCCTTCCCAACACCAACAAAAATCATGAAGCTGCAGATGTCTCAAACAATGGACAACTACCAGCTAATGGATCAATTCAAATCACTGGTTGTTCTCCAAAACAACCAGCTGAATCATTCACAAGAACTGAAGTTCCTGTTCCTCCAACTCTACCAGAAGATAGTGAAGAAGAAGAGGAGGATGAGCAACAAACTCAAGTCAACAGAACCTCTGACATCAGATGGACAAATCAACATCCTCCTCAACAAATCATAGGAAACATCCATGAAGGGGTTCGAACTAGATCATCATTCCAGAAAGAAGCTATGTTCTCTTGCTTCATCTCACAAACTGAACCCAAGAAAATTGAAGAAGCCCTCTCAGACTCAGACTGGATACTAGCCATGCAAGAAGAACTCAACCAATTTGAACGAAATGAAGTATGGCAACTTGTACCCAGACCCTATCATCAACATGTGATAGGAACTAAATGGGTATTCAGAAACAAAATGAATGAGGAAGGCACAATCATAAAAAACAAAGCCAGACTAGTAGCCAAAGGCTACTGTCAAGAAGAAGGAATAGACTTTGATGAAACTTTTGCTCCTGTTGCAAGACTTGAAGCAATAAGAATATTCCTTGCTTATGCTGCCTACAAGCAATTCACAGTCTATCAAATGGATGTGAAAAGTGCCTTCCTAAATGGTCTACTAGAAGAGGAGGTCTATGTGGAGCAACCTCCTGGATTTGAAATCAACAGAGAGAAAGATCAAGTATTCAAACTAAAGAAGGCCCTCTATGGACTTAAACAAGCTCCAAGAGCATGGTATGACACTCTCTCTCAATATTTAGTGAACAACGGTTTCACTAAAGGCAAAGTAGATAAAACTCTCTTCAAAAGTGAAGAAGGACCACACATACTGCTTGTCCAAATTTATGTGGATGACATAATCTTTGGAAGCTCAAATCAGGCATTATGTAAGAAATTTTCAACTCTCATGCAAAACAAGTTTGAAATGAGCATGATGGGAGAGTTGAACTATTTCCTAGGACTACAAGTGAAGCAGACTCCACAAGGTATCTTCATCAACCAAGCAAAGTACACAAGAGATCTCATGAAGAAATTCAAAATTGAGAACAAGTCTACTGTAAAGATCCCCATGAACACCTCTCAAGGACTGACTCCAGATGAAGATGGCAAAGACACTGATCCTACACTCTATAGAGGTCTGATTGGCTCTCTGCTATATCTTACAACTAGTAGGCCAGATATCTCCTACTCAGTTGGGGTATGTGCAAGATTTCAATCAAAACCCAAAGAAAGCCATCTTCTTGCAGCAAAGAAAATCCTACGATATCTAAAAGGAAATCCTAACTCTGGATTATGGTATCCAACAAATGGAAATTTTGATCTATATGGATATTCAGACTCAGACTTTGCTGGGTGCAAAATTGACAGAAAAAGCACCTCTGGAACTTGTCAAATGATTGGAGGAAGACTTGTTTCTTGGTTCAGTAAGAAACAACACTCAATTGCCACAAGCACTGCTGAAGCAGAATACATAGCAGCAGGCAGCTGCTGTGCACAAATACTATGGATGAAGCAGCAATTAAAGGATTATGGAGAAGAAACAAAGGAGGTCAGCATTCTGTGTGACAACACAAGTGCTATTGCAATAACTCATAATCCAGTCTTTCACTCAAGAACCAAGCATATTGAGATCAGACACCATTTCATCAGAGAACATGTTGAGAAGAAAACCATTAGATTGGAGTACATCCCCACAGAAAAGCAGCTAGCTGACATCTTCACCAAACCCTTAAATGAAGGCAGGTTTAATTCTCTAAGACAAGACCTAGGGATGCTTGATGATCTGGATCAAAGTAGAGAATAAAGTCTGCAACAACTCAGGGGGAATTCCACTCAAAGAACTCAATTATAAGGGGGAATTACCAAAAACATCAACTCAAAGGGAAAATGTACTCAAGCATCTAACAAAATGAGCATCAAAGAAGTTGGAGCACACAAAGACAAGGGAATGAAGCTCTATGAGCTCTATGGTCCTTATACAGAAGGTCTCAACTGTCTATCAGAAGACCCCAGATCAGAAGGTCTGAATACTATCAGAAGCCCTCAGATCAGAAAGCCTGTCTATCAGAAGACCTCAGATCAGAAAGTCTGTGTAATACCGCACCCGAATAACGTATATTTTGAACATAAATTTAAAATTTTCATTTATACATTTTAAGATGGATAGCGCCTTTAATTTATTTGATACTAGCAATTTTAACGACGGGTTATCCCAAATTTTTTAATCGTCTTTGATTATACCAGATAGATCACAGTTAAATACTCAATTTATGTTGGCATATACTACGTATTATTTGCTTTGTGAGTTGTGACCACCGACACGAAAAAAAAAATAGTTCGGTTAATAGCTTTGAAATTCCTACGCCATGTATTTCACTTTTCTTCTAATAATAGGGAACTCACCTCATTTTGAAACAACGTAGTGAAAGGATCCAGAATTATACAAAGTATATGTAAGAGGTCCCACCTCAAATCTCTTGCTTGCCAATAATCATAAAAGATAGTAGTGATATAAATAAAAAGGAGTCATTCGATAATCATGCCCATGTGTATAATTATCCGTATGTTCATATCACATCTTATTAGTATATTTAAATTTTTTGTTATGATATTGGACCATTTGAAAAATTTAATCATTCAATTCTTTTTGTAACTTTGCTACCGACGGTGAGAGACTATTATTAATATGGGAACCTACAAACATGGCCAGCATATGTATGTACTATAAAGGCTTATCTAAACTTTTACATACCACACATATTTTGAGTATTGGCTAAAGCTCATAAATAAAATAAAATAAAATAAAAGGAAACCCACTTCACGTATATATATAGGAACTTCTATACACGTATTACGGAATACTTCTGAAAGTTCTTAGATATTTTCCTCTCTTTCCTAAGAATAAAAAAAAAAGGGAGAAAGCATATAAAATTCTTCAAGGAAGAGAATAGCTGGAGAAGACATATATACCCTATATAGTTGACGTAGAACCAAAGAAAAAAATTAGGAAAAGGAAAAGGAATAGAACGCCGGTGTAAACTTTGGTTCAATCACTTTCACCGGAGAAAGCTGCTGGAGAGGTCACCGCCGTCACTCTTCACAACCAAGGAACGATGCCGGAGAGAAGAGGAATGTCAGATACTTCATGTGATCTTGACTGTTCCGGGAAGAGAAATCCCCCATCCTGATCATCAACTGTTGTCATCTCCGGACTACATACCCAGGCTAGGTTTACAACTATATACTCCGTATATATTAAGAGGAACAACAGGAATAATGGTTCCATGCTTCGGAGGAGATTGTGGCGGAGAATAACCTGAGTGAGAAGGGGCGATCAACTCACATACACCATTAACTCGGATCGGTTACCACTTTCACAATAATCCGAGGTGAGGTTTAAAAAGTTTCCGCTTAGTATGCATACGATTTGATTAGTTGGATTGTTTTAATATCTAAATAATTATTTACGAAAATTACGTATTTTAATTACAAAGGTATGATTGTGATACATAGTATTTATGTGAAAGTACTTTTTAGAATAATTCTGTGAATATGATAGAGTTATTAATGGTTGAGATATTGATTTAAATACTATAAAATCTACATAATAGATTTTATAATTAAATATATGTATAAAACCCGTTAAGGAAAGTATTTGGTAGCTATTAAATATTTAGTATATTTCCTAGCTAGGAGTAGTAGGTTTGACTTTAGAAGTCATGAGATTTAGAAAAGTTCTGTAAAGTTATACATGCTGGCTTAGTTGGATACTTGCCTATGTGATGAAGTTGTTATGTGCTAGAATATTAGCATAAGAACATTATTCTACTAGGGTGTAGAATATATAGGAACCTATCGATACTCCAAATTTTGAGTACAGCGGGGTGGATATTAAGTGACCGTACATTTGGATTCAATTGCTCCCATGTACGAGTTGGAAAACGACGTCGTGGTTTTGAGATGTGACTTTGAGCCGATGGTGTTGGGGTCTTAGTAACCTTGTCGGGATGGACAAGCCGAGCGGACAAGTTGACTTCTCAAGTATTTTAGAATCGGACTATGACTTGGGCCGATGGTGTTGGGGTCTTAGTAACCTTGTCGGGATGGACAAGCCTAGCGGATAAGTCATTTTCCGGGAATGTGCGCGTCTTTACTCAACCGATCAATAAGTCCCTATTACGTTTTGCCTTGCTAGGCATATTGATGCGGTAGAGTTGGATATTGTTATGTGAAATATTTTTCCTATAAATACAATTAGCATAAATGTCAAGTATTTTACATAGTTATCTTGAATAGGCTATGTGGTTGATTGTTTATGACTTATGATATGACTAAAATATTTTTACCAAACCCTTCTGTGAGATGGTGTAAATACTAAGTAGGAGGATCTTGGCAGTTTCACAAACTGACCCCTCACAGATTTGTAGGTCAAGGAAACTTTGAAGACATCTTGGGTCCTATCTCTCCTTTGGATTCGCCTGAGGCTTGAGAATCATATTTTATTTTGTTAGTTGCTCATGAGATTTCTCTTCATCATAAAATTCTACTTTGGGCCTGCGTGCCAAAATGTCATTTGATTTTACCAAACTTTTATCATTTAATTTACCGTTGTATCACTGAACATTTACTCAATAATTATTATATTCTTCTTTTATATGGAATTACTTAGTGTGATGACATTGAATGCCTTGCATGACCTGACGAGAGGACTAAGAAGAGTACTCTTGTAGGGTTGTGCGGCGGTTGTTGACGCTACCGGGGTCGGTCCGGGGCGTGACAGTCTGTCTATCAGAAGACCCCAGATCAGAAAGTCTGAATACTATCAGAAGACCTCAGATCAGAAAGCCTGTATATCAGAAGACCTCAGATCAGAAAGCCTGTCTATCAGAAGACCACAGATCAGAAGGTCTGAATAACTATCAGAAGACCCCAGATCAGAAGGCTTGAATACTATCAGAAGACCTCAGATCAGAAATCTCAAAAACTATCAGAAGGTCTCGGACCTAACCAACGGAGAAGACATCACAGACAATCTCTTAAACTACAACAGACGACTACCTCAACCAGAGCCCAGAGGTAGAATCACTTTAACAAAAGGAGTCAGGAATCTACGCATGCATGCAACTACGACACATGGTGATTCAAGAAAATCTTGGGAAGCAACATCATTAAATTGGTAAGCTCCTCCAACCAATTTTTCTCTTTTATCTATGCTGATTTTATTCTTGAAAAGAACATCAAGCCGTAATTCCATTAATACGCCTTGATTTCTCAACCAAGAATCCCAAACGATGCATGCAAGTATAAATATCCAGGTTAATCCTCAAATAAACAAGCATCTTTTGAAACCATCCCTACTAAAAGATCCTCTTCAAACACACCTTAAGCCAAAACACTCTAATGGCACATCACAGACTCAACCTAAATCTCTCCTTAGGCCCCCCAAATGCTCCTGATAAATTCATCAGTGACCTAGAGTCATGGATAATATACACCACTGACAAGGATTCTCTCGACCAAGAAAGAAAGAGAGTCCTAAAGTGGAGGTATTGGAGACACGCTCCAATCGACCAACTTCTTCTTATGGCACCCCTCATCCCAAAAGAAGAAGAATTTGCTCTCCAATGGTTGGGAGCAAGCTCCATAGAAGAAGCCCTTTCCCAGGAACTCATTGAGAAGGTCTACAACCAAAAATTAGACCAACTCAAAAGAAATCGAAGAAAAAGAAAACTGGATGAAGGAGAATCATCTAGGAGACAGAACTAATCTAGGTTTGAGCTGCTGCCAAAAAGGGGGAAAATAGAATCTAGTTTATCTTTGTTTTATGTATTCAGAATCTAGTTTTTATTTTGGCATCATCAAAAAGGGGGAAATTGTTAGGCCCCTCAGACTTTTGATGAAATATAGTTTTGATGATGCCATCCTCCCTTGATGTTTAAATTCTCTATTCGATATTGAATGATCATTGTGTGAACTGAAGTATGGTCCAAAAAGGAAGGAAGGTGACAAAATTAGGAATATATAAATTGTGTCACAAAATAAATATACTGGAAATATAAAATGCAATAAGGTAAATTCCTACCTTTCCAGGATATTCAAATCCAATCAGTATATTTATTTTTGGGTTACAATTTTATTATTGTCACTAGTAAAATTGTGACTAATCTTACATGTACATCTTATGTACAAAATTAATTTTACTGGAAATATAAAATGCAATAAGGTAAATTCTTCTTTACCTTAAAAAGGATATTTAAATCCTACCAGTACAAATTAATTTTGTACACAAGAACCAGAGTCACAAATTTTACTTAAAGAGCTGTATAATCACGAGACACTCCAGAGTTGCCTGTGAAGACAAAATCCCACTAGATGGTGAATAGTGCGCAAAAGGTCTAAAGAATGGGTTTACATTTCCTGCAAAGCAAGTTGCTCCAATTGCGTCTGAAGATAAGCTGCTCCAACAGAAGAAGACGAAAGTACAAGAAGCCTCAACGAAATAGATTAAATCCTCTCAACCAACGGAGGAGATTAATCAACCAGAGATGCCTATAAATTCGGGCATAAGCATGAGAAGAAAAAGAAGCTCCTGAGTTCACTAAGCAGAGAAATCATACTACACAAAGAAGATATCTAGCAAAAAGAGAAAGGGCTCATTACATTCTGCTCTCTGCTTAGACTCATGCTTCACTAAACCTTCTAGAAAAGAAATCCTCATTGATACACTCAGAAAGTTTAGTTTTTAGTTGGAGGCTAGAAGTTTGTTTCATATTAAAACTGTTGTAAACACTTCTAAGGATAGCATCGACTAAGTCCTTAAGTGTGGTAGAATAGGACAGAGTACCTTTTGATCCCCACTGGATCAATCGAGAAAAACCTAAAGGATTGAGTAACTAGGAGTGGTGTGTACTCTCAGTGAAACATCTTGAAGTCTGAGCAAGTTGGTGATAACAGCCAGACGGTCACTAATTGTATTGGGCTGAATACTTTAGTGGAAATCCATCTGAAAGAGGATGGGACTGGATGTAGGAGGATTACACCACCTCTGAACCAGGATACATCTCGTGTCAATCTTATTTACTCTGATTCAAGATCATCAGAGGACCTCACACAAGAGTCTCTGACTAAAGATCATCAGAGTACCTCACTCAAGAGTCTCTGATTCAAGATCATCAGAGGACCTCACACAAGAGTCTCTGACTAAAGATCATCAGAGTACCTCACTCAAGAGTCTCTGATTCAAGATCATCAGAGGACCTCACACAAGAGTCTCTGATTCAAGATCATCAGAGGACCTCACCCAAGGGTCTCTGACTCAAGGTTACCAGAGGACCTCACTCAAGGATCTCTGATTCAAGGCCATCAGAGGATCTCACTGAAAGATCTTCAAAGCAGAGTCTCCATTCTCCTATTCACTTCAGTCACTAAAGATAAGTTGTCCTAAATGCAAATACCCCTTCCCTCTTATCCTCTCATAAGAAAGTTACCATTCACAGTCAAAAAGAGGTCATAACTTCCGCTGCGATCCTAAATCTCTCAAAAGATTATAGATCATCATACCTATGAGGGAAACTCTTTAAAAATAGGAAAGGACTTTAAAAGTCTATTCACCCCCCCCTCTAGACTTTTACCTCTATCAGGGACCATCAAGGGACTACGCTTTGTAACTGTTTACTTCAAAGCTAGTGGAACAGTGGACTAGAGGAACGCGTTGTTCCTTGAACCATTATAAAAACCCCGGTGTCATTTACTTTACTGCACTTTAATTTCTGCACTTAGGACTAAACTGATTAACTCTAAGACTTGGAATCTGTGTTCAGCAGATCTTGTTTTCAGAGTTATCAGAAAGGCACTTGCCTTTGTATTTGGCTGAGGCTACCCGGAACTCTTATACGCTGCAAGACCAGTTCTGATCATCAGAACTCGACCATCTCTGACAAGTCAACTCTGACTTAGAGAAAAGTTGAAAAACTTGAATCAGTCTATTCACCCCCCCCCCCCCCCCCTCTAGACTGATTACCAACTCAAACGGGACCAACAAGTGGTATCAGAGCCTCCTTGTTCTTGTAATCTTTTAGGTTACTCTTTGAACAAAGATCCACTTAATTCTAGCCTCTTTACTTGTTATTATGGATAACTCTCTTGCAAAGCACCTCATGTTTTCAGATCAAAAGTATGATGACTGGAAGATCCGGATGAAAGCACACCTCTGTGCACTTCATGATGAAATGTGGGAAGTTCTTGAAGAAGGACCCTTCACCAAATTCATGAAGGTGAATACTGAGCATACTACTGACAAATCTCAACCCGAGATGATTGAGAAAGCCAGATCAGAATGGACAAAGGAAGAGAGGAGACAATACAATCTTGACAATATTGCCAAAGATATCCTCTACAAAGCCATTGATAACAGATACTTCAACAGAATCAAGAAGTGTCGGACTGCCAAAGAAATATGGGACAAACTTGATCTCATAGGAGCTGGTGATGAACAAGAAAGAGACAATAAGCTGACAATAGCTATGAAGAAGTTTGATGACTTCAAACTTTTACCTGATGAATGCATAGCTGAGATGCATGCCAGACTGCTGATCCTTACCAGTGAAATCTCTGAGCTTGGGAAGGAGCTCACAGTTAAAGAAGTTAATCTGAAGATTCTCAGAGGACTGCCCCCAGTCTGGAAGATGAAGGTTGTTGCCGTCCAAGAGAGCAAGAACATCAAAACCTATCCTACAGAGAAGCTGATCTCTGATCTCAAAGCGTATGAGTTTGAGATGCATGATGAGAAGGAAGAAGTCCCTGATGAGAGGACCACCACTGCTCTCACAGCCAGTACTTCTAAGGTAAACAATTTTGACCCTTCTACCCTTTTATCTGACGAATATATGGCTGCTTTTGCCAGGAAGTTCAGAAAATTTATGAAGAAAGATGGAAGGAGTCCATCTTCCATCAGAAGACCTCATCAGAAGACCAAATCTTCAGAAAGCAATGGAGAGTACCTCTGCTGCAACTGCAGACAGCCTGGTCACTTCAAGGCTAACTGCCCTTTCCCTAGAGTGTCCAAGAAGCAAGGACATGAAGAAGAAAAGAAACCTGAAGATCAACACAGGAGACGAAGGGCATTCGTCTCAGAACAAGTTGAGAGAGATCCACTCTCTGAATCAGAGTCCAGCTCAGATTCTGACTCTGATGAAGCTTTCTGCTGCTTAGATACAGAGACCGAAGATCTTTGTCTCATGGCTCAATCTGATGATGAGGTATATTCAACTGCTGATTCTATTTCGTCTTCGGTAGGCACAGCCTTAAATGATGATCCAATGTCATCATTTTGGGAAGAGTTCAAAATTATCCAAGATACTTATTCTTTGGTTAAAGAGGAGAACAGTAAACTAAAGTTAGAAATCTCTGACTTAAGAAAAGAGACTGAGTGCAAACTTAATCTCTTAATTAAGGAAAGAGACAAACTGGAAGTTGAAAATGAGTCTCTTCTAAAAAGAATAAGAGAAATTGAGAATCTTGAAATCAGATATGATAGTCTTTTGAAGATGCAATCTTCAATAAAGAGTATTGATGATACTCATAATCTCACCTCTGGTCTTGGATATGTTGAACCCAAGTCTGATGAACCTTCTGTAACGCCTAGCACCCAAGTTGCTAAAGCCAAAAAGGTCATAGTTTCACAGACTTGTAGCCCCATCTGCCATGCTAGTACCTCTGGTACTAAGGTTGTTCATGAGAAAGTCCCACCAGAGAACCAAAAACTAAAGGCCAAACCAAAACAAATTTTAAAAACTAATGAATCTGGCAGAAAAAACTAACCACAATAAAAGTTTTCAGAACAATAAAATTCCAAGGCCAAAATCCATCAGACATCCTCATGATAACCGTATCAGAGATCACTATCAGAGAGGCAAATATCAAGAGAAAATTAACTATAGACAAAAGAGGTTGTCTGGTCAACCTCAGAAGCCTAAAGTTAAGCACTCCTCTGATCTTGATAGTATATGGGACTTCTTTCCAACAAAGAAGGCTATGCAAAAGTATGCAAACAGAAAGCATGATCCTCACAAGCATCTGCCCAAAGTGAATCATACATCTGTTTACTATGACTACCAGGTGGACAATGGGTACCATCCACCAAGGTTTCAGTTGATGAGACCAAAATGGTACCAACTACCAAGACTACATTACCCCCCAGGACCCAACATTGCTTGGGTACCTAAATCTTCCTTTTAATTTTGCAGGAACTGTGTGCTGGAGCTATCTCAGAGCAAGAATGGTTTATTGATTGTGGATGCTCCAGGCACATGACAGGTGACAAGAGTTGCCTATCAGAGTTCCAGAAATACAATGGACCCCGAGTCACTTTTGGAGGAAATGACAAGGATGGTCAAACAAAGGGAAGAGGGAAGCTGATCAAGAACCAGATAAGCATTGATGATGTCTCTTATGTCAAAGGCCTGAAGTTCAACCTGCTGAGTGCTAGCCAATTCTGTGACAAAGGCTACACAGTTGAATTCACCAAGACCTTATGATATGTCAAGCATGAGACAACAAAAAAAGTGGTTCTTACAGCAAAAAGGAGAAAGAACATCTATGTTGTTGACTGGCAAACAGCAAAAGATGATACATGTTTGATAGTCAAAGATAATTCAAAGCTAAGCTGGGACTGGCACAAAAAGCTTAGCCATCTGAATTTCAAAACTATCAATAAACTAGCAAGAGAACACATTGTAGATGGTCTACCAGACATAGTCTACAAGAAGGAGACCCTCTGCAGTGCTTGTCAGAAGGGCAAACAAGTGAAGACCTCATTCAAACCCATAGCTGGAGATCTTTCTACTAGTCCTCTAAATCTGATCCACATGGATTTATTTGGACCAGTTGAAACTCCCAGTGTTGGTGGAAAAAGATATACCCTTGTTATGGTTGATGATTATTCAAGATATACTTGGACTGTGTTCCTAACAAAGAAAAATGAAACTCTTCAGAAGTTGCCATCTCTGTTAAAGCAACTTCAGACTGAGAAGAACATGAAGGTCAGGACAATCAGATCTGACAGAGGAACTGAATTTGTCAACAAAGTGATCAGAGACTTCTGTGATCAGAATGGGACATTTCATCAACTCTCTGCTGCCAGAACACCCCAACAAAATGGTGTTGCAGAAAGAAGGAACAGAACACTGAAGGAAGCTGCAAGAACAATGATTGCTGAATCAGGATTGCCCATCAGATACTGGGCTGAAGCAATCAACACTGCATGCTACACTCAGAATAGAAGCATGATCCACAAGAATCATCAGAAGACCCCCTACGAGCTGTGGAAAGGAAGAAAGCCAAACATCAGCTACTTCCATGTGTTTGGATGCAAGTGCTATATTCTAAACAATGGAAAAGAGAATCTGAAAGTATTTCAAGAAAAAGCTGATGAAGGTGTATTCCTAGGCTACTCAAGTTCAAGCAAAGCCTATAGAATACTTAACAGGAGAACTATACAAGTTGAAGAATCCATTCATGTCAAGTTTGATGATAGCACCTCTGCAGAAGAACTATCAGAAACCCTGCAGAAAATCAATCTTGAAGATAAGATTTCAGAACCATCAGAAGAGATCACTATCAATCCTGTATTCTCAACTCCTCCTGCTAATCCAATTCTGATAGACAAAGATGAAGATGAAGTTGAAGAATCAGAAGATGGATCATCAGAGTTGCCTAGACAACAACTATCAGAACCTGACCTAACTTGGTTAAGAGATCATCCTCCTGATCAAGTGATTGGTCAAGTTACTAGTGGAATAAGGACCAGATCTGCATCTAGAAGAGAAGCCATGTTCACCTGCTGCATTTCTCAAATGGAACCAATGAATGTAGAAGAAGCTCTAGAGGATTCAGATTGGATCAATGCAATGCAAGAAGAGCTCACACAGTTTGAAAGGAATCAGGTGTGGGAACTTGTTCCTAGACCAAAGCATCAGAACGTCATTGGAACCAAATGGGTGTTCAAGAACAAAGCTGATGAAGAAGGCAACATTGTAAGGAATAAAGCAAGGCTTGTAGCAAAGGGATACTGTCAAGAAGAAGACATAGATTTTGATGAGACCTTTGCACCTGTTGCAAGACTAGAAGCAATCAGAATCTTCCTTGCCTATGCTGCCTACAATGACATCAAGGTCTACCAGATGGATGTCAAAAGTGCATTCCTGAATGGAGAACTAGAAGAGGAAGTTTATGTAGAACAACCTCCAGGTTTTGTCATTCCTACTCAATCTTCGTGTGTCTACAAGCTCAGAAAGGCCCTTTATGGTCTTAAGCAAGCTCCCAGAGCTTGGTATGACACATTGTCCCTATTCCTAGTAAATCATGGGTTTACTAAAGGAAAGGTTGACAAGACTCTATTTCAAATTTCTGTTGCTAATCATATTCTATTAGTGCAAATTTATGTTGATGATATTATATTTGGAAGCACTATCCAGAATTATGCAAGAAGTTTTCTAAAGTTATGCAGAAGAAGTTTGAGATGAGCATGATGGGAGAACTCAGTTACTTTCTTGGTTTACAAGTTAAACAAGTTCCAGAAGGCATCTTTATCAACCAAGGGAAGTACACCAGAGACTTAATCAAGAAGTTTAGAATTGATAGAAAATCTTCAGTCAAGATTCCCATGAATGCATCTCAAGGGATTGGACCAGATGATGAAGGAAAAGATGTTGATGCAACAACTTATAGAGGAATCATTGGATCTCTCCTCTATCTGACTGCAAGCAGACCAGACATAGCATTTGCTGTAGGAATCTGTGCCAGATACCAATCAAAAGCCCAAGGAAAGCCATTTGGTTGCTGCTAAGAAGATCATCAGATATATCAAAGGAAATCCAAATGCAGGACTATGGTATCCCAAGAGAGGTAACTTTGAACTAATTGGTTACTCTGACTCAGATTTTGCAGGTTGCAGATTAGACAGGAAAAGCACCTCTGGTCACTGCCAATTGCTAGGTGGGAGACTTGTCTCCTGGTTTAGCAAGAAGCAGAACTCCATCTCAACAAGTAGTGCTGAAGCTGAGTATATTGCTGCTGGAAGCTGCTGTGCTCAATTACTCTGGATGAAGCAACAACTCAAGGATTATGGAGTGCAAGCAAAGGAGATCAGGTTGTTGTGTGACAATACCAGTGCCATTGCAATCACTCAGAATCCTGTGCTGCATTCAAGAACAAAGCACATTGAGATCAGACATCACTTCATCAGAGATCATGTGGAGAAGAAGCACATCTCAATTGAGCATGTTCCAACTGAAGATCAGCTTGCAGATATCCTAACCAAACCTCTCTCTGAGGCGAGGTTTAACAAGTTGAGAGAAGAACTGGGAATGATGGATGATCTTCCCAGAGATGCTTGAATCAGAGTTGCAGAAGCATCAGATGTGGATTCATCAGTACACCTCACCTCTGATACCAGAACTCTTACTCATCAGAGGACCCTGTATCAGAATACCCTTTCTCTGATACCTGGAACGTCTTTTCATCAGAGTGGCTGTGGACTTAGAAAATCTTCTAAAATTTGGACGAGTACACTCTATGTTTCGGAAGTTACTTTTCTACCCCCGGTAGTTATTTCCATAATCGGAAACGGCTATCCGCACACAATCCATTAAATGCGACCTCGAAACCCCAAATTATACCAAACGTCCACTAACCCAAATTCATATATACCCATTCTGAAAACATATAACGCTACTGCAATTTTTACTCTTCATCTTCAAGCTTCATCTCTCTAAAAGTTCATACCTTCAGATTTTCTCAAATCTCTTCTACCTCAAAAATGAAGTTCATCAAAATCACCGATCTTTCAGAAGCTGAAGCCAAGGCGCTTGTGGCTAACATTGCCACTGGGATGAAGGTTGACATGTCCTCACTACCATTGTTGGCTGAAAACCAGAAAACAATGAAGGCGGTCATTGCAGGAATGAATGATTCCCAGCTAACGAAGATTGTGGCTCATCCTTATGAGCAGTTCAGTATCCTTGATGTGGCTGAATTCTACCTCAACGCCCACATCACCGACGACGCCATTCATTCTCAGGTGCAAGGGAAAAGCCCTCAACGAGTTCTTCAACATCGAACTCGACTCACAAGATGAAGATACTCCCACTCTCATCGATCTGGAGTCAGTTGAAGTCTCTGTAGAGACATTTGTGGACACCTACTGCCGGCCAGATGCTACCGGAATAGATAAGCTCTACATGAAGAAGAACCTGCTCAAATGGGACTATGAAAAACTAATGAGCATCAT